>JBBBDQ010001903.1:205000-357500 GCA_037127315.1 Ascarosepion bandense | reverse complement strand
TAAAAACCTGATTTTGATCAGCTTTATAGAATATCGCGGGTATCAGTTTCCGATATCGCGGAAAATGAGTCATCTGAGAAGATCTATTAATGTTTGAGACTGAAAACTATAATTTTATCAAGTTAGAGCAAATTCTACAGCAAGAACAACGATAAAAAGGCTGAAATCCTGATCAGATATCGGGGTATCGATTTCCGATATCGGGGGTAAATTGGAAAAAATACGTAGCCCATGACCTGACCGGAAGCCTAAAAAAAAGCTGTGTGAAGTTTGGTGTGACTCGGAAAAAAATTGTGGAATTTTATAAAAAAACATACATACAGACAGACAGACAGGCAGGCACAGACACACTCACAAATATCTTGCTTTATATATATATAGATAGTTATTCACATCGTAACTTAGGAAGATCTCGCTTTTTATTGTTAATAAAATGTTTAATATCCCCCACCTCCTGCTCAAATATTATTGAATTTATTTTTCCAAATGGAACAGTATAAATGTTCACAGGTCACAGCCTCCGACTCTGTTGAATCTCGAATATTTCAACTGCTCAGCAATCACAGAAATTTCCAAATCAAACCGTGTAGATGTTCACAGTTCAAAGCTTGAGTTATTTCTCCGCTGAGACCTCGCAGTTCGATTACCGTAAAATATTGGGCAGCTAAATTATCAGATAATCAATGAATCTTTCAAGCTAGGACTCCCCCCTCCTACCCACCAAAAAAAAAAAAAAAAAAAACGCAAACAAATTCGCGTTTCAAAGTCACTCATTATTTTAGAAGTCGGCATTTATTTGTTTTTGCTGTTTATAATTCAGTGATTAGAGACTTCTGTGAAATGTGGAAACACTAAATTTCAAGGTTCCATTCAATTGGAAGATTTTATTATCTCGAAGATCAAATAAAAAATATTGTGCTGAAATTAGATCTGGAATTATCATTATGATATGCGTTGGACCAGCGTTGCCATCTTCCGTGTTATACTCACAATGTTCTGGCTATTACCGATTTGATAATTCATATATATATATATATATATATATATATTATAAGCGTTTCACCCTGAGCAAGGCATGTCACTGCCACTACTGCGCAGGGGGCTACATAGAGTGGAGAAAGGATGATTAAATATAGGAAATGTCAGAGGGTGGGTGATAGGCGGGTAAGGATACAGAGAATGAGTGTTGGGTAGATGAGAGTGTTCTGAGAATAATTGGGAGTTAGTGTGATAGGAGGCGTCTATTGACCCTACATTTAAACACCTGGAGATTGTAGCTGTCGGGAAAGCAGACTTGTGGAAGGGAGTTCCACAGGAGTGAAGCGCGAGATATATATATATATGCAGTGTATCGAGGCAGCAGATAATTTTCCAAACATATACTGTGAAATATAAGGGACAATGAATGTCTGTTATGTTTAATCATGAGCCATTCTAAACATTGTATTTTGGCTTTAATTTCAGGGGAAAATAAAAACAAAAAATTCTCCACTATTCTCATGTGAGCCGAAAGCTTAGAACCAACTTAATAAAAAGTTATCCAAATTTTGGAAAATTTTTGTAAATATATATATATATATATATATATATATATATATATATATATATATATATATATTCTAAACATATACTATTAAATATATGAGACAATGAATGTTTATTTTGTTTAATCATGACCCGTTCTAAACATTGTATTTTGGCTTTAATTTCAGGTGAAAATAAAAACAAAAATTGTTCAACAATTGGATAAATTTTTATTAAGTTGGTTTTAAGCTTTCGGCTCACATGAGCCATCTTCAGAGAGATTACAGGGACATTAACATAAAGACATCCACTATCAAAGACGATTTTATCTTGTGTTGACATATTTGTTAAGTAATATATTTTCTAAGTAATATAGAAATAAGTAAGTCCAAAGCAGTCAAGAGGCAGTCTAGAGACAGTCATGAGGCAGTCGAGATGAGCTTATAACTTACGGCTATATCGTGTTGAATACACCGGTTCTCATCCGATCACCGAAGTTAATAAAATATCCAGGGCACAGATTTATATTTTGATAAGATTAAAAAATGGGACTGTCATATAAGATTATTTTAATCTGAATAACAAAGGAACAAATAAAAGGGTGACAAGAAATATGACAAAAGCAGCCAGATGGTTAAACATAGAAGTAAGACCATTTGTCTAAATGGCTAAAGGAAGATAGTGAATACTTTGTTTACACGAATATGTATAGAATTTGCTACAGGAATATGTTTCAGTGTTGCAGTGTGTTCACAGAAAGGTAGAAAGTTACATGAAAGCTACATTTGGGAATAGTGTGAAAACAAATAACGTGATGAAAAGGATTCTTCATACAAAGAAACAAACAAAATAAAAGTACAAAAGATGGCTACATTAAGCAAATGTTAAAATAATAATGTGATAATGAGGTATACCAAAGTAAAGAGAAAAGGCTTCAAAGGTCACATACTGGCGATGGTAATATTGGGGGTAAGATCAGGAGGATAAGAAAAATAAAGGACCACATACTTAGACTCATGTTTTTACTGTGTGGGTTCCAGTGATAACTAAGGATTAACAGGAAGTGGTCCAAAACGCTATCGGACCTTATGAGTGTAACTATTTTCTTTAATTTTTAACGTTTTTATAGTTGTATATATTTGCTTGGGATAGGAGTAATTCTTTCACGAATAGAAATATTTGAAACTATCCGGGGTACAGGTTTATATTTTGATAAGATTAAAAAATGGGACTGTTATAACAAGATGTTGGCTGTGAAGAAAAGGAACAAACAACAATTAATTTTTCTGCAGTATGTTTTTGTTAAATATACATAATATATACACGGTAGTTTGAAATTTGACAAAAATTGTTAATGTCATTCATCAGTTGCTGTTGGTTGGGAAACTGATTAGGTTTAAGGGTGTTGTCAGTAGAAATGGGAGTTGGCCAGTTTCTTGAGTTGATTGGCTGAAGTCATAGTTGTAATCAGAGGATTGGTGTGGAGTGTATTAGTCATTGATAGGGTTTAATGCACAACTTTCTTTAAGGTTGAAATCGACACCAATGATGGGGTGTTGGGCTGGCAGTCGTGTGATGCCAGGATGTTGCAGTCAAACTGCCTGGTTAGAAGGGTTGACTTATTCTGTATTATATGAGAATTTATGTGCTGTCTACTAGGATTATATATATATATATATATATATATATATATATATATATATATATATTAGATGTCTGTAAATACTCATGAGGTTAGCTGAAAAGTCAAGCAAGCTATAGAGAACATGGTATGACACAATTTAGGGCCTAAAGTGAGTGAGTGATGTTTTTGAAATTTTTTATGCAAATTGATATTTTTAAGAATATTTGTCGTCAAACATCTTACTTCCAAAAAGTAGTAACTCTTGTAAAAATAGAAATATTGAAAAAATCTGAGGTACAGTTTTATATTTTGATAAGATTCAATAGCAGCACTCGTGAGAATTTTTCATCTAAGTAAGTGACTTTCTCTTTGTTAGGGCGCCGCTCCTATTTGACTACAAATGGACTGTTCCCATTGCTATATATAGCAATGGTGGATTCTTTACAGGAGAGTCGCACAAAGTCACTGACGACTCTACGACACTGTCAGCTCTCTGCCTTCGCGTAGAGGGCGCTCTCTGCTTCCGAGCAGAGAGCAATAACCCAGTCGTGGTTCCGCCGAAGGGTAGAGGCACGACTGGGGAAAAATAGACAGATATTTTTTGGCCGGGCCAAATAGCCCGGAAATCCCAGATATAAAGTGACCATGTGTCATATGTTGCCCTTACTGGGAGGGACGACTAAATAATGAGTCGTACAGAGTCACTAGACTGACGTCTCTACGACACTGTCAGCTTTCTGCCTTCGGGTGGAGGGCGCTCTCTGCTTCCGAGCAGAGAGCAATAACCCAGTCGTGGTTCCGCCGAAGGGTAGAGGTACGACTGGGCAAAAATAGACAGACATTTTTTGGCCGGGCCATATAGCCCGGAAATCCCAGATATAAACTGACCATGTGTCATATGTTGCCCTTACTTGGAAGGACGACTAAATAATGAGTCGTAGAGAGTCACTTAAGAGTCTCTAATGAGTTACTGAAGAGTCAGTGCAAGTCAGTGAAGAGTTAGTCACACTTCCGGTGGCGTACCGGAAGTAATCACGTATACACACGTCTTACGACGGATTGGACTCTTGTATCTTTCTATTGTAAATATTACTAATCACTTCTGTACATACTAACCGTCTTTCCGCGGAATACAACTTATATTCTGATTCTGTTGTTGAGTTATTCATTTATACTTGGCGACTCTTATAATAAGATAATAAAATAATAAATTCTTTAGATCAATTTTGTGGTTAATATTTATTTCTATGTATAATTAATGCATTTAACAAATTGTCGTGTATAAGATCCTTTGTGGAGCAGTGGATATCGGCTCGGAACGAGAAGCCGGGGAGCCGAGTTCGAATTCCGGTTGAATCCATTGCATTCACTTACGCGCAAATACCCCTGGGAAAGGTATTAATCCGTCTCTTCCTTCAAGTTATGGGTTAAATAGCAGGACAGATTGGGTTCTAAAGCCTTGGTCGGCAACCTGTCTACCGCAGAAAGCAATGGCAACCTACTGCGGGATAATCTTCTGCCCAGTCAGTCTGTCTCTTTTGAGACATGATCGCCCAAGCGTGGCACTTAACTGACTGACATATGTTTCTGTTAAATTTCTGGAAGTTTCACCATTGTGAAGAGTAGTTGCATCAGATTACTTTATACATAACTGCCTCAGAATTGTTTTCCTCCCTATAATGATAAAGACTGCTGTATATATATATATATATAATTATCAGTGTTACGGATGTTATTAAGGAAGAAATATGCCTTCCATCTTAGAGTACTGATAAAAGCCTCTATCTTATGTAGTAACTGTAACTCGTAATAATGCTTACAAGGAATTGGAATATCTTTGAGCGAGCAACCCATTATATATATATATATATATATATATATATGTTACATATAAAAATTCAAATTTTCTCACTTAGGCTGACCATTTTAAAGGGTAAATTTAACTCTCATCTTATCTGCAAGACCAATGATCAATGTTTGTATCTATTTTTCTCCTGTCATGCTCTTTACTACCATTTGTTAAGCTTTACTACCATGAGTCCGCTTTTTAACAGTGACTTATTATTTTATTTTTCTGTGATAATTATGTCAAAATTAGTGAAAAAAAATGTGTGTGAGTATGTATATATATCCTGTCACACTCATGGAGAGAGATAGACAATAGCAAGGTAGCGCTTGTTCATTTCATTCTCTTTACTACCATTTACTAAACTTTACTGCCACTTATAAAAGCTCTTGCCTCGTGTTTGATCTTTAAGAGTGCCTTAATTTACTTTTTTCCAATAATTATATCATCAATAGTGAAGTATATATATATATATATATATAGTCATTTTTATTAAAATGGTATATAAACGCATTAAATCACTACGTAACAATTTTCATGTTTCAGAACAATACTGTTCTTCTTCAGGTGATAGTTTAAAATAAATGGTGAAAAATATTTATTTAAATAATACAAGATGAATTCCTGGTTATTTAGAAACTGAAGAGGTAGTAGTACAAGATGTAGGTAGAGAATATGCTAGTAGGTGTGTCAATATTGTTGAACCAAAAATGAGAATTAGGTAAACATGGAGTTGGAGATTAGGGTCACGATAGGAAGCAGAATTGTCTGGTGTTATTAAGGATCACTTCTTAATTTTGTCAGGGTAAGATACATAATGGGACCATATATTATTGAAAGGGTCGGACAATAATTTTTAACACCAGGTTGGAATTTAGGGTTTTTAAAATTTAGATTTAGAGTACATCATGAATTAAGGGGTTAGAATTAGAATTAAATAAGTATGTTATACTAAAGAATATTGAAGTTACGAAAACCAAATAAATTGTGTGGGTTGTTTATTTTAGGAAAAATATTTTTAATTTTTAGGTTATATCGGAGCATCTAAACTTATTTATAAATGAAACTTTGTCTCTGTGTGTGTGTGTATGTGTGTGTGTGTCTGTGTGTGTGTCTGTTACATACAGACTCCAAAACAGCTAAACCAATTTTCTTAAACATTTACACAGTTGTACTATAAGCGTCTGCGAGTGTTCTTAGCTAGGTTTTGTGTCGAGGTACCCCTGATAAATATCGAAAATTGATAATCGAAAAAATCGGGTTATAGAAGGAGTGCTCCAATTTTAATCAAATTTGATACACTCATAGACAAAGACATAAGAAACGATATTCAGAAGTTTCAAGCTTGAAGTTCTTACAATAGTGCAGAAAATCGATAATATATATAAAAGGCAAGATGTTTGTGTGTGTTTGTTTATCTGCCTGTATGTCTATATTTCTTCAGCCCTTTTATTTTAGTTTTTGCTTTGGGTTTGGCTCTAAGTAGGTGTAATTGTAGTTCTTAATCTCAGCCATGATACCATTTACTCAGAGGACTTATTTAGCCTTCAAAATTCAGTTTACAACGAAAATAACTTATTTGATATCGATACCAGGAAATCAAAATTTGACTTACATCCATTGATTTTTCTTTCAGTCTACAGTTTTGCTTTAACTGGAAACAACTATTGCTTTTTAGTCTTTTGTGCCAACGTCCAAAGAGTCTGAGTTCCAGGACCATGGATTAGTTTTAAAGCTTTCATTACACCCGAGCAACGCCAGGCTATACTGCTAGTAAGTTATAAATGAAACATTGTAATTGATCAAATTTTAAAGAAAAATATTTTCATTGTTTACATAAAATGGTCAAATAATTTCTATGATTCAATAATTCTTTATTTTCAGGGTATCTTAAAATCTGCGCCTTTTCATTCAGGTCACCGAGGGCAGATATCATAGAACAACTTACTGATTCTTGTTTTTGACAGAATTTTCTCTTTTACTTTGAAAGTTTTGTTTGTATCCTTTAGCTTCCAAAAATACACAGAAAGAGATATTTGGTTTCCGTATGTGTTGTTTTTGAAGGAAGTTAAATGCAAGTATTAACGCTGTTTAAAAGTGTTCTTGATAGATTCAATGTAAACTGTTTTAATAGTTGTGTTTTCATTTGATGCTATAGTACATTGGTACACAAGAGAATTTGTTAGAAACCTATTTTCTAGTTGGCAATTATTAGGATTTTGACAATTACACAAGTTTGTATTATTGTTATCTTTATTAGTTGGATAGTTGCTGTTACTTTGGTTTACGTGCTGATTTAAAATTTGTTTATTATTATTTTTAATAATTATTTTCAGATTTTTTAATTTAAGAGTATTTTTATTAAAATTTTACTAGGAGTGATATTATTAGGTTGTCCCAAAAGTTCATTAACACTTGTAAAGAATTGAAATTTTACTCGCAAAAACAACATTGCTCAAAATAAAGACCATCATTTTCCAAGATTTTCTGCCATCAATCTGCAAGCTTTCGGATCTGGTCAAAGTACCATTCAGCCGGCTTCGAATCAAAGAATTCTTGACACGCTTCCTCGACTTCATCAAACGAGTCAAATTGGCGGCCCTTCAGACAATGTTGCATTGAGCGGAAAAGGCCGTAATCTGATGGAACACAGTCAGGACTTAGGCTAGATGTGGCAGAACCTCAACACCGTTCAGCTCTTCAAACTTGCCTTTGGTCTTCCTGGCAGTGTGTGGCTTGGCATTGTCCTGCTGCAACAAAGCGTGTTTTTGGTTGGTCAGAGCCTGGTACTTTTGCTTCAACTTTTCATAGACCCGCTCAAGGTGCTGACAGTAAAGTTCGGCACTGATGGCACGAGCATTCGGAACCAACTCAAAATGCACGATTCCTTCAAAATTCCACCAAACGCACAACATGACTTTCTTGCCAAATCGATTTTGTTTTGAAACCGACAGAGTCTCTTGCCCTTTCTGAACCCATCTCTTGTCTCGATTGTGCTAGACAAGATAGACCCATTTCGCAAGTGTTTACAAACTTTTGAGACAACCTAATATTAGAGAAATATTTCTTAATTAAATTGAGGAACCTCAGCCCTAAGTTGGTGCTAACCATTTAGCTAAAAGGAGGCGTATACCAAATGATTTTTCTATTTCTATTTTTCCTGTTCTATTCACATTTTTTGTGTTTGATATCCTGGTTTTTGTAGCTACTATTTCTTTGGGCATTATTATAAAGACCTTTATGTTTATAAAATAATTATTCACTAGAATTCTATTGAGAAGGGTATATTCTATTGAGAAGGGTATATGTTTGTTTATACTTGTGGGGTGATTAGACATTGGGTTGATGTATAATGGATATTTGCTAGGTTTTACGTATGTTTAGTAGGTATCATTTACGATGTCTAGTGTTACATTGAAGAATTTTAAATTAATGCTGATGATTACTTTTAGGTTTAGACTCGTGAATTCTATATGGATTAAGTTTCTGATTATTTTGGTTTTAAAATGTGTGAAAATTGTGCTATCATAAATCCATTATATCAATATAACCATGTGATAGGTACTGACCTGGCCGCTCAGCTCCAGCTGCTTTCTCATGTGGCTTCCCTCTGTCTGTTCTATAAATATTTTCATGGCTTCTGCTTTGACAAGTCACTGGTGCCCCTGCCACAGGAATTTACTCATGCAACCAGACTGGCAAGTGGGTCCCACCCATTCACAGTTAGATCAACCAAATGCAGACGACAATTCTACTCCAGCAGCTTCTTTTCTTGCACAACTTGTGGAACTCTCTTCCATATTCTTGCTTTTGTGATGGCTAAAACCTCCAGGAATTTAAATGCAATGCCAATACCCATCTCTTATCCACTTGACTCTAGTTCTTTCTACATCACCCTGTGTATTTTTTCCTTTCTCTCTATCTTTGCAACTGTCATCACACCGGTATTCCCATCCTTCTCTTGCTCCTTTCTCTGACACCCACTGTAACTGGTTCATCTACCCATAATTCCCCATTGACCAGCATATATAAATGGTTAAGCCAAAGTAGAGGAAACATGGTCTGAAGATTGCACTCAAAGACAAAACAGACAGTTGCCACTTGATTTTGACCAGAGATTAAGCACTTTTATCCATAAATATTACATTCCTTAAACCATAGTTTTAAATTATATATATATATATATATATATATATATATATATGTACTCAGTAGAACAGGTAATTGAAGAAAAAATATTACAATATTAAGTGAAATGTAATTGGTCCTAACAATGTAGAACATATTACCAACTTTAAAATATATATATATATATATGTATATATATATATATATATACTACCAGCCATAATTATTAGATTACCCCAGATTTTAAAAAAAAATGATGTATTTCATACTATTTTTAGTATTTATTGCCAAGTGGATAATTCTAAATGAAAACAAAATGATTCTTATGTTATTATTACTTTGCAAAATTTTACAATGCAAATAGCGACAATTTACCCATCGCACCATGTAGATTTGCTATGTATATATATATATATATATACATATATATATATACACTACCAGCAATAATTATTCGGCCACCCCAGTTTTTTAAAGGAAATTATGTATTTCATACTATTTTTAGTATTTATTGCCAAGTGGATAAATCGAAATGCAAATAGAATGGTTCTTTTTTTAATACTGCACAATAACATGCGCCTCAAATGAATTTATAAATATTTAATAATTACCTATATTGCAGTTTCATCAATGGAAGAATGAAGAAACTTTAGAGTGATTCAGACAAGTTCATCTTTGCTTCTTTGCCTTGTAACATTTTGCAAAGTAATTTTCATTTACAATTATTCACTGGGCAATAAATACTAAAAAATAGTATGAAATACATAATTTTTTTTTGAAACACTGGAGTGGCAGGGTTAGGGTTAGGGTTAAGGTTAGAGGGTTAGGCCCAATAATTATGACCTGTAGTATATATATATATATATATATATATATATATATATATAAAAAGGCTTACGGCCTATCACGTTGAATACATCAGTACTTGCTTGATCACCAAAGTTAAGCAACATTGATCCTGGTCAGTAATTAAATGGGTGACCACTTGGGAATACCAGGGGCTGGAAGCACATAGTGACGGATGTGCATTGTGGTGCAGTGGATATCGGCTCGGAAAGAGAAATCGGTGAGCCGAGTTCGAATTCCAGTTGAATACCCTGCATTCACTTAAGCACTGGTACCCTTGGGAAAGGTATTAATCCGTCCATTCCCTCCAGTTATGGGTTAAATAACAAGGATAGGACTTGGGGACCCTACTCTTAAGAAAAATACAAATCCCAATGAATCGTGAAAAGAAAAATGTTGTAAAAATAAAATAACGTAACCCAAAATCATTGGTTATGACCTTAAATGATCCCATAAGGACTGATAGGTCATTAAGCCTCAAAAACAAAACAAATAAATATATAAAATTCAAAGCCACATGTATCACCTAAGTTCTACAGAAATCATTGATAAATCAATATCTTTAAGTGAAACTTTATTATTATTATTATTATTATTATTATTATTATTATTATTATTATTATTATTCACTTTTCTGTTCATCTTCTTCTTCATCTTCTTTTTCGTTTTCTTCTTCTTTTTCTTCTTGTATACGTTTGGTAATGTGTTCTTGAGCACTACTGAAACATTCGAATTTGCAGACAGGGAATGTTTATGGATGCTTTCATGTCAGTGTATCTTTCAAACAGTTCCCGGCCTTCGAATTCATCAGATTCCCTCACGTCAAAGAATCGGCAACGTCAGTAAAAATTGATTTCTGATGAGACGTGGAAAACCTGTCTGGCTTCAAAGTCAATCTCAGTTCCAATCAAATCAGTGCAGCAAATCAGTGAAGCATTTCCACGAACGAACTATAAGCTGTATGACAACTTATCAGCAGGTCTCCTCTGAGTTTCAACATGGCAAATTCAAGATACTGAACGAGTTTGGATACTTGACAGCCATTTGTGATGGGTTCAGATGACTTGCTTCAAAGAAGCCTCATCATAGTTGACCATCTGAGAAATGTTGTGGCAATTTAAAAATATTCATTTGTCTGGTTTTGCAATGCAATCACTGATAGATAGATAGATAGATAGATAGATAGATAGATAGATAGATAGGAACATTGGTGGATATTAAAAGAAAAAAGATAGATATGGTTTGACTGAGATAGATAGATAGATAGATAGATAGATAGATAGATAGATAGATAATGACCATCTAAGAAATGTCAAATGTCAATTTAAAAGAGGGCATGTTTTGATCTAATGTGTTTCTAGATTTCTGTGTTATGAAGTGTGTATTGAATATGTGAAACACCATCTATTTTCATGTCTGAATTTTGGCTGAGGTGAGAACTTTTCAGCAAATGAAGGAATATAGGATTTATCAGAAAATATGATGGGGAAATAAAAACAATGAGAGGATTTAAAAAATGCTTTCTGGAAATGGCAGGGAAGACAAAGTAGCAGGTGATCAGAAGAATATTTTCTGGAAATGACAGAGTAAACCAAAAGGTTAGGGATCCTAAGGACATGTTCTGGAAATGATAGGCATGGCAAAGAAAGTAAGATTAAAACACTTTATAGAAATTCTAGAAACGTCAAACAGACTGGAGATCTTAAGAACATTTTCTGAAAATGCTAAAATTTTCTGAAAATGCTAAAATTTTCTGAAAATGCTAAAAAATGACAAAGAGGTTACAAATATTGAGGTTGAGAATATTTTTGACGGAGAAAATAAAAAGTTTAGGGATCCAAATGAGGAAGGGGAAGTATTTTGCTGTTATTGCTAAGTCGATTGGAATCAACAGAAATATTTTTATAAAGCAAGAACAATAAAAGAAGAGTAATAAAGTAGACAATAGATAACAATTGACACTGCACTTAAATTTCTGATCAAAGTTGTCTTGAGAGCATGGAGCCGGAAGACAGTTTCCACAAGTGAGGAGTGTGAGAAGAAAAAATGTTTGCATAAAACTTACTGTTAAAATTGCAAAGAATAACAGTATGCTAAACACTGTCAAATGCCTTTGAGATGTCCGAAGGAACAACCTGAGCTTCACCCTTCTTATCTATCTCTTAACAAACTTTTTCCGCTATGACCGTTCGCTAAATCTAAATAGAAAGACTATTCTCTGTATAGGACCAGGAAGTTTTTCCCGCCTGAAACCATCCTGCACATATATAAATCTACTATCCGCCCGTACATTAAATACTGCTGCCATATCTGGTCGGGTGCCCCAGCTATCCACCTAGGGGTCCTTGACAAAATCCAATGAAGAATCAGTAATGTAATAGATCCCGACTTGGCAGCTCGGATGCAGTCACTTTATCACCGGTGCAATGTGGCTTCCCTGTGTCTCTTCTACAAATACCTTCACAGCTTCTGCTCCGATGAACTTAGTTCACTGGTGCCCCCTATATATGAATTTATTCGAGCTACTAGACTAGGTCCCACCCTTTTACAGTAAAACCAATAAAATATGACCGCAACGTCTTTTCTCTCCCTTCCGGCCTGTAGAATTCCCTTCCATTTACTTGCTTCCATGACAGCTACAATCTCCAAGAATTTAAATTTAAGGTCATTAGTCATCTCCTAACTCACTAACTTGCATCCTCTCTCTCTCATGCTCCTTTCTCCATCTGCTACACTCTCATCCGTATACTCATCCTTCTCCTACCCACTTCCTGACACCCCCTATAACCTGTCACACTTTCTCATAACTTTTCTCCTATGTAACCCCCTGCAAAACAGTGGCAGTAAAATACCTTGCTTGGGGTGATATGATTATAAAAAAAATTCTATACTATTATAATGTGGATATAAAGTGGGGGATCAAATCTACATTACAATCAATATATAAACTGATCACTCACTTTATGGCCATAGTCATCCTTCTCTTACCCACTTCCTTACACTTCCTATATCATGTCACTCTTTCTCATAACTTTCCTCCTATGTAACCCCCTGCACAACAGTGGCAGTAAACTGCCTTGCTTGGGTCGATATGATTATAAAAAAAACATTAATGTCAACAAGATTTTTACAATAGATTTGTATCAGTAAAATAAATATTCTTTGCAAGAAATATGTTTGTAGATCAGGTTTCATTGACATATTTTTGTAAATTGTTATTTTCTAAGAGTCACGTGTATTGCTGTGAGTACTTTTTTCAAAGAATGAAAAGAAAACTCATACTTAATATCAGGAAGAGACAAATGAGGTTCCTGAAACACATAATGAGGAAGAACTGCCTGGAGAATTTAATACTCACAGGTCGGGAAAAGGGAAGGAGAGACAGGGGAAAGCAGTTTTAGACGTACTTGTTAGGTCTGAGCAAATGGATGGCAAAGCAGGACTTATAAAAGATACCAAGAGAAAATATATTGAGAGCAACAAGAGACAGAGCCAAGTGGAGGTCCATGATCGCCCAAGTTGTGAAGGGACATGGCACATGAAGAAATAAATCTAAAAGACATTTCTGCATGGCTAATCAAAAACGAGAAGAGATGGTTTCATGCCTAATCTGAATTTGATAAACAAATAAGATATAAAGTGGGGGATCAATTCTCTATTTTAATCAATATATAAACTGATCCCTCACTTTGTGGCCATGCTACTTTCTATTCATTTATATTCTAGATGTATGGACTTGAGCAAATGGATTGCAGAGAAGGGTTTGGGAGAGATACCAAGAGGAAAAATATTGAGAGCAACAAGAGACAGAGCCAAGTGGAGGTCCATGATCACCTACATCCTGAAGGGACACGCCACATGAAGAAGAATGAGAAGAATTGTTGGTATGTATATTTTTTCTGAAAATATATTGCTGTATATATATATATCATTATATATGTAATATTTTTTCCTACAAAAATGTATTGCTGGAAATTTTTTTTCTACAAAAATGTGTTTTGATAATAGTTTTTTGACTTCAAAAATTTATTTCAGGTAATATTTTTTCTTCATAAATGTATTGCTCATAATAATTTTTTCTTCAAAAATCTATTGCTAGTAATATTTTTTCTTCAAAAATCTATTGCTAGTAATATTTTTCTCTCAAATATGTATTGCTGGTAATATTTTTTCTTCATAAATGTATTGATGTTAACATATATTTTTTTAAAAAAATATATTGCTGTTAATATTATTTTCTATAAAAATATATTTCTAGTAATATTTTTTTCTTCAAAAATGTTTTGCTGGTAATATTTTTTCAACAGAAAAGTATAACTAGTAATATAATTTTATCTTCAAAAATGTATTGCTGGTAATATTATTTTCGATAAAAATATATTTCTAGTAATATTTTTTTCTTCAAAAATATTTTGCTGGTAATATTTTTTTCAACAGAAAAGTATAACTAGTAATATAATTTTATCTTCAAAATTGTATTTATGGTAATATTTTTTCCTTCAAAAATGTATTGCTGGTAATATTTTTTCCTTCAAAAATGTATTTATGGTAATATTTTTCCTTCAAAAATGGATTTATGGTAATATTTTTCCTTCAAAAATGTATTTATGGTCATATTTTTTCCTTCAAAAATGTATTGCTGGTAATATTTTTTCTTCAAAAATGTATTTATGTTAATATTTTTTCCTTCAAAAATGTATTTATGGTAATATTTTTTCCTTCAAAAATATATTGCTGGTAATATTTTTTCCTACAAAAATGTATTTATGGTAATATTTTTTCCTTCAAAAATGTATTTATGGTAATATTTTTCCTTCAAAAATGTATTTATGGTAATGTATTTTCCTTCAAAAATGTATTTATGGTAATATTTTTTCCTTCAAAAATGTATTTATGGTAATATTTTTCCTTCAAAAATGTATTTATAGTAATATTTTTCCTTCAAAAATGTATTGCTGGTAATATTTTTTCCTTCAAAAATGTACTTATGGTAATATTTTTCCTTCAAAAATGTATTTATGGTAATGTATTTTCCTTCAAAAATGTATTGATGGTAATATTTTTTACTTCAAAAATATATTTATGGTAATATTTTTCCTTCAAAAATGTATTTATGGTAATATTTTTTCCTTCAAAATGTATTTATGGTAATATTTTTTCCTTCAAAAATATATTAATTGTAATATTTTTCCTTCAAAAATGTATTATTGGTAATATCTTTTTTCTTCAACAATGTTTTGCTAGTAATATTTTATTTCTTCAAAAATATATTGCTGCTAATGTTTTTACTTCAAAAATGTAACACTGGAAATATTTTTTCTTCAAAAATGTATAGCAGGTGATATTTTTTTTAAATGTATTTATGGTAATATTTTTTCCTTCAAAAATGTATTTATGATAATATTTTTCTTTAAAAATATATTGCTGGTAATATTTTTTCTTTGAAAATATTTTACTGGTAATATTTGTTTCCTACAGAAAGGTATTGGTAATATATTTTTTCTTCAAAAATGTATTGCTGGTAATATTTTTTCTTTCAAAAATGAATTTATGGTAATATTTTCTTTCTTCAAAAATGTATTGCTAGTAATATATTTTTCTTTCAAAAATGTATTGCTGGAACATTTTCTATAAAAGTTTTTTTATACTTTCATAGTGCATTGACTCCACTTTTGTGTTAACTATTTGCCCATAGCTGGGACCCTAACAGGTGCTACCACTTTGGGCCAGAGTAGACCAGTGAACAATAGCAATTAGGTATTGTTCATTAAATATATTTTGCAAAGAAATTTATTATTTCACATTGACAAACAATTTAGATTTTCAATTTGTTCATTATTCCATCAGCAAATTAACAAATAATGAACTATTATTGAATAAAAGCAGATTTTCATCTGTCTCTAGATATTTAAACTGAATATATTTTTTATTAAATATATCGTTTCAAAGAGACAAGCAATTCAGATTTGTCATTTGATCATGTTACCATCAACAAATCAACAAGTATTGAACTGGTATTAAATAATCATAGACTTTTATGTCTCTGTGTATTTAAACCGAATATATTTTCTAATAAATATACTATTTCAAATGGGCAAACAATTTAGTTTTGTAATTTGATCATCTTGCTATAAGAAAATCAGCATGCATTAAACTAGTATTTAATAAAACCGATTTACATGTGTCTCTGTGAATTTGAGCTGCGTATATTTTCTAATAAATCTAATATTTCAAATGGACAAACAATTCAGATTTGTCGTTTGATCATCAGTAAATCTACAAATGTTGAACCAGTATTTAAAAAAATCAGATTTTTCTGTGTCACTGTCTAGTTAAACTGGTTATAGTTTCTAATAAATCTATCATTTCTAATAGACAAACACTTGTAATTTGATCAACTTGCCATCAGCAAATCAACAAGTATTGAACTAGTATTTAATAATAGCAGATTTGTATATGTCTCTGCGTATTTAAACTGAATATATTTTCTAATAACGAATATAAAAAATAAATAAATCTATTATTTCAAATGGACAAACAATTTCAATTTGTAATTTGATCAACTTGCCATCAGCAAATCAACAAGTATTGACCTAGTATTTAATAATAGCAGACATTTATGTCTCTGTTTATTTAAACTGATTATATTTTCTAATAATGATTATAAAAAGTAAATAAATCTATTATTTCAAATGGACAAACAATTTCAATTTGTAATTTGATCATCTTGCCATCAGCAAATCAACAAGTATTGACCTAGTATTTAATAATAGCAGACATTTATGTCTCTGTTTATTTAAACTGATTATATTTTCTAATAATGATTATAAAAATAAATAAATCTATTATTTCAAATGGACAAACAATTTCAATTTGTAATTTGATCATCTTGCCATCAGCAAATCAACAAGTATTGACCTAGTATTTAATAATAGCAGACATTTATGTCTCTGTTTATTTAAACTGATTATATTTTCTAATAATGATTATAAAAAGTAAATAAATCTATTATTTCAAATGGACAAGCAATTTCAATTTTTAAAAATTTGATCAACTTGCCATCAGCAAATCAACAAGTATTGACCTAGTATTTAATAATAGCAGACATTTATGTCTCTGTTTATTTAAACTGATTATATTTTCTAATAATGATTATAAAAAGTAAATAAATCTATTATTTCAAATGGACGAGCAATTTCAATTTGTAATTTGATCAACTTGCCATCAGCAAATCAACAAGTATTGAACTAGTATTTAATAATAGCAGATTTGTATATGTCTCTGCGTATTTAAACTGAATATATTTTTAAATAATATTTATAAAAAATAAATAAATCTATTATTTCAAATGGACAACAATTTTGATTTGTAATTTGATCATCTTGCCATCAGCAAATCAACAAGTATCAAACTAAATTTCAATTTTTAATGTTCTCATAATACTTGGTGGCTTATCTACTGTTTTGAATAACGACTGAGAAATTAACTCTAAAATTATACATCCACATCCGTAATACTTTCTCAATTAGTAATGGTGCCCCACATGAGGCTTAACGGCAGCCTTTAGCAATCCACCCTTGACAAATTAAATCGATAATGATGACCATTAACAGATGTTTGTTCTTGTTATGGGCAAAGAGAAAGAGGGTCAAGGTCTCTTGGATTAAAAAAAAAAATAACGAGAGCAAGAGAATGAGAGAGAGAATGAGTGACAGAGCAAAGATTCAACAATACATTTCACAGTCGAGTAGTCAAAGCCACCAGCTACCATTCCCCAGTTACCATTCCTCAGTAATTGTCATTCCTGCTTCCAGTCCGAACTTGTCATCCAACTCTTGATAAGACCTGACATGTCTCATAACCGGGCGTCTTTCCGCTGTCATTTCTAATTCATGACATGTTTGGAAAAGTTCACAGCCAAACCATGCTGATGTTTTAACTGTCACCACAAGCAACAGTTCAGCCAAATCATTAACTAGATGGTGAACGACTTGGGAATAACAGGTGCTATAAGCTTGGACATGTGGATGGTGTCATGAGTAATGTTTCAAAGTTATTTAGCCAGTGAGTCGAGTTCAAATTCTTATAGGGTCATGCAAAAATACAGTTGAGAAAATTAGGAATCTACTTCATGCTACCCCAGCTATGGGTTAATTTATAAAACTTGTATTACTAAAACATTCAGTCAATCAGTCAAGTACCATACGTAATACACACTTGGGTGATCATGTCTCTTTCGATCAATGACTGACGAGGCAGAAGATTTTCCTGCAGTAGATTGCCATTTCTTTCTATGATAGACTGGTTGCCAACCAAGGCTCATCATCATCATCATTTATCCATCACACCCAGATGGTGCATAGGGCAGCAACCTTTTTTTGCTGTTTCTGTAACAAACTATTTTTTACAGGGCAGGTTTGTTAGCCCTACACCCTACCCCCAAAACTGGAGGACCGGTGGACCATTCTTGGTCCTTATGATTGCAGCACCTGGTACTCCCAAATGGTCACCCATTTAAGTACTGACCAGGCTCAATGTTTCTTAACTTTGGTGATCGGACGGGAACCGGTTTATTCAACGCGATATAGCCGTAGACGCCAACCAAGGCTACAGAACCAAATCCCTTCTTGTTGTTTAATCCTTAGCTAGAGGGAGAAGAGATGGATTAATATATTTCCTAAGGGTATTTGCACATTAGTAAATGAAACAATTTTTTTCATTCTCAGCTGATATCACTGCATCACGATGTTCTAAAAAGTTATTATCTTAAAAAAAGATAAAAATTCTTAGAATCTAAAAGAAATGTTCTGGCTTTAAATAACCTGAAAATATTGATAAGCCATCAAAAATGAACCACTTAATCAGCTGTGGCCTTTCTTGTGGGTTTTTTGCCAATATCAGTGTCATTTTATCAAGTAGGTCCATGATGGATGTGCGTTGTCGTGCGGTGGATATCAGCTCTGAATGAGAAATTGGAGAACCAAATCTGAATTCCAGTTGAATTTGTTGTATTCACTTATGCACAAATACCCTTGGGAAAGGTATTAATTTGTCTCTTCTAGCTATGGGTTAAATAGCAGGACAGATTAGGTTCTATAGCCTTGATTGGCAACCAGTCTACTGCAGAAAGTAATGGCAACCTACTGCAAGATAATCTTCTGCCCAGTCAGTCATGTCTCATAAGAGACATGATTGCCCAAGTGTGTATCACATATGGCAGTTAACTGACTGACTGAATATAATAGTTGGAATCATGATTAAGGCTTCTACTGGTCATAAAGTGGGAGATCGGTTTTCTATTGTTTTGAAGTAATAAACTGATCCCCCACTAATTACTACATAATAATATAATACATCTCTTCTTCCTCTAGCTATGAGTCAAAAAACAGAGCAGATTGAGTTCTATCGCCTTGGCTAAGTAATGGCAACCTACTGCGGGTTAATCTTCTGCCCTGTCAGTTAGGTCTCTTTCAAGACATGATCACCCAAGCATATATCACGTACGGCATTTAACTGACTAATCAGGATGTGTGTTGTGGTTCAGTGAATATTAGCTCAGAATGAGAAATCGAAGAGCAGAGTTCAAATTCCAGTTGAATTCGTTGCATTCACTTATGCAGAAATATTCTTGGGAAAGGTATTAATCCATCACTTTTCCAAGGATGTATAACATATAGCAAGTAAGTAACTAACTGAATATAATAGTTGGAAACATAATTAAAGATTTTACCGAGAATAAAGTGGGGTGGGGGGACTCTTTCTTTTATTGTTATTAAGTAATACACGGTTTCCCTACTAATTACTTTTTCTATTTGCCTTGTTCTTTTAGGACGTAGGTGATCATTGCTCTCCATGTCTTCCTCTCCCTGGTGACTCTTGCCACGCGTTCTTCTGTTAAACCAAGCAAACCCTGTTCTGTCATCCACCTCTTCAGGCTCTTCAAATATGTTATTGTTATCCACTGCTTTCCCCTGTCTCTTTTTCTCTGTATCTAGCCTGTTAGTATCAGGTTCTCCAAGCCTTCCTTCCTCATTGCATGTCTGAAGATCTTCAGTTGTCTCTTCTTGATGCTCAGTATTAATTTCCTTTTCATTTACATCCTTTCTAAAAACTTATTACCTTACTTGGGGGGAAATTATATATATATATATATTTTTTTTTTTAATCGTATCACCCCGAGCAAGGCAGTAACGCCAATGATGTGCAGGGGGCTACGTAATAGTGAAAAGATTGGAAAAGAGAAAGCCGGAAACCACATCCTAAACAGGGAACAAGGGATGAGCCTCTTAACCTGTTCAATAGACGTGGGTGGAGTGTGAACCGGGCAATAGATAGATCTATCTACTCCAATTGAAAAAAAAAATTTTTTAAAATAAACAGAGTGAGAAGATTGGAAAAGAGAAAGCCGGAAACCATATCCTAAACAGGGAACAAGGGATGAGCCTCTTAACCTGTTCAATAGACGTGGGTGGAGTGTGAACCGGGCGATAGATCTATCTACTCCAATTGAAAAAAAAATAAATACAAAAAAATAAACAGAGTGAGAAGATTGGAAAAGAGAAAGCCGGAATAGTAGCACTAATAAAGAAAAAGCAAATACTTCATAGCATTGACTATGAACATGGACATAATATGGCTGACCAAGTTTGAAAAATAAAATATTTTTATATATATATATATATAAACATAAAAATATATATATATATATATATTACATTTTTCCATTTTTAATATTTGCATAAGTTCAAGAGATGATTTAATGCTATATTTGTTAGGAATGTATGGTGTAATTAATTGGTTGAGTGTTTTCGTTAGTTGGTATATAGGAGTGGGTATTAGTGATATAATATAGCAGAGTGGAAAGTTAGGCTTGTGTGTTTTGATAGAACCATAAATGTATCCTAGTTTATAGTGCTCAATTATTTTGGTAAGTTCTAGAAATTGCCTTTGACATTGACAGAGGTTATCATTCATTTCTCAAGGTACCCAAGTACTTTCAATCTCTTTCTGAGATCATCTTATATATTTTTTATAATAATGTCAATGGTTTCTCTAAGACGAATGTTAGTGAATAGATTTTCCGCATCAAATGATGCTATGGTTTCATTATTAGGTTTTTCTGTTTTTAATATCTGTATAAGTTCAAGAGATGATTTAATGCTATATTTGTTAGGAATGTACGATGTAATTAATTGGTTGAGTGTTTTCGTTAGTTGGTATATAGGAGTGGGTATTAGTGATATAATATAGCAGAGTGGAAAGTTAGGCTTGTGTGTTTTGATAGAACCATAAATGTATCCTGGTTTATAGTGCTCAATTATTTTGGTAAGTTTTAAAAATGAGCTATAATGTTGACAGATGTTATTATCATTCATTTCTCAAGGTACCCAAGTACTTTCAGTCTAACTTTCCACTTCACCCTATTATATCACATATACCCACTCCTATGTACCAACTAACTAAAACGCTTAACCGATTAATTACACCATACATACCTAAAATATATATATATATATATATATATATATATATATTTTAGGTATGTATATATATATATATATATATAAGGTGCGATGGATAAATAGTCTGTTATATCACACCAAAAAAATAAGTGACATCTCATTTTAACAAATATATTTACCAAAATTACACAAAAATATCTTTAAATATACTTTAAAGAGTAAATTTTTCTTCTTCGCTTTTCTTTTGAACTTTCTTTCTGTCTTTGATTTTCACTATTTTCTTTCATTCTTTCTTCCTTTCTTTCATTTTTCTTTTTTCTTTTTCTTGAACTTTTTTCTTTCTTTCATTACTTTTTCATTCTTTGTTTCTTTCTTTGTTTCTTTTGTGTTTTTTTTTTTACATTACTTTTTTCATCCTTTTTTTCTTTCATTCTTTTGTTTTAGCTGTCTTTCTTTCCTTTGTTGTGACATTCTTTCCTTCTTGCTTTCTTTCCTCCTCTTATTTTACACTATTTTCATTCTATCTTTCATTCTTTTGTTCTGGACATCTTGCTTTTTTCTTTCTTTCTTTCTGTCTTTCTTTCTTTCTTTTATTCTTTCTTCCTTTTGTTTTTGAAATCTTTCTTGCTTTTTACTTTCTTTCTTTGTTTTATACTTCTTTCTTTCTTTCATTCTTTCTTTCTTTCTTTCTTTCTTTCTTTCTTTTTAAACTTCTTTCTTTCTTTTTCTTTCTTTCCCTCTATCCCATTTCTTTCTTTCTTTCTTTTTTCTTTCTTTCTTTCTTTCTTTCTTCCTTCTTTTTTCTTTCTTTCTTTAAGGAGTAAGTTTATGCCAACAAGTTCTTTCCCAGAACTGTTACTCTGTGAATCAGACTCCAGGGAGGTTGCTTTCCCCAATTACTAGCCTCTTAAATCACATTATCATCAGTTGCTTACCTCAGGTTGTTGCAGACTCCACATCAACAGGAGATATTTTTCTGATGTTAATTTTTTGTGCCTACTCTTCCATGCTAGCTCAAGGCAGGTTGGAAGAGAGCGCTTGGAGATTTTACCACAGTAGATTACCAGTTCTTTCTTCGGTAGACTGGTTGCAACCAAAGCTATATAACCCAGTCAGTCTTTTTATTTACCCATAATTAGTTGGCTGGAGAAGAGATGGATTGATACCTTTCCTGAGGGTATTAAATTTACGTCAACCATATCTTATCCTCATAGCATGTATATTTATTTTCCTCCATTTAGGTACCTAACCCTAACCCTCTACATTGGGTGGCTATTGGGCTTTGCATTAGATGAATAGTTGTACAAGTAAAAAAAAACCCTGTCTTTTTCTCCTTTCTGTCCAATTCTTTCCTTTGACTAAATTTTGTTCCTTCCATGTTTTTATTCGTTAGAAAGACACAATGCTTTTGTAAAAAAAATAGACAACTGCTAAAATAAGCATATTCTGCTGTCTGCTTCCGCCGTGCCATCCCTACCCCCTACACCCAACTCCCAGCTCCTTACCAAGAAGTGTCTTTAGTTACAGCTTGCCTGTATTTCTCTTTGCTGTCTGTCATCAATATCGTTGTAAGCAACGCAACCAGTTGGTTCTTGCTGCGTGTTGTTGTTACTACTCAGTAAGACATCAGCTGTTCTACCTCAGAATCTTGGATTTTAAGCTTTTATTATTTGGCTGGTGGAGGGGGAGATTGGGAGGTTCCGTCTTCCTTACTTTCTTCTGTATATCTGAAAGGTTTTGTTCCTTACTTTCATTTTGTTTTTTGGATTGGGCCCTATTTTTTCTCTTTCTTTATTTATGTCTTTATCTTTTTGTTCGTTTGTCTTTCTTTATTCTTTCTTTGCTTCTGCCTTCCTTTCAATTTTTTTTCCCTTGACAGTTCATTTCTATTTTTTGTTCATTTTTGCTCTTGCCTTTTCTCTATCTTGAATAAAGAATGGTAAAATAAAAATTATATTTATCGTGAATAAAGAATTTTTAAATAAGAATTTTCTTTATCTTTAATAACGAATTTTAAAATAAGAATTTTCTCTATCTTGAATAAAGAATTTTAAAATAAGAATTTTCTCTATTTTGAATAAAGAATTTTAAAATAATTTTTTTTTTTTTATAAAAAATTTTAAAATAAGAATTTAATTTATCTTTATTTTAAAGAAAGAATTTTAGAATAAGAATGTTCTCTATTTTGAATAAAGAATTTTGAAATAAGAATTTTCTCTATTTTGAATAAAGAATTTTAAAATAAGAATTTTCTTTATCTTGAATAAAGGAATTTAAAATAAGAATTTTTGCTATCTTGAATAGAGAATTTTAAAATAAGAATTTTGTCTATTTTGAATTATAAATTTTAAAATAAGAATTTTATCTATTTTGAAAAAAAAATTTAAAATAGGAATTTCTATATTTTGAATAAAGAATTTTAAAATAAGAATTTTCTCTATTTTGAAATTAAGAATTTTAAAATAAGAATTTTCATTATCTTGAATAGAGAATTTTAAAATAAGATTTTTCTCTATTTTGAAATTAAGAATTTTAAAATAAGAATTTTCTTTATTTTGAATAGAGAATTTAAAAAAAGAATTTAATCAATTTTGAATAAAGGATTTTAAAATATGAATATTCGTTCTCAAATAAAGAATTTTAAACTCAGAAATTTCACTATTTTGAATAAAGAATTTTAAAATAAGAATTTTCGCTATTGTGTAGAAAGAATTTAAAATAAGAATTTTCTCTATCTTGAATAAAGAATTTTAAAATGTGAATTTTCTCTATCTTGATTAAAGAATTTTAAAAGAAAAATTTTCTCTATTTTGAATAAAGAATTTTAAAATACGAATTTTCTCTATTTTGAATAAAGAATTTTAAAATAAGAATTTTCTCTATTTTGAATAAAGAATTTTAAAATAACTATTTCCTCTATCTTGAATAAAGGAATTTAAAATAAGAATTTTTGCTATCTTGAATAAAAGAATTTTAAAATAAGAATTTTCTCGTTTTTTTATAAAGAATTTTAAATAGGAATTTTCTCTATTTCGAATAAAGAATTTTAAAATACGAATTTTCTCTAATTTGTATAAAGAATTTTAAAATAGGAATTTTCTTTATTTTGAATAAAGAATTTTAAAAAAAGAATTTTCTCTAGCTTGAATAAAGAATTTTAAAATAAGACTTTTCTCTATCTTGAATAAAGAATTTTAAAATAAGAATTTTCACTATTTTGAATAAAGAATTTTTAAATAGGAATTTTCTTTTTTTTGAATAAAGAATTTTAAAATAGGAATTTTCTCTATTTTGAATAATGAATTTTTAAATAAGAATTTTCTCTATTTTGAGTAAAGAATTTTGAAATAAGAATTTTCACTATTTTGAATTAAGAATTTTAAAATAAGAATTTTCTCTATTTTGAATAAAAAATTTTAAAATAATAATTTTCTCTATTGTGAAAGAAGCATTTAAAAATAAGAATTTTCTCTATTTTGAATAAAGAATTTTAAAATAAGAATTTTCAGTATTTTGAAATTTAGAATTTTAAAATAAGAATTTTCTTTACCTTGAATAGAGAATTTTAAAAAAAAATTAATCTATTTTGAATAAAGAATTTTAAAATAAGAATTTTCTCTCTCTTGAATAAAGAATTCTAAAATCTGAATTTTCACTATTTTGAATAAAGAATTTTAAAATAAGAATTTTCTCTATTTTGAATAAAGAATTTTAAAATAAGAATTTTCAGTATTTTGAAATTTAGAATTTTAAAATAAGAATTTTCTTTACCTTGAATAGAGAATTTTAAAAAAAAATTAATCTATTTTGAATAAAGAATTTTAAAATAAGAATTTTCTCTCTCTTGAATAAAGAATTCTAAAATCTGAATTTTCACTATTTTGAATAAAGAATTTTAAAATAAGAATTTTCTCTATTTTGAATAAAGAATTTTAAAATAACTATTTCCTCTATCTTGAATAAAGGAATTTAAAATGTGATTTTTCTCTATCTTGGATAAAGAATTTTAAAATAAGAATTTTCTCTATTTTGTATAAAGAATTTTAAAATAGGAATTTTCTCTATTTTAAATAAAGAATTTTAAAATAAGAATTTTCTCTATTTTAAATAAAGAATTTTAAAATAAGAATTTTCTCTATTTTGTATAATGAATTTTTAAATAGGAATTTTCTTTATTTTGAATAAAGAATTTTAATATAGGAATTTTCTCTATTTTGAATAAAGAATTCTAAAATAAGAATTTTCTCTATCTTGAATAAAGATTTTTAAAATAAGAATTTTCTCTATGTTGAATAAAGAATTTTTAAATAGGAATTTTCTCTATTTTGAATAAAGAATTGTAAAATAGGAATTTTCTCTATTTTGAAGAAAGAATTTTAAAATATGAATTTTCTCTACTTTGAATAAAGAATTTTAAAATAAGAATTTTCTCTATTTTGAATAAGGAATTCTAAAATAAGAATTTCCTTTATCTCGAACAAATAATTTTAAATAAAAATTTTCTCTATCTTGAATAAAGACTTTTAAAATAAGTATTTCCTCTATTTTGAGTAAAGAATTTTAAAATAAGAATTTTCATTATTTTGAAATTAAGAATTTTAAAATAAGAATTTTTTTTACCTTGAACAGATAATTTAAAAAAAAATTTAATCTATTTTGAATAAAGAATTTTAAAATATAAATTTTCTCTATTTTGAATATAAAATTTTAAAATATGAATTTTCTCTATTTTGTACAAAGAATTTTTAAATAGGAATTTTCTCTATTTTGAATAAAGAATTTTAAAATAAGAATTTTCTCTATCTTGAAGAAGGGAATTTAAAATAAGAATTTTCTCTATTTTTTATAAAGAAGTTCAAAATAGGAATTTTCCCTGTTTTGTATAAAGAATTTTAAAATACAAATTTTCTCTATTATGAATTAAGAATTTTAAAATAAGAATTTTCACTATTTTGAATAAAGAATTTTAAAATAGGAATTTTCTCTATTTTGAATAAAGAATTTTAAAATAAGAATTTTCTCTATTTTGAATAAAGAATTTTAAAATAAGAATTTTCTTTATCTTGTATAAAGGAATTTAAAATAAGAATTTACTCTGTTTTGAATAAAGAATTTTAAAATATGAATTTTCTCTATTTTGTGTAAAGAATTTTAAAATAGGAATTTTCTCTATTTTGCATAAAGAATTTTAAAATAAGAATTTTCTCTTTCATGAATAAAGAATTTTAAAATAAGAATTTTCTCAATTTTTTATAAAGAATTTTAAAATAGGAATTTTCTCTATTTTGTATAAACAATTTTAAAATAGGAATTTTCTCTATTTTGAATAAAGAATTTTAAAATAAGACTTTTCTCTAGCTTGAATAAAGAATTTTAAATATGAATTTTCTCGATTCTGAAATTAAGAATTTTAAAATAAGAATTTTCTTTATTTTGAATAAAGAATTTTAAAATAAGAATTTACTCTATTTTGAATTAAGAATTTTAAAATAAGAATTTTCTCTATTTTGAATAATGAATTTCAAAATAAGAATTTTCTCTATTTTGTAGAAAGAATTTTAAAATAAGAATTTTATTTATTCTGGATAAAGAATTTTAAAATAGGAATTTTCTCTATTTTGGATAAGGAATTTTAAAATATGAATTTTCTCTAATTTGTATATAGAATTTTTAAATTTGAATTTTCTCTATTTTGAATAAAGTATTTTAAAATAAGAAATTTCTCTATTTTGAATAAAAAATTTTAAAATAATAATTTTCTCTGTTTTGTATAAAGAATTTTAAAATAAGGATTTTCTCTATTTTGAATAAAGAATTTTAAAAAATATAATTTTCTTTATTTTGAATAAAGTATTTTAAAATAGAAATTTTCTCTATTTTGAATAAAGAAGTTTAAAATAAAAATTTTCTTTATTTTGAATAAAGTATTTTAAAATAGAAATTTTCTCTATTTTGAATAAAGAAGTTTAAAATAAGAATTTTCTCTATCTTTTCTCTAGCTTTTGTTTTCTTTTTTCTTTTTTGCTGTCCTTTCTGACCCACTATCTTTTCACAATTATTTTTTTTCTTTTTTCTTCTTTTTTGCTATATTGTCTTTCTTTCTTTTTTATTATTATTCATTCTACATTTTTTCTTTGTTTTTTTTCATTCTCTTGTCTTTGCTTTCTATTTACCTTCTTTCTTTCTTTTTGCTATACTCACTTTTTTCTCTCTTTTTCTATTCCTTTTCGTTGATATTTCATGTGTATCTGCGTATGTTTATATATATATATATATATATATATATATATATATATATATATATATATCTTCTTTCCATTTATGAATTGTCTATATTTTTCTTTTTCTTTCTCTCTTTGGGGTTTTTTGAATGAGCGAGGAAATGTTTTCATAGATTAGTTACAAATGTCTATTCTCAATATGGGCACATGAGCATCTGTTTGTAATTATTTTCCGGATTATTTTGAATATTAACTGTTGTATCATTTGGGTCTGACAAGCAAGCATGGTTTGCCTGTGAAATACGTATTACCAAAGAAATTGTAGAATGTCTAAAATTTTTTTCAAGATTATATTACTTTGTTAAATTAAATAAAAAAATTGTCTCTATAAGAATTTACCTGACTTATATACCACATATTCTACGTTATATATGTACATATATATATTTAGTAATATATATATATATGTATATATGTATAAAAATGATTTGTTTGAACATTATTTTTGATTGATGCTTCTATTTAAGTAGATATTCTGTTTATAAACAAACAGTATTATATATTTATTTCTACCAGCCTAATTATTTACGATAAGTTTTTGTTGCAAAAATGTGTGTCATCCGACAGGATTTGAATCTGTGACCCCTATCCACATAGGGAAAGCCACTAAGTGATCTGGCGTGTCTTAGACCTCTCGACCATGAATGACGATCAGTCTAAACGAAGTCAATTTAAGCCTATAACACAATTTTCGATTCATTGTAATAACCATATCTCCTCTGAAATGTATCATAATGTCAATATGTTATGAAAATTAACGGAGATTACCAAAACTGGTTATAAACAACCGACAATTTGAAATGATTTGTTTGAACATTATTTTTTTTTATTGATACTCATATTTAAGTAGATATTCTGTTTTTTTATTAACAGTATTATATATTTATATCGACTAGCCTGATTATTAATGATAAATTTTAAACGTGTGTCATTCGGCAGGATTCGAACCTGCAACCCCTATCCACATAGGGGAAGCTACCATGTGACCTGACATGTCTTAGACCTCTTGACCACAAATGGCCATTAGTCTAAATGAGGTTTTAATCAAGCCTATTGGTGTAAAGACAAAGAGTGAATATACTGACAAGTAGTTCACCCACTTCACGCAGTGTGCAAGTCTTGTATTTTTTGATATACTATTATTTCCAATCTCCATTTAGTTGATTATTCATGCAGTAATCTTTTATGGTTACTATATATATATATATTTATTTCTACCAGCCTAATTATTTACGATAAATTTTTGTTGCAAAAATGTGTGTCATCCGACAGGATTTGAATCTGTGACCCCTATCCACATAGGGAAAGCCACTAAATGATCTGGCGCGTCTTAGACCTCTCGACCATGAATGACGATCAGTCTAAACGAGGTCAAAGTAAGCCTATAACACAATTTTCGATTCATTGTAATAACCATATCTGCTTTGAAATGTATCATAATATATATATATATATATATATGGTTTTCACGACAAATCAAGAATTGTGTTATAGGCTTAATTTGACTTTGTTTAGACTGATCGTCATTCATGGCCGAGAGGTCTAAGACATGCCAGATCACTTAGTGGCTTCCCCTATGTAAATAGGGGTCAGAAGTTTGAATCTTGTCGAATGACACACATTTACATAAAAAAAATTTATCGTAAATAATTAGGCTGGTAAAAATAAATATATAATACTGTTTGATTAAAAACAGAATATCTACTTATATACGAGTATCGATCAAGACTCTGGTTAGCCTTTGTTTAATCATGCCATCCACCTTTAGATCTCTGTGTAACACTTTCCATCCTCTGTTAAAATGCTTCTCAGATATCTAAACTTATTTATAAATGGAACTTCGTCTGTGTGTGTGTGTATGTGCGTATGTGTGTACATGTGTGTGCGTATATGTGTACATGTGTGTGTTCGTTACCTATAGACTCAGAAATGGCTAAACCGATTTTCTTGAAAACTTACACAGTTGTACTATAAGCGTCTGCAAGTGTTCTTAGCTAGGTTTTGTGTTGAGGCACCCACAATTAATATCAAAAATTGATAATAAAAAAAATCAGGTTATAGAAGGAGTGGTCCGATTTTAATCAAATTTGATACACTCATAGACAAAGACATAAGAAACGATATTCTGAAGTTTCAAGGTTGCAGTTCTTACATTAGTGCAGACAATTGATAATATATATATATATATATATATATATAGAGCAAGATGTTTGTGTGTGTGTCTGTTTATCTGCCTGTATGTCTGTATTTTTTCAGCCCTTTTATTTTAGTTTTTACTTCACGTTTGGCTCTAAGTAGGTACAATTGTAGTTCTTAGTCTCAGCCATGAGGTTATTTTTTCAGAGGACTTATTTAGCCTTCAAAATTCAGTTTATGACGAAAAAAAACTTATTTGATATCGATACCAGGAAATTAAAATTTGACTTACATCCATTCATTTTTCTTTCGGTCTAGTTTCACTTTAACTGGAAACAACTATTGCTTTTTAGTCTTTCGTGCCAAAGTCCAAAGAGTCTGAGTTTCAGGACCATGGATTTGTTTTAAAGCTTTCATTACACCCGGGCAACACCGGGCTATACTGCTAGTTTAACCTATAAACCTATTTGATTTTAGCATCTCTGACATGTAGTTGGCATTTTAGGGACATCTTTTTGCTGATGCATTCTGTTTTCTTGAAGTTTAATTTTAGCCCTCACTTTTCATTTTTACCTTCTGTAGGAAGTCCTTTATTTTTTTCCATGTCTGCTATCAGCACTGTATCATCTGTGTACCTTATATCATTGAGATTGTGGTTGCCAATGATGAATCCTGGGAGAACAGCTAACTCTCTATTGTGTTAAAACCCTAATTCCATTAATAATGAATAATGTTATTTTTCTCAAGAGAGATGAAACCTCAATAATCAGGTGCTATAGATAAGCTTTTGAGAAATCAAATTTTTACCAGGATACATTATTGGTAGCCACAGTCATAACAACATTAGATAAGCAGAAGATACAGTGTTGATAGCAGACGCACAAAGAAAAGACAGAAGGTAGCAGGATCAATGTAAGTGTCTCATGGCTCCCTCCAAATCTTTAATACAAAGTCATCCATTTGACTACACCTCAATTTTCATAGCGTAGTATTCATATTTGATACAAATTTTATTCTAACCTAATTATGTAAAATAATGGGTTGAATGCAGTCTACATAAACAATTAAAGTAGAAAAATGTAAAATAAATATGATGTATTTAAATAAAATTAGAAAATAAACTCCTGCAACAATTTAAAAATTATTCTTGCTTAAAAGTTGTACAGTTTTAAGGCATTCAACAATATAGATAAAAAGTAGTGAACTTTATATTGTGTTTTTCTAGATAAATAATTCCACAGGGTCAGACAAAAAAATTCACAGATTCGGGTGACAAAAGAAAAATAAATAAAAAAATAAAAGATCCCATTATGCAATGTATCCAAATACAAATTAGAGACATGTCATAATAGATCATTTCAGCCTATGTACAATAATGGATCATATGCAATATAGGTGAACAATTCAACTAGAAAAATTGAAAATAAATACAATATATCTAAATACAAATTAGAGACATGTCATAATAGATCATTCCAGCCTATGAACAATAATGGATCATATGCAATATAGGTGAACAATTCCACTAGAAAAATTGAAAATAAATACAATGTATCTAAATACAAATTAGAGACCTGTCATAATAGATCATTCCAGCCTATGAACAATAATGGATCATATGCAATATAGGTGAACAATTCCACTAGAAAAATTGAAAATAAATACAATGTATCTAAATACAAATTAGAGACCTGTCATAATAGATCATTCCGGCCTATGAACAATAATGGATCATATGCAATATAGGTGAACAATTCAACTAGAAAAATTGAAAATAAATACAATATATCTAAATACAAATTAGAGACCTGTCATAATAGATCATTCCGGCCTATGAACAATAATGGATCATATGCAATATAGGTGAACAATTCAACTAGAAAAATTGAAAATAAATACAATGTATCTAAATACAAATTAGAGACATGTCATAATAGATCATTTCAGCCTATGTACAATAATGGATCATATGCAATATAGGTGAACAATTCAAGTAGAAAAATTGAAAATAAATACAATATGTCTAAATACAAATTAGAGACCTGTCATAATAGATCATTCCAGCCTATGTACAATAATGGATCATATGCAATATAGGTGAACAATTCAAGTAGAAAAATTGAAAATAAATACAATATGTCTAAATACAAATTAGAGACATGTCATAATAGATCATTCCGGCCTATGAACAATAATGGATCATATGCAATATAGGTGAACAATTCAACTAGAAAAATCGAAAATAAATACAATGTACCTAAATACAAATTAGAGACATGTCATAATAGATCATTTCAGCCTATGTACAATAATGGATCATATGCAATATAGGTGAACAATTCAAGTAGAAAAATTGAAAATAAATACAATATGTCTAAATACAAATTAGAGACATGTCATAATAGATCATTCCAGCCTATGTACAATAATGGATCATATGCAATATAGGTGAACAATTCAACCAGAAAAATTGAAAATAAATACAATATGTCTAAATACAAATTAGAGACATGTCATAATAGATCATTCCAGCCTATGTACAATAATGGATCATATGCAATATAGGTGAACAATTCAACTAGAAAAATTGAAAATAAATACAATGTATCTAAATACAAATTAGAGACCTGTCATAATAGATCATTCCGGCCTATGAACAATAATGGATCATATGCAATATAGGTGAACAATTCAACTAGAAAAATTGAAAATAAATACAATGTACCTAAATACAAATTAGAGACATGTCATAATAGATCATTCCAGCCTATGTACAATAATGGATCATATGCAATATAGGTGAAAAATTCAATTAGAAAAATTGAAAATAAATACAATGTATCTAAATACAAATTAGAGACCTGTCATAATAGATCATTCCAGCCTATGTACAATAATGGATCATATGCAATATAGGTGGACAATTCAACTAGAAAAATTGAAAATAAATACAATGTACCTAAATACAAATTAGAGACATGTCATAATAGATCATTCCATCCTATGTACAATAATGGATCATATGCAATATAGGTGAACAATTCAACTAGAAAAATTGAAAATAAATACAATGTATCTAAATACAAATTAGAGACATGTCATAATAGATCATTCCAGCCTATGTACAATAATGGATCATATGCAATATAGGTGAACAATTCAACTAGAAAAATTGAAAATAAATACAATGTATCTAAATACAAATTAGAGACATGTCATAATAGATCATTCCAGCCTATGTACAATAATGGATCATATGCAATATAGGTGAACAATTCAACTAGAAAAATTGAAAATAAATACAATGTATCTAAATACAAATTAGAGACCTGTCATAATAGATCATTCCGGCCTATGAACAATAATGGATCATATGCAATATAGGTGAACAATTCAACTAGAAAAATTGAAAATAAATACAATGTACCTAAATACAAATTAGAGACCTGTCATAATAGATCATTCCAGCCTATGTACAATAATGGATCATATGCAATATAGGTGAACAATTCAACTAGAAAAATTGAAAATAAATACAATGTACCTAAATACAAATTAGAGACATGTCATAATAGATCATTCCAGCCTATGTACAATAATGGATCATATGCAATATAGGTGAACAATTCAACTAGAAAAATTGAAAATAAATACAATGTATCTAAATACAAATTAGAGACATGTCATAATAGATCATTCCAGCCTACGTACAATAATGGATCATATGCAATATAGGTGAACAATTCAACTAGAAAAATTGAAAATAAATACAATGTGTCTAAATTCAAATTAGAGACCTGTCATAATAGATCATTTTATCTGAAGTAAATTAACAATGGTTTGATGCAATTTTTAACATGAACCTGAGATTTTTCTTGTTAAAAGTTGAATAATTTTAACACATTCAACATTAAAAAAATACAGACTTTTATGTAGAGGTTATTTTAAAACTTTGCATGAACAAAACAAATTCACAGATTTGGGTGGAAAAAAAAATGAGTATGATGTCAAAATCCGTAAGTGTTTTTTTTTGTTTTTTAATAGTCTGTGCTCAGTTTAATTTGTAATGTATATAGATGTAGGTAGAAAAAAAGGAATTTTGATAAGATAGCAAATGATGAAAAAGCACTGCCTGGGGCCCCTAATCAGACTCGGACCACACCCGGGTCAGGTGTTTCAGATTTAATATATACTGGAAGGTAGCAAAGGAAAGCAAGAAGAAAAGACAAAATAGCAACTGGAAGAAGTACTGAATAACAAAATTGGAGATAAGGCAAGTACAAAGATGCCTTTCAAAAGCTAAGCAAAGTATTAAGAAACAGGAAAGATTCATTAATCTTGTTACTTTGCTTGAGTTAACAAAATCTTGTCACCAGTTCCCTTTGTAATGTTTTTAAGTAAAATCCAAGACACCTATATTGCATATGATCCATTATTGTACATAGGCTGGAATGATCTATTATGACAGGTCTCTAATTTGTATTTAGATACATTGTATTTATTTTCAATTTTTCTAGTTGAATTGTTCACCTATATTGCATATGATCCATTATTGTTCATAGGCCGGAATGATCTATTATGACATGTCTCTAATTTGTATTTAGATACATTGTATTTATTTTCAATTTTTCTAGTTGAATTGTTCACCTATATTGCATATGATCCATTATTGTACATAGGCTAGAATGATCTATTATGACATGTTTTTAATTTGTATTTAGATACATTGTATTTATTTTCAATTTTTCTAGTTGAATTGTTCACCTATATTGCATATGATCCATTATTGTTCATAGGCCGGAATGATCTATTATGACAGGTCTCTAATTTGTATTTAGATACATTGTATTTATTTTCAATTTTTCTAGTTGAATTGTTCACCTATATTGCATATGATCCATTATTGTACATAGGCTGGAATGATCTATTATGACAGGTCTCTAATTTGTATTTAGATACATTGTATTTATTTTCAATTTTCTAGTTGAATTGTTCACCTATATTGCATATGATCCATTATTGTACATAGGCTGGAATGATCTATTATGACAGGTCTCTAATTTGTATTTCGATACATTGTATTTATTTTCAATTTTCTAGTTGAATTGTTCACCTATATTGCATATGATCCATTATTATACATAGGCTGGAATGATCTATTATGACAGGTCTCTAATTTGTATTTAGATACATTGCATTATGGGATCTATTATTACACCTTTGAACAATACTGTGTCAAACATTTATTCTTCTCTGCCTCTATATATATATTCTATATTTATATATGTGTAGTCCATGTGTCATGTGATCCCAGAAGCACAGTATTACTAATTACTTGAAAACAAGGCCAGCTGTGTTTACTCCCTGGCAATCTGTGACATATTATTCCTACAAAAAAATTAGAAACAACGAAATGAATACTGAACTCTTATGGAAGATCTGTCCTTCTACATGGCAGTGAATGCTGGACAATCACCTCAAAGACGAAAAGGAGAATTGAAGCAACAAAAGTATAGTTCTACAGAACGATGATGAGGATATGATGGCCTGAACATGTGAGCGATGACAAGAATTTAGATAAAAGGGAAACAAAAATGAAACTGATACTTAAAATCAGTAATAAATTGTTGAAATTTGAAGAGACATCATGAGGAAAGACAGCTTGGAAAATTTGACATTCACAAGGCATTTTAACACTATTTTTGCATGCACAAAAATATAACACTATTTTAGCACAACGGAGCAAAAGAAATTTTTATTAGTTGTATTACTAATTGTGCAGATTAATTGTTCCAATGTGAGCAGAGAGAAAAATAAGCCTAATGGATAATAAAATTGTTTCTTCGGTTGCAATATGAACGCAGCTAATGAATTGTGAAAAAAAATTTTGCAAAATGAAATATTGGAAACTGGCTGAATGAATTGAAAAACATTTTGCAGGTGTGGGCAGCGGGTCAGACGGGGTCATTGGCGGCCATTATTTGACAAAGCGGAAACAAGTGACTAAGAAAATTGAGAGCCCCGAGTGAAAAGTAAGCGGTGGCCAAAATATTGTTTTGAGATTGGCACAAATTTTTGACGAGGCCAAAAAGATTAAATACTGAAATTCTCAAATTAACTGTTTTTTTTTTAATCATATCACCCCAAGCAAGGCGGTAACACCACTGATGCGCAGGGGGCTACGTAAGGGTAAAAAGAATGGAAAAGAGAAAGCCGGAAACCACATCCTAAACAGGGAACAAGGGATGAGCCTCTTCACCTGTTCAGTAGACGTGAGTGGAGTATGAACCAGGCGATAGTTTAGTCTATCTACTCCAATTGAAAAAATTGGAAAGAAAAGAGTAAAAAGAATGGAAAAGAGAAAGCCAGAAACCACATCCTAAACAGGGAACAAGGGATGAGCCTCTTCACCTGTTCAGTAGATGTGAGTGGAGTATGAACCAGGCGATAGTTTAGTCTATCTACTCCAATTGAAAAAATTGGAAAGAAAAGAGTAAAAAGAATGGAAAAGAGAAAGCCAGAAACCACATCCTAAACAGGGAACAAGGGATGAGCCTCTTCACCTGTTCAGTAGATGTGAGTGGAGTATGAACCAGGCGATAGTTTAGTCTATCTACTCCAATTGAAAAAATTGGAAAGAAAAGAGTAAAAAGAATGGAAAAGAGAAAGCCAGAAACCACATCCTAAACAGGGAACAAGGGATGAGCCTCTTCACCTGTTCAGTAGATGTGAGTGGAGTATGAACCAGGCGATAGTTTAGTCTATCTACTCCAATTGAAAAAATTGGAAAGAAAAGAGTAAAAAGAATGGAAAAGAGAAAGCCGGAAACCACATCCTAAACAGGGAACAAGGGATGAGCCTCTTCACCTGTTCAGTAGACGTGAGTGGAGTATGAACCAGGCGATAGTTTAGTCTATCTACTCCAATTGAAAAAATTGGAAAGAAAAGAGTAAAAAGAATGGAAAAGAGAAAGCCGGAAACCACATCCTAAACAGGGAACAAGGGATGAGCCTCTTCACCTGTTCAGTAGATGTGAGTGGAGTATGAACCAGGCGATAGTTTAGTCTATCTACTCCAATTGAAAAAATTGGAAAGAAAAGAGTAAAAAGAATGGAAAAGAGAAAGCCGGAAACCACATCCTAAACAGGGAACAAGGGATGAGCCTCTTCACCTGTTCAGTAGACGTGAGTGGAGTATGAACCAGGCGATAGTTTAGTCTATCTACTCCAATTGAAAAAGAAAAGAGTAAAAAGATTGGAAAAGAGAAAGCCGGAAACCACATCCTAAACAGGGAACAAGGGATGAGCCTCTTCACCTGCTCAATAGACGTGGGTGGAGTGTGAACCGGGCGATCCTGTAAACAGATTTTTAAACCTGAAAAAAATTATGTAAGGGAAGAAAATGAAAAGAAATGACATCATAGGCATAACGAAGTCAATAGAGAAATAGAAAAAAAGCCCCTAACTACTTAATGAGCTTGTGCAAATTGTTGTGCAAAATGGTTGAGTAGTCAAACCTTAGTAAGAGCTTGTGGGTTGCTCATATGGCGTCACCAAAAAAGCCGTTTCTGCGCTACTATTTAAGCCTATAAAAAAGCAATGTCATATACAGGAACACCTGTTGTAATGAAGTCAATTACAATAATTATTCTACCTTTATCCTGGGTATAAACAATAAACTACAGTACCGTGCAAAAGTATTAGGACAAGAACTATTTTATCTTTTATGAGGCATCAAAATAATTGCGACAATTTACCAATCGCACCTAGGATATATACAGTACTGTGCAAAAGTATTAGGACAAGAACTATTTCATCTTTTATGAGGCATATTGACAGAAAATAAACAATTTAATTAATGTAATTTTATTTGATTTACTCAACAAATGCTTTAACAAGAAAAAATACTTGTTACAAAATAAATTTAATATTTAGTATAATAGCCTTTTGCTTTGATCCCAGCCTTTATTCTGTCAGGCATTGACATCACAAGCTTCTTCAATGTATCTAATGGTATCTCCTGCCAAGCAGCTTGTATTTGTTCCCAAAGTGTGTCTTGCGAAGTAACATTAGTTTTATCAATTCGAGAGTGGGGGGAATAAGAAAAAAGTCAGTCATATCCAAGGATAATAAAATAATGAGTAGTTTCAAAATAACTTGTTTAATAGAAAATAGGGAAAATTAAATATAACATCTTTTTAATACGTTTCTTTTACACCTAGTTTTAAATAATTAATATTAATTAGCAATTTACTTGACTTTTCACTCTGTATTTGAATTTCAGTGAGGTTTTTAGGAAAATCACCCCTGTCCTAATACTTTTGCACACTACCTGTACTAGGTGTGGTAGAGTCCTTTAAGCTCCCTGCTATGGGTAATTAGTTAATCCCCCAAACTAGGCTTATTTAAGGGAAAAAGGAAAAGTTAGGCTGTGTAAGAGTTTTTAGCTTGGGATAGCAATTATCTAAGAGAAGGAAATGTCTGAAATAAAAACCTCTCTACCTACTTGAGTCTATAAAAAGGCAATGTTATCGCTCATATGTAGGCACACCTGCTGTAATGTATTCAATTACAGTAACTATTATAATGTTTTCCTGGGTATGACGATAAACTACATCCTGCAGCAAGGCCTCTGATAGGAGGTTTAGAAGAGCATAGAACCACCTCTTAATTGCTGTTGTTCCCAGGTCCACCCTGTCCACATCTGTCAGGGTCCCAGCTATGGGTAATAAGTTAATCCCCCAAACTGGGCTCATTTAAGAGAAAAAGAAAATGCTAGGCTGCGTAAGGGTCTTTAGCTTGGGATAGCAACTTATCTAAAAGAAGGAAATCTCTGCTATAAAAATCTCTACACCTACTCTGTGTAGAATAGCATAGGCTGAACTCTCTAATCTTGGTAGATAATCTTCTTAGAGATGGTGCCTCAATAAAACACTGAGTTTCCAGTCTGCTAAAGTATTTGGTGTCAGTAAGGGCATACAGCTGTAAAACTGCACACAATATAGACAATATTATTAAATCTCACAACAGACTAATTTGTTTGTTTGTTTTGAGATTTAATAACCTATCAATCCTTATGGGATCATTTAAGGTCATAACCAATGATTTTGGGTAAGGTTATTTTATTTTTACAACATTTTACTTTTCCAGTATCAAGATTCATTGGGATTTGTTTTTAAAAGCAGGGTCCCCAAGTCCTACCGTTGTTATTTAACCCATAACTGGAGGGAAGGTATGGATTAATACCTTTCCCAAGGGTACCAGTGCTTAAGTGAATGCAGAGTATTCAACTGGAATTTGAACTCGGCTCACCGATTTCTCTTTCCGTGCCGATATCCACTGCACCACAATGCATATCCGTCACTAAATGCTCACAGCACCTGGTATTCCCAAGCGGTCACCCATCTAAGTACTGACCAGGCTTAACCCCACAAGAGACTAATTTTAGCAAATTTAAATAGGGCTGATAATAAAACTGGTATTTTACCATCTTCCAGTCGTAGGTCCATCAAGAACTGTCTGGCGGAAGGCAAATGTATGTCTAGCCAATTAATTTACCAAGCTCATATCTCTCCCATGAATAACGAAAGAAGAATTATCAAGTTTGCATTGGGATTTTAGTGGAATAATTTAAACGACCTTACTCCTCTTATATACATTCCTTTTCCAGCCCCAGTCTAAAATTCACGACGTTTTTATGCTAAAAATTTTTGTAAATGAAAGAAGAGGGACTCAACCCCATGGTGAGTTAGGGACTAATAAGTTCAGCTCGCATCCGCAATAACCTTTGCAATAGATGCAATCTATGTTTAGTTGAAAAATTTTAAGTAAAATATCCTAAGCAAACCTTGCTTTTAAACTTACAAAAGGAATTCATAGGCAAAGGTTGTCATATATACAAATTTTTAAACTTTAAATGTAAGTATCAGTCAGTTAAGTGCCATACATGGTAAACGCTTGGGCGATCATGTCTCGAAAGAGACATGACTGACTGGGCAGAAGATTATCCTGCAGTAGTTTGCCATTGCTTTCTGTGCTGTTATTTTAATTATAGTTAGAAGTAGAAGAGATGTGTTATATTTTTAATTAGTAATTAGCGGGGGATCAGTTTATTACTTCATAACAATAGAAAACCGATCCCCCACTTTATGACCAGTAGAAGCCTTAATCAGGATTCCAACCATTATATTCAGTCAGTCAGTTAAGTGCCATATGTGATACACGCTTGGGCGATCATGTCTCGAAAGAGACATGACTGACTGGGCAGAAGATTATCCCGCAGTAGATTGCCATTGCTTTCTGTGCTGTTATTTTACTTATAGTTAGAAGTAGAAGAGATGTATTATATTATTACTTAGTAATTAGCGGGGGATCAGTTTATTACTTCATAACAATAGAAAACCGATCCCCCACTTTATGACCAGTAGAAGCCTTAATCAGGATTCCAACTATTATATTCAGTCAGTCAGTTAAATGCCATACGTGATACACACTCTTTCGAGACATGACTGACTAGGCAGAAGATTATCCCACAGTAGGTTGCCATTGCTTTCTGTGGTAGATTGGTTGCCAGCAAAGGCTATAGAACCCAATCTGTCCTGTTATTTAACCCATAACTGGAAGGAAGAGACGGATTAATACCTTTCCCAAGGGTATTTGCGCGTAGGTGAATGCAATGAATTCAACTGGATTTTAAACACGGCTCCCCGATTTCTCATTCCGAGCCGATATCCACTGTACCACAACGCACATCCCAAATGTAAGTATAAACAGCCTAAATATAATCCAAACTTAAATTTTTGTTTGACACTTGTTTCCTTTGCTTTCTTCTTACATAATGTAGAATTATTTACGATAATCATATGTTTACCTTTTGTAACCCTTACTTTTTCTAGCCTAATTAGTTGCTATTAAATTCCAAATTTAATTTGATTATTCTATAATTTATTTCCCCTAATATGATTGGTTTATTTCTTTTTGCTCATTACTATTGAATATTTAAAACAATACATTCCATTTCTCATAGACCCTTCTCAATCTAGGTTTTTCTGTTCCAGTTCGTTCATTCTATCTATCTATCTATCTATCTATCTATCTATCTATCTATCTATCGCAGACTGTTCATATCTATCTATCTATCTATCTATCTATCTATCTATCTCAGTCTCTATATCTATCTATCTATCTATCTATCTATCTATCTATCTACAGACTGTTCATATCTATCTATCTATCTATCTATCTATCTCAGTCTGTCATATCTATCTATCTATCTATCTATCTATCTATCTATCTCGGTCTGTTCATATCTATCTATCTATCTATCTATCTATCTATCTATCTATCTCAGACTGTTCATATCTATCTATCTATCTATCTTGATATATATCTATATCTATCTATATATATCTATATATATATCTATATATATATTGATGCATGTTTCATTAAATAATATAGACAAATTTTCTCGATTTATTTTATGTAAAATTTTTTTTCATATCATCTGATAAGCTTAATAGCATTATTGTTGAAAGCCATATACATAAAGCAGTTGAAACCTAACTTGAACCAAATTAACTGCGAAATCTCTACACATATTTTCAAATGCCTATAATAGATAACAGAAGCGATTGGTTATCCCAATGGCTTTCCATACTTAATACTTCTCGCCCCCCCATTCTCGTGTGGTCATGTGAGACACCACAAGGTGTAGCGCGATTTTCGCTTCCAGCATGCACGCATGTGTTTGCCGATCCTCCACACAAACAAAATTGACGACTACTACTATCGTTCATCCAGGAACTGCTCGTTACAACCAACACTATTTTCATCTTTGATAATGGCTGATGTAAACCAAAAGCTCAGAAAAGATTAAATAAAAACATGTATCAATATTGTGATTTTCTTTCCTCTTTCAACAATGCTATTAAGCTTATCAGACGATATGAAAAACATTTACATAAAATAAATTGACAAAACTTGTCTATATTATTTAATGAAACATGTATCAATAAAAAAATGGAGCCTAAATACACACAATATATATATATATATATATATATATATATATATATATATGTATATTTTAATTTTTGTATTACAATGGTTTATAAAATAATTACATCACTACACAAAAATATTCATGTTTCAGAACAATACTATTCTTCTTCAGGTGATATTTTAAAATAAATGGTGAAAATGATTTATTTAGAAAATGTAAGATGAATTCATGGTTATCTAAATAAATCATTTTCACTATTTACTCTAAAATATCACCTGAAGTAGAAGAGTATTTTTCTGAAACATGACATTTTTTTTGTGTAAGGATATAATGCTTTTATAAAATTTAATAACAGAATTATAATATTAAGCTCTACTTTGTACTGAGCACTCTTTATGAAAATAAATGCATGAACAGTAGGTTTTGATCTACCTGTTCTTGCACTTTCTTTATAATATATATATATATATATATATATATATATATATATATAGGAAAAACTACTAAAAAGTTGTGAGTTTAAAAATGTATTGTTTTGACAGTATTTATTTATTTCTATTATTAAATATATGTAATTGATATTTCAACCAACCTCGGCCTTTCATCAGAAAAAAAAAATCTATTATGCTATATATATATATATATATATATATATATATATATATATATATATTATTAAGACATTTGGCTTAGCATAATGCTGTGATAATCTTAATATAATTAAATTTAATTTATCTCATAATTTTAATTATTCTAAATAAACTTAGTTAATCGTTTTCCCTCTCTTATCAGCAATATAACTTGAGATTAATTATATGCACACACACACACACACACACATATATACATATATATATATATATAATTTATTTCTGGTATTTGTCCAATTAGTAATTTATTGATATCAGAAGTATTACATAAATGTTAATGCCAGATTGAATTTACTTCTAATCTGTTTTACATTTATCTAAATTTTAATTTTCTATAAAAGTTGTTTTCCTTTTCTTCAGGTATATTATTTACTTATATTATATATTATTTCCTCTTAATTTATGAGGTAAATTTTAACATAAATTGTTTTGATCTCAATAATAGTCAGGCCCTGTTTTAGATTGAAACAAAAAAATAATGACAAAACTGAGCAAGGCTCGTCATCTTGTTAGATTCATTTTAATCTATTTTGACATATCCTTATGTACTCCCCAACCTCCTGGCCAGCGTTTCATCTTGTCTGCAAATCAAACAAAATATTTTCCCTCCTCTTTTTTTGTTCCCCTTTCTTTTGTCTTCTACCTTCTTCCTTTCCTTTCCTTTATCCTTTCCCTTTTTTTTTTTTTTTGCTACAAATTTTCCTTTTTATTTGATTTTCTCAGGGTTACTTCTAGTTTATTTACCCACGCACACACTCAAACAAATTTTGGAATTTTCCATAATATTAAAAATTCCCAATGAAGCCAATTCAGTTTACCAAAATGATCATGTGATCATGTAAATTTTGAATTTTTATTTATAAACAATACGTACGTGTGTGTGTGTATGTACACTAACGGCCATAATTATTAGGCCATCCCAGTTTTTTAAAAGAAATGATATTTTTCATACTATTTTTAGTGGATAATTCTAAATGAAAATAGAATGGTTCTTTTGTTATTATTACTTTGCAAAATATTACAAGGTATACAAGCAAAGATGAATTCATCTGAATCACCCTAAATTTTTTTCATTCTTTCATTGATAAAACTGCAACATAGGTAATTATTAAATATTTGTAAATTCATTTGATGCACATGTTATTGTGCAGTATTAACAAAAGAACCATTCCATTTTCATTTACAATTATTCACTTGGCAATAAATACTAAAAAATAGTATGAAATACATCATTTTTTGAAACACTGGGGTGGCCTAATAATTGTGGCCTGTAGTGTATATATGTTGTGGAATAGTTTTCGCACTGAAGGTTATAATCGTGCTATGTGGGTTGCTAATCAACTTAACGAACCCAAATTGTTAAGAACTTGGTAATCTTCCACTGAAAACTGACTCGTTAGTATTCGGCTAACTGCCAACTAATATCAACTGCCTAATAGTTCTACTGAACTCCAATAGAAGTCTAAAGAACTCCTATGAAATTCCCAAGAACTTCCTGTTAAATCTTATTAATATAGGAGGGAGAGTCCATTATCTGAGGAATAGGTGTGTTTCCCCATAACAAAATGCATATACAAATTCATATATATGTATATATATATTTTTTTTTTAATCATATCACCCGAGGAAGGCGGTAACGCCACTGAAGCACAGGGGGCTATGTAAGAGTGAAAAGATTGGAAAAGAGAAAGCCGGAAACCACATCCTAAACAGGAAACAAGGGATGAGCCTCTTCACCTGTTCAATAGACGTGGGTGGAGTGTGAACTGGGCGATAGTTTAGTCTATCTACTCCAATTGAAAAAAATAAAAGAATGAAAAGAGAAAACCGGAAACTGCATCCTAAGCAGGAAACAAGGGATGAGCCTCTTCACCTGTTCAATAGACGTGGGTGGGGTGTGAACTGGGCGATAGTTTAGTCTATCTACTCCAGTTAAAGTCGATCTAATTAGAATATGATAAAGAAGTTAAAACGGCAGGAAGAGAAAGATAAGTCATAAGACGAGCCAATATGATAAATTGTTTTATTAATGTGTACATATTTTTTTTCTACAATCGATTAATCTAAACATTTGGTAAACATTTTGCTAGGAAACGATAACAGTTACCAAAAATAGTAAACGCAGTTCGTAAATTTGTAATGCGGTTCTATGATGTCACACAATGTGAGAGCTCGAAATGATAACAGTACCATATATTTAAATGCAATGTAAAGACCAGAATTAAACATGATTTTATTAAGTGTGATTTATTTAGATTTAATGTAGATGGCCTTAAATATCTGAAGGTTCTTTTTACTGTGTGTCATAGAACCATAATTTTCTTTGACCTATGATACCTAGACTCTGTGTATTTAAGTGCAGCACTAGATTGGCTGCAAGGTCTCATCATTTTGGGTTTCAATCCTGGGTTAAAAGCAATCGGATGTCTAACTGTACCGATGAGCTGTGATACAGCAAAACTGATCTGTCTCCGGATGACTAATATATATATATATATATATATATATATATATATATATACATGTGTGTGTGTATGTGTGTGTGTGCGTGTGTAGTTCTTCAAATTAAATCTCTTTTTCTTTCTTCTTCTTTCAGATTCAATATTCATTAATTCATTCATTATCTCTTTCACTTTCTGCAAATTCAGTCCTTTTTTCTTTTTCATTCTGATTCATTTTTCATTTTTTCTTTATCCTGATTTCTTTCTTATTTCTTTCTGATTCAATATTCATTCATTTTCTCTTTCACTTTTTCAAATTCAGTTGGTTTTCTTTCTTTTTCATTCTGATTCATTCTTCATTATTTTTCCCTTCTTCCTCCAAATACAATCTCTTTTTTTCTTGTTCATTCTAATTAAATATTCATGCATTTTATTTTTCACTTTTTCAAATTTAATCATTCTTCTTTCTTTTTCATTCTGATTCATTATTTATTCTTTTTCTTTTTCTTTTCTTCCTTCAAAATCAATTCCTGTTTTCATTCTTATTTCTTTCTGATTGAATAATCATTTATTTTCTCTTTCACTTTTCCAAATTTAATCCTTTTTTCCTTCTTTTTTTTTCTGATTCATTATTTTTCCCTTTTCCTTCATATTCAGTCCCTTTTTTCTTTCTTATTTCTTTTTGATTGTATATTTATCAATTTTCTCTTTCATTTTTCAAATTCAATTCTTTTTTTTTCATTTTGATTCATTATTTCTTTCTTTTTCTTTTTCCTTCTTCTTTCAAATTCAATCCTTTTTCTCTCTTATTTCTTTCTATCCATTCATTTTCTCTTTCACTTTCTTCAAATTCAATTCTTTTTCTTTCTTTTGCATTCTGATTCATTATTCCTTCTTTTTTTCATTCTTCTTTCAAATTCAATCCTTTTTCTTTCTTATTTCTTCCTGATTCAGTATCCATTCATTTTCTCTTTCACTTTCTTCAAATTCAATCAATTTCTTTATTTTTCACTCTGATTCGTTATTCTTTTTACTTTTTCCTTCTTCTTCAAAATTCAATCCATTTCTTTCTTTTTCATTCCGATTCATTACCCATACTTTTATTTTTCTCCTTCTTTTTCTTCAAGGCCAGTTTCTTCGTTCTTCCCGACTCTCTCATGCAGTTCATTCTCTTCTCTCTCACTGTCTCTTTGCCTCTTTCTCTCAATTGATGGCATGCAATACATTCCTTTACTTCCTGCTCTTTCCTTACCATACAGGCATCAATGTATCTGTTTTCCTCTCCCACCCCTTCTTACGCTCTACCTCACCCTCCTTGACTTGGCTTGCAACCAACTGTTCCTACATCCATTAATCAATAACCTTATTCAGGTAACAATCATCACAATCAACAAGTGCAAGCATCATCTTGATCACTGTCGCAGACCATAGCAGATTTACCATTTTTGCCTTAATGGAACTCTCATGTTTAAAACAATAAATAGTCTGATTAAAATTTGAGAAGGGGGTGACATACGAATCATTAGCATCTGGTTTTTTGCCAATAACAATGATTTTTCCAATCAGAAAAATGCAGTATCAGGATTTTCATCTACAATATTATCAAAATGAGAGATCCTGTCAATAGTGGTAAGAGTCATAAGAGCCACTTTGTTATTGTGGATAATTATAAGGATTTAGAGCTCACAAAACTGGTTAACGAAAACAAAGTCGTCTCTTGCAGTCCAAATGTCGAATGAAACAAACAATGTATGAAAAAAACAATCTTCTCTCCTTTCATTCTAAATAGAATGAGTTCATGTATCCATCTGTCTATCGGTCTGTTTATGTAATTTTTTTAATATCCACTGATTTTCATATCAGTATACCTATCTATCTTGATCTATCTATCTATCTATCTATCTATCTATCTATCTATTTCAGTCTGTTTATATCTATCTATCTATCTATCTATCTATCTATCTATCTATTTCAGTCTGTTTATATCTATCTATCTATCTATCTATCTATCTATCTATCTAAGTCTGTTCATATCTGTCTAACTATCTATTTCAGTCTGTTTATATCTATCTATCTCAGTCTGTTCATATCTATCTATCTATCTATCTATCTATCTATCTATCTATCTCAGTCTGTTCATATCTATCTATCTATCTATCTATCTATCTATCTAAGTCTGTTCATATCTGTCTAACTATCTATTTCAGTCTGTTTATATCTATCTATCTCGGTCTGTTCATATCTATCTATCTATCTATCTATCTATCTATCTATCTATCTCAGTCTGTTCTATCTATCTATCTATCTATCTATCTATCTATCTATCTCAGTCTGTTCATATCTATCTATCTATCTATCTATCTATCTATCTATCTATCTATCTAAGTCTGTTCATATCTATCTATCTATCTATCTATCTATCTATCTATCTCAGACTGTTCATATCTATCTATCTATCTATCTATCTATCTATCTATCTATCTATCTATCTATCTATTTCAGTCTGTTCATATCTATCTATCTAGCTATCTGTCTATCAAACTCTTAGTCTGTTTCTATCTAGCTAGCTAGTGCCATTTCTTCTTCTTCTTCTATGTGCCATGTCCTTTCAGAACATAGGCGATCGTGGCTCTCCACATCTCCCTGTCCCTGGTGGCTCTTAGCATGCCTTCTCCTGTTACACCATGCAACAGCCGTTCTATTATCCACCTGATCATGTCCTTCAAAGATGTTATCCATTGCTTTCTTCTCTTTCTCTTTCCTTCTATCTGGCCTGTTAGTATCAGGTTCTCCAAGCCCTTCTTCCTCATTGCATGTCCCAGGAACTTTAGTTGTCTCTTCCTGATGCTCAGTATTAATTTCCTTTTCGTCTCCACCCTTTCCAAAAAAACCTCATCATTGCTCACATGCTCGATCCATGCTATTCACAGCATCCTTCTGTAGAACCACATACGTTGTTATATTCCTTAATTCCGTTGTATTCTATAATCACGATGCACTATTCCGAAATTTCGCCGTACACTTTGATCAAGTTGCCAAATTTTTAATTTCACCGAAAACTATGTTTCTTCTTCTATGTGCCCTGTCCCTTCAGGACGTAGGCGATCATGGCTTTCCATGCTTCCCTATCCCTGGTGGCTCTGAGCACACCTTCTCCTGTTACACCATGCAACCCTCGTTCCGTCATCCACCTGATTAGGTCCTTCAAATATGTTATCCACTGCTTTCCCCTGTCTCTTTTTCCCTCTATCTGGCCTGTTAGTATCAGGTTCTCAAGGCCCTCCTTTCTCATTGCGTGTCCCAGGAACTTCAGCTGTCTCTTCCTGATGCTCAGTATTAATTTCCTTTTTGTTTCCATCATTTCCAAGACCTCATCATTGCTCACATGCTCAGTCCATGATATTCGCAGCATCCTTCTGTAGAACCACATTTCAGTTGCTTCAAGTTTTTCCTTCATCTTTGAAAATATTTCCAACATTCACTGCCATATTGAAGAACTGACATCACATAGCAATCCAGTACTTTCTTCTTTGTTTCTAGTGAAATTGTTCTGTTTCTTAATACCTTTCTCAACTTCTGGAATGCTTCCTTCTCTATGCCAATTTGCCTTTGGATCTTAGTGTCGCACTTTCCGTCTTCTGTTAGAACACTTCCCAGGTATTTAAATTTCTGTACCTGCTTGATTCCTCACCTGGAATTGGCATTTTGGGTTGCCCCTTTTGCTGATGACCATGTATTCGGTTTTGTTGCAGTTTATTTCTAGTCCTTTCTTGTCATTCTCTTCAGTTACCTTCTGTAGGAGGTCTTGTAGTTTTCTTTCTGTGTCTGCTATCAGCACTGTATCATCTGCATACCTTATATTGTTTAAATTGTGGCCTCTGATGACAAATCCTGGCATAACTTCTAGGGTTCTCAGAATAGTTTCGCTGTATAAGTTGAATAGATCCAGTGAAAAGACCCATCCTTGTCTTATGCCCCTTTCAATCTTAGTATAACTTAGTATAACTTAGCTGTCCATATGCAGGCAGTTTGCTGCCAATAGAGATTCTTGATTACTCTTAGGTCTTTCCCAAATATGTCGAGGCTGCCAAGCATCTCCATTAATTCTTTGTGGTGTATTTTGTCAAATGCCTTTGTATAATCAATAAAACATAGGTACAAGTCCTTCATTTGTATTGCTTTTTCAGAGAGCATCCTAATCATAAATATGGCATTCCTTGTTCCAGTGTCTTTTAAGAAACTGCACTCTTCTCGTCCTATCTCTGGCCTGATTCTGCTTCTTGCTCTATTCATTAAGATTCGGAAGATCAGTTTTGTTACATGGCTCATTAAACTGATGGTTCTGTGGAATTTGCACTCGTTTGCTCCCGGCTTCTTAGGCAGCACTATGAAGATCGACTTGCTGAGGTCATCTGGTATTACACCACTATTATAAATTTCATTTATTATTTCTGTAATTTTCTCTATGTTAAATTCTTCCAGGGCTATCAGCAGCTCTATGACTATGCCATCTGGTCCAGCTGCTTTGTTTCTGTTCAGTTTGGCTACTGCAGATTCCACTTCAGACTTTAATATTTCTGGTCCGTCCATATCTTTGCATATTATCGGTTGCTCTCTTATTGCGGAAAAGATTTTTATATAATCTTCCCATTGTTGCAGTATTTCCTCTTTCTCCAATATGATTGTTCCATCCTTGGATTTTATACATCCTGTTGAAGAGCAGGTTTTTTTTCTTGTCAGTTCTTTAGAAACCTTAAACATCACTCAATAGGCCTCAGGTATTCTCCAGGTGCAATGAACACTTGCTCCCTCGATACAGCCTCTCATGTCTTGAACATCTTATTTGGCCTCACATTTACTGCAGATGTGAAGTCGAACTCTTGTTTGCAATCCATTGCTAAAAATGCTGGAAAAATGGCTGGCTCTTTCTATCACTCATGGAAATATGTGATTTCTGCAATGACTAATCATTACAACAGAGTATTTTTGCTTATATTTATATAAGACAATTTGCTGCTTATCTTTGCAATAGAGTATTTTTGCTGATAATTACAAGAGACAATCTTTGTTTAACTTTACAAGAGAATATTTTTGCTGATATTTACAAGAGACAATTATTGCTTACATTTACAAGAGAATATTTTGCTGATATTTACAAGAGAGTATTTTGCTGATGTTTACAATAGAGAATTGTAGCTTATCTTTACAAGAGAGTATTTTTGCTGATGTTTACAAGAGACAATTGTTGCTTATCTTTACAAAAGAGCATTTTGCTGATATTTACAAGAGATAATTGTTGCTTATCTTAAAAAGAGAGTATTTTGCTGATATTTCCAAAAGTGTATTGTTACTTATCTGTATTAGGAGATTATTGTTGCATACCTTCACAACAGAACATTTTTGTTGTCTTTACAAGAGAATATTTTTTTCCTATCTTTACAAGAGAGTATTTTTGCTTATCTTTACAAGAGAGTATTGTTGCTGATCTTTAAAAGGGAGTATTGTTTTCTCTCTTTTCAAAAGAATATTGTTGCTTAACTTTACAGTTCTGAACTTTACAGAGTTGAGCCACTCTCATTTTCTCTATGTTCAAAATATAAAAATACAGTTCAGCTCATCCTTTTTTTTAAGGACAGTCATTTTGTTGCGCAATAGGTTCAATGTTAATTCTCATCTTTTTAGCTTTGATAGAGTTCAAAATCTTTGATGCAAACTTGTGGGTGATGACTCATTCTTTACTCTGCACCCTCTTTTCCAAAGACACTTCCCTGATCCCGATCAATCCTAACCTATTCAAGTCTATGGCTAGCCATTATCTTCCCAAACTATCTGCATCACTTTCTCTGTATTTACCTACCTTGAGTGGCTCATCACTGTGAAAAAAATGACCCTGTGTCACAATTATGTCACTACATTATTACAATTTCAATCACAAATGTTTATATGAGCTCCTTATTTTCCCCTCTTCAATCTCCTTCTCACAGAAGTAACATTACTATTGCTATTTCCATGGCAAATGTTCATATGGCCTCCCTTCTTTACTACCACCTGTTCAGACCTTTACAGCTATGACACACTATCCTAACAAGGCTTAGGGCCTATCACATTGAATACACCGGTTCTCACTTAATCACAAAGTTAAGTAACCTTGAGCCTGGTCAGTACTTAGATGGGTGACCGCTTGGGAATACCAGGTGTTGTAAGCATTTCGTAGCGGACATGCATTGTGGTGCAGTGGATATCAGCTTGGAAAGAGAAATTGGTGAGCCGAGTTCGAATTCCAGTTGAATACTCTGCATTCACTTGAGGGTAGGACTTGGGGACCCTGCCCTTAAAAACAAATCCCAATGAATCTTGATACTTGAAAAAGAAAAAAGTATTACTAGACACAAAAACTTATATAAAAACAACAATAAATTGTTGAAAGAAAAAGGTATTACCAGCAATAAATAAATAAAATTTAGTTGGCAATAAATGACCCACCGAGGTTGATATGCCATAAAACAAAAACAACCAACCAACTATCCTAACACCACATTCATGTTCCTTTGTGTTCTAAATTTACAAAGTAAACACTTCTATACAAACATTTAAAGCAGTTTGTTTGAGAAGGACTTATTTTCCCCTCTTCAATCTCCTTCTCACGGAAGCAACATTGCAAGTCTCTCACCACTCCATTGCTATTTCCACAGCAAATGCTCAGATGAGTTACAGTTCAGCAGTTCATATCTTTATTGCTAGGACCCACAATCCTAATTCCATAGACTTAAATCAGCCTCATTTTTCCTTTGATTATTTCACTCCAAGCAAGGTAATAGAGCCACTAAGACACTTATCTTACTGAATCAAAGAAAATGCGAATCTGTTAGTGAGGGGAAAGGACAATAAAGATAAGTTCAGGAGAACATGCTGAGATGATGAAAGTAATGCCTCTAAGACGCAAGGAGTTACAGGGGTGAGAGTGAATGAGAAGACATTGATGAGAAAGGACAATAAAATAGGATTGAGGCATGAGATGGTGATAATGCCTCTAGACGCAAGGAGTTACAGGGAGTGAAAGTGAATGAAGACATTAGTGAGAGAAAGGACAATAAAAGAATAGGATTCAGGAAGACATGAGATGAAGGGCGATAATGCCTCTAAGGCAGTAAGGAGTTACAGGGGAGTGAAAGTGAATGAGAAAGACATTAGTGAGGAGAGAAAGGACAATAAAAGAATAAGTTAAGGGGAGCATGCAGATGGTGATAATGCCTCTAAGACGCAAGGTTACAGGGAGTGAAAGTGAATGAAGAGGAACTGGTAGAGAAAGGACAATAAAGAATAGGATTTAGGAAGACATGAGATGGTGATAATGCCTCTAAGACGCAGGGGATTACAGGGAGTGAAAGTGAATAGAGAGGCAGTAGTGAGAGAAAAAGAGGGACAAGCCAAAATAGGATTCAGGAGGACATGAGATGGTGATAATGCCTCTAAGGCATAAGGAGTTGCAGGGGAGTGAAAGTGAATGAGAAGACATTAGTGAAAGACAGCCAGGCAGGATTCAGAGACGCAGATGGTGGTGTGCCTCTAAAGACGCAAGGAGTTACAGAGTGAGAAAGTGAATGAGAAGACATTAGTGAGGAGGGACAATAAAGAATAGGATTCAGGGAAGGTGAGATGGTGATAATGCCTCTAAGGCATGAAAGCAAGGAATTGCAGGGGAGTGAAAGTGAATGAGAAGACATTAGTGAAGAGAAAGGGACAATAAAAGAATAGGATTCAGAGGCATGAGATAGTGCCTCTAAGACGCAAGGGTTACAGGGTGAGAGTGAATGAGAAGACATTAGTGAGGGAGAAAGGATAGGCAAGAATAAGTTCAGGAAGACATGAGATGGTGATAATGCCTCTAAGACGCAAGGAGTTACAGGGGAGTGAAAGTGAATAGAAGACATTGAAACGAAGAGAAAGGACAATAAAAGAATGATTCAGGAAGACATGAGATGGTGATAATGAGACGCAAGGAGTTGAGAGGTGAAAGTGAATGAGAAGGCAAGTGAGGAGAAAAGGACAATAAAAGAATAGGATTCAGGAAGACATGAGATGATGATAATGCCTGGGCAAGGAGTTACAGGGGTGAAAGTGAATGAGAAGACATTGAGTGAAGAAGGACAATAAAGAATAGGATTCAGGAAGACATGAGATGATAATGTCTAAAGGCATGAGTTGGGGAGTGAAGTGAATATGAAGACATTGATGAGGAGAAAGGTTAATAAAAGATAGGATTCAAAGTGACAGAAAATGGTGATTAGCAGTACATTTAAGTTTGTAAAGATTAAAGTTGAGAAGAAAGCAGAAAAGCCAGAAGAGACTTTCACAATTAAGAAGTGTGAGAGAAGAAACTATTAGAATACATCTTGTGGTTCTCTCTAGCTATTTCAACATTAAAATGATGAGACCTAACTGCCCATCTAGTACTACACTTGAATTATAAAAGGATTCTGACGTCATGAGCCAAATAGTTCCTTGTAATTGTATCATCATCATCATCATTACCACCACCACCACCACCATCATCATCATCATCACTATTCAACTACAATGTCTTTCAAATTTACAAACTTATCACTAGTCTATCACTATTTCTATGGCAAATGTTCATATGATCTGCTTTCTTTACTTCCCCAGTTCAAAAATTTACAGCTTTCACATACCATCGTAATTCCACCCTCATGTCGTCATATAAGAAGCAGAAGGTTATTCTCAGACCGATTCTTCCAGAGAACTGCTACTTTGCAAAATAAACTCCCGAGATGATGCTTACCTGAACACTACAAGCGTCAGCCATCATCTATCCTCCTTATACCCATAACCTTCAGTTCTTATTACCGCCTCTTTTGTTTGCATCACACAACTCATTCAGTAACCCTCTACATTGAGTGGCGCTAGAGCCTTGTAATGGTTGAACTTTTGGTAACAAAAGATAAAAAGAAATTTGTATCAGCATTGACAGCAAATAAAGAACTTGGAAAGAAATATATCGCACAACTCATTCATTAATGCTCTACCTTGATTGCCTCTTGAGCATTGTAATGGGTGAAATTTTTGTGACAAAAGATAAAAAGAAATTTGTATCAGCATTGACAGCAGGTAAACAACTGGGAAAGAAATATATCGCACAATTCATTCATTAATGCTCTACCTAGATTGCCTCTTGAGCATTGTAGTGGGTGAAATTTTTGTGACAAAAGATAAAAAGAAATTTATATCTGCATTGAAAGTGGGGAGAAATTGAAAAAAGTTATTTTGTTTTTTTCATGTGCCAGCAAGTATACAAGGAATCATGACTCTCCACAACTTCCTGTCGTTAGTTGCTCTAAGTATCACTTGCCCGTTTTGGAAACTGGACAGGAACTCTGCAACATTTATCTTTTAAAGTTTAACCACTTGCGGTTAGACCTCCCTGGCTATTATCATCATTACCTCAATCATCTTAAGGGGATTATTACTGTTTGCAATAATCAGCACAACCATATCATTATTGCTATTATTATTCCCTTCTGTAAATACTATAACTAGCATAGAAAACCATCATCATCACCATCATCAACCTTTAAAAGAAAGAGCAGTCACTAAGAAGCCAACACTTCTATTATCATCATCATGAACAACATTGATATTATTTCGGTAATGATTATCACTGTTATCAATGTAAGTAGAACCTGGACAAGCAGCAGTAGCAGCTCTTCAGCCTTTCTGCTTTCACAAGCCACGCCCATTTGTTGCATTTTCAACCAATCAGAGAAGAGTAGTTAGCTGAAAGAGCCCAACTACAGTACGATGACGGAAAAATGATACAAGCAGATCCAGATAACGACTGGGGAAGTTGGCGAAAGGGAGGAGGGGAGAAAGCGTACGGCGAAGGAATGAGGGGAGTAAATGATGGAAGAAGAAGTTTGAGGAAGAATGACTTCATGAGATGGAACCGGTTTGAGTGATCGTATTGACAATGCTGATGGTGACATTAGTGATGCTGTCTAAGAGTATGAAGTGAGAGGCATGAAAAGGCTGCACTGGTTGGCCAGGGAAACCGACTGTGGAAGGCAGGGAAGGTGGTGAAAAAAAAACTAGAAGAGTTGAGGTGTATATGCAGGTAAGGATGCCCGGGTAGAGTATAAAAGATAGACAGAAAAAAGAGGAAAATAGAGATGGTTGATTATAATGCAAATTGGCACAGGTATTAAAATCAAATAAAGTGAGAGAGAGGGGGGTGGAGAATGAAGAAAGAAAGCGAAGAAAATAATAGCAACGAAAGAAAGACAGAAGGTAAGGAAGAAATTAAAGAGAAAAATAAATAAATAAAAAAGAAAGAAATAGGACCCATAAGAAAGAAAGAAAGAAAGAAAGAAAGAAAGAAAGAAAGGAAGAAAGAAATAGGATTGATGAAAAAGAAAGAAAGAAAGAAAGAAAGAAAGAACAATATAAGCGATATACGATTGAGGGAAAGAAAAAAGATGAAAAAGAAAGAAAGAAAGAAAGAAATAGGATTGATGAAAAAGAAAGAAAGAAAGAACAATATAAGCGATATACGATTGAGGGAAATAAAAAAGATGAAGAAGAAAGAAAGAAAGAAAGAAAGAAATAGGATTGATGAAAAAGAAAGAAAGAAAGAAATAGGATTGACGAAAAAGAAAGAAAGAAAGAAAGAAAGAAATAGGACTGATGAAAAAGAAAGAAAAAAAAAGAAAGAAAGAGGACTGAGGAAATGAAAGAACGAAAGAACAGAATAGGAAATAAAGGATTGATGGAAAGCAAGAATTAAATAAATAAATAAAAACAAAATAAAAAAATAGCATTGTGGGAATGATTAAAAGAAAGAAATAAAATAGGCAATGTAGTATTGAGAAAAAGAAAGAAAGAAAAAAGAATGCAAAAAGAAAGAAAGAAATAGGACTGAGTGAAAGAAAGAAACAAAGAAAGAAATATGACTGAGTGAAAGAAAGAAAGAAAGAAAGAAAGAAAGAAAATAGGTAATGTAGAAAGGAGAGAAAGAAAGAGAGGCAGAAATGTATGAGCAAATTAGACAGAAATGGAATGAGGGCAGCAAAGAAAGAAAAAGAAAAATGGAAGAAATAAAAAGAAATGCAGTTTGAAAGAAGAAAGCAGAGAAGAAACAGGCGACAAAATCAAAATGAAAGACGCCAAAGAAAGAAAGGAAAAATCTAATAAATAGGGAAAAAGCGGTTAACAAAGAAAGAAAGGAAAAAGAAGAAAGTTAGAAATAAAGAGTTTTAAAAGAATTACAAGAAAAGTTGAAAAAAATGGAGTAAAAAAAAAAAAAAAAAACAGTGAAAGAACCTGAAGTTTAAAAGGGAGAATGTGAAAGAAAAAAGAAAGAAAGAAAACAGGGATTTAAAAAAAATAGTGTAAAATCAGATTAAAGAAAATGGAAGTCCGAAGAAAAGCCTAAGAAAAAAAACAAAAAAAAAAACAAAAAACAAAAAAAAAAAACAAGGAAGAACAACCAGCATAAACGAAACAATGGCAGAATACCAAGTTAGAAAGAGTAATGGTGGAATGAGAGAGGGACGAAATTAGCCCGGGTGAAAGAAAAACAGAAGCGGGTAAGACGAAATGATATAAACACGAGCAAAGATGCTAAAACGATTTTGTTTCGCATACCCACCCCGCCCCGCATCCCCGGCACACGCCCCGTCGCCATGCGACTGCAACTGACATTGGTTTAAGAATGCAAAAATGTGCAACACTGATTTGGATGTAAGTGACAAGCAAATGCAAAGAAACAATTCTGCAATTGAAAAATACATTCGTGAAAACGCTTCATGTTGGAAGCCCATAACTATATTCAGAATAATATGCATATCTACAAGGAAACAGGTTATATACCTGCATTTTATAGCAACGAAAGCTACAATTTCCAACCGTATCTATGTGAGTACAGACATAAACACATATCCACTCAAAATAATGTTTATAGCAACATATATATATATATATATATATATATATATATATATATATATATTCCATTTGTAAACGAGTTATTACGCGATCTGGGTTTCTACCATGAGTGGTGTCTTCAGGCGATTTGCAATAACTGATTTTTTTGGAGGGAAAGAAAGAAGATGGAGAAGAAAGAAAGAAAGAAAGAAAGAAAGAAAGAACAAAATAGACAATATACGACTGAGGGAAAGAAAAAAGATGGAGAAGAAGAAGAAAAAAGAAAGAAAGAAAGAAAGAAAGAAAGAAAGAACAAAATAGACAATATACGACTGAGGGAAAGAAAAAAAGATGGAGAAGAAGAAGAAGAAAGAAAGAAAGAAAGAAAGAGAAACGGTAAAATCAGTTATTGCAAATCGCCTGAAGACACTATTCATGGTAGAAACCTAGGTCGCGTAATAACTCGTTCACATCTTTTTTTTTTAATCATATCACCCCAAGCAAGGCGAAATGAGGAAACCGGAAACCACATCCTAAACAGGAAACAAGGGATGAGCCTCTTCACCTGTTCAATAGATGTGGGTAAGTTCTACAATATAACTGTATTGAACACTTTTTAATGTGCACTGGTCTAATCTTATTATGACCAGAAACTAAGTAATTAAACACTTAATATATATATATATATATATATATATATATATATATATATATATATATATTTGCCTGAAGACACCAGCGTGGTGGAAACCTAGGTAGCAAGCAAGTGGCCTGTTTAGTCATTTGATATATATATATATATATATATATATATATATATATATATATAGGGTAGATATGGACGGAATAAAATTCCGTATCCAAAGAAACGCTATTCTTAAAAAAAACTCAAATGCATAGTAGAACGAATCATATTTATTTAGAATTTATAACATAAATATGTTATAATATCACTACAAAGTAGCCATTTTGTTTCGACAATATCTGTGTCTTATCAAATGATAAGGTCCCTCACTATTTAATATCTATAAGTTTTTATAGCTAGCTAGCTAGATAGATAGATAGATAGATAGATAGATAGATAGATAGATAGATAGATAAAATTATCTTAGTCTACATATTTCATCCTCTGGTTGACTTTATTTTTTACTTTTTTTATAATCATATCGCCCCAAGCAAGGCAGTCTACTGCTACTGATGCACAGGGGGTTACATAGGAGGAAAGTTATGAGAAAGAGTGACAGCTTACAGGGCGTGACAGGAAGTGGGTAAGAGAAGAGTTAAGATACTGAGAGTGGAGTGAACGGAGATAGGAGCATGAGAAACAGGATGCAAGTTAACAAGTTAGCAAGATTGGAGATGACTATTGCCTTTACACTTAAACTCCTGGAGATTGTAGCTGTCAGGAAAGCAAGTAAATGGAAGGGAATTCCACCGGCTGGAAGTGCGAGAAAAGATACTGTTGGAGTAGAATTTGCATTTACATTTTATTGGTTTCACAGTAAAAGGGAGGGGACCTAGTTGCTGCAAACTCATGGATAAGGGGAACCAGAGAGCTTTCACCGGAGCAGAAACCGTGAAAGTATTTGTTGAAGAGACACAGAGAAGATACATTGCGCTGGTGAGAAAGTGACTGTATCCGCGCTGTCAGGTCGGGATCGATCACATTCCGTTCGATTTTGTCAAGGACCCCCTGGGTGGATAGCAGGGGCATTCAACCAGATATGGCAGCAGGATTCAAAAGAAAATGTGTCTTGATAAAGAGAATGATATTCATTCGTTACGACAAATATTCATTTTTTTCTTTATTCATATTGTTCTTTTTCAAATATATATATATTAACACCAGAAAAAATATTAACATTTGTGCTGGCACTTGTATCCATATAATATAGATATTTATTGAACTAATATATATATATATATATATATATATATATATATATATATATATATATATATGTCAAAAACAAAACATTTGAACAATTTTTGTGTTAAAAAAATCATAAAAACCCATGAAAAATTACGTAAAATACCATCATACCTTGTCTGTGAATTTTAATAAAACCTGCAATATATATATATATATATATATATATATATATATATATATATATATATATGTGTGTGTGTGTGTGTGTGTGTGTGTGATACTCGTATTTGAGTAGATATTCTGTTTTTAATCAAACAGTATAGTTACATTTTTTTTTCGAACTTGCGACTCCTATCAACATAGGTGAAGCTACCAATTGTTCTGGTGCGTCTTAGACGGCTTGATTCCAATGTCTAATCGAAGTCAAATTAAGCCTTTATATCACACAATTTCCGTTTCTACGCAAATAACCATATCTACTCTGAAATTTGTCGTAATGTCAACAAATGTAAACATACAATGTTACGGAAAATTCCGAAGATTAACGAAATAGTTTTAACAACCGACATATTGAAATTATTTTTTTGACAAATATTTTTAATCGATACTCGTATTTGAGTAGATATTCTGTTTTTAATCAAACAGTATATATATATATAGTATGCAAAAATATTCCGAAATTTAAATTTGTTGAATGCCCATTGCAATTCTGCTTTTATCAAATATGGAACAAAATTTTGAGCCCAAAAACATATCCATAGACAGGAAATAAAAAAAGGGGGATGGGATTAAGAAAGAAAAAACAATATTTAAATTTATCGGTCAGATATAAGAAAACGGAAAAGCAGAAACAGAAATTTATGACTCGATATTAGAAGACTTTACATAATGCCTGTACGAAAACAAAAATCAAATGTTAAAATTTTAACCGTGTCACAGGAATAGAAAAGACAAAAAGTGTAGACAAGGGAAAATTAACAAAGAAATAATATATATCTATATATATATAAAAGACAGTCTGTGTGTGATTGTTCCCTATACACGCCTACATCTTTTAAGCTACGCCATTCAAACTTTTTAGGGACACATATCTCCAGGGAAGCCAGACCGACACATACTTTTTGGGTTTAAGTTCAGCAGTTTTCCCGTTCGCATTTTTTGGCCAATGGACACGATTGTTTACATTTGTTCCGTAAAAACATCTAAGATCTAAGATGGTTGCTGAATTACGTCACAGAAATCAAATCACACTTGTCAAACGCGACTAAATATTTTTTTATTAAAAAAAAAAGCCTTTATATTTAATTTTTATTCCGACGTTTTACAAAAAGTCATTTTCTCAACAAAAAAAGTGAAGAATTTCCCCGTAATTTTGAAACAAAAGAAATATTTTTAAAAAAGTGTCTTTTCAAACAAAAACAAAATATGTAGAAAAAAAGTAAAAAAAGTGTCTGTAATTCGTGTGGCATTAATGTAACTGTTTCCTCTAAAATTAAATGTCTACATTTTAAAATATTCTTGGAAATTTTCTGAACTGAGAGCGTAATAGTTTTTATATTTCTAATTTCAGTAAAATAAAATAAATAATTTTTATTTTTATGTTAAATTCATTTAGTCAACAAAAAATGTGAATATTTTCCCCTGTAATTTTGAAACAAAAACAAACGCAATGTTGTTTACAATGTCACACAAAACATCAAATCACGTTTACGCAAAATAAAAGAAAATACATTTTTTTTCTCCTACTATTAAAATGTTCTGAGTTGCACGGGCAACGCCGGACTATGATGCTAGTATATATATATATATATATATATATATATATATATATATATATATATTACTGACGTAATCCAAAGTCCTCTAATATATAAGATTAATTAAATGGCTATTAACATTTTTACAAGCTAAGAGTTTATAAATAACTGAGAAAATTTACACTCTGTACCGAAATAGAAATAGTATAATCATGCTAAAATGCCCCTTTAAGTCAGATCGAAAATATAAAATGTTTTCTTTCTTTCTTTTTTGTTTTTAAAAATGGGATACAGAGAAAGTTATGGAAATAATCTTGTAACAATTGCAGATACATCGCACCGGAAAAGAGTAGTTTAGACTGTAGATCAATGGACTGACAATTTCCCGTTAAGATTTAAAAAAGAAACCCTGTATTCACTAAACATATAATCTATATATTCAAATTTATAAGTTGAACTTCATTCTGGTTAGTTAAATAAAAAACACACATAAAATCTAAATTTCCACCCCCACCATCCATATTAAACCCTTAAATAACAAACGTATTGTTTTCTACATTCAAATGTAAATCATTTTCACAACAATGAATCAACATTGCGTGATGACGAGTTAAAATCTCGAAACTTAGAAATTTCCGTTTTGCAATGTAAATTAAATTGATTCTAAATAAAAAGAAATTTAATTATAATTATATATATACACCTTGTCTGTCATTTTTTATGAAACACACACACACACACACATATATATAACTCGCTCCCGTATTCTTGCTTTCCTGACGGCTACAACCTCCAGAAATTTAAATGCAAAGTCAATACTCATCTACTAACCACTGACCTCTAGCTCTCTCCCCTCCCCTGTATAACCTTCCCTTTCTCTCCACCTATGTATCTGTCATCGCACCTGCTTTCTCAGCTTTCTATTGTTCCTTTCTAACTAGTTTGTACTCCTCACTCTTTTCTAATTAATCTTTTTACATTTATGTAACCCCCTGCACATCAGTGGCGTTTCCGCCTTGCTCGGAGTGAAATGTTTAAAAAAAAAATATATATATATATATACATGTGTGTGTGTGTGCATTTAGGCAGCAAATTTTCTTTTAAACATGTCAGATTAAATAAATTGCAAACATTACGTTTGCTTATTTTTGATAAAATCCGTTCATACTCACTGATAATCTTTCGCGTATTACAATGAAAAGATGTCAGAAATGAGCTGTAACGTTGACAGATGTTATTTTCATTAATTTTCCAAGGCCTCCATGTACTTTCAACCTCTTTCCGAGATCATCTTCAGGGGTGTGAGTTATGGTAATATCTCACACCACTGAAGATGATAAAAAATTAAAATTAATAATATATTATAAAAGATACAATACTACTAATTTAATTATTCGTAATAACTCCTCCCCACCAACTGATGTGTTTTTCCGGTTACATTTGTTACCATTTTCGGTTACATTTGTTACCACTTCCGGTTACATTTGTTACCATTTCCGGTTACATTTGTTACCACTTCCGGTTACATTTGTTACCACTTCCGGTTACATTTGTTACCACACTGGCCAAGATGAAAAATTTCTACTAAAGAAATATATTCCTGCTTTTCATAGCAGAACCAGTGTTTTCTCTCTCCATCAGAGGAACCACTCCTATAGTAAGTGTATGCTCTTATCAATTAGGCTACGATAAACCATCGTGATGGTGTTATAATCTTCCTAAAACCTGATTCGTGTTATACAAATTTCCACCACTGGCCGCATGTGAACACTCTGAAACCCCAGGCTAAACTAAAAACTTAATCAACTGCGCATAGGCTCTGACAACAGCTTCCGTTTCACTTACATGCTCAAATACAATCCAGAATTTTCACCAATATCAAACACACCCGCCTAAAGAAACAAAGAAAAACTGAAGCCGAGTTGAACCTAAGAAAAGGATATAAAAGCCCATCAAAGGAACTTCTTAGGCAGTCGGTCGGCACACCAGCAACGATTCACAATGCTCGTCAACAGCTTCCTCCTATATCTAATGACACATGCCAAAGACCGTCGCTACAGTAATTCAAAACTTACCCTCTCTATCCTGTCGTATGCCTCCGCGGTCGACTTTATACGTATAAATAAATAAATAATATATATATATATATTATATGTATTAAACAATCAATATATATATATATATATATATATATATATATATATATATATATATATTGATTGTTTAATACTTAGCTTTTGTCATAATAAGGTTAGACCAGTACACATTTGTATTAAAAAATGTTCGATACAATTATATTGCAGAATTTTTGAATATTTTCAATTTTTAAACGAGTTATTTCGCTACCCAGGTTTCTACCATGAGTGGTGTCTTCAGGCAATTTTTAATAACTGATTTTACTGTTTACCCTTTTTTTTCTAAGAACGCTCTTGTAACGGTGTTTTATTTGAACGTTTACGTGGCAGGGAATTTATGAACGCGCAATTTTTAAATTAAAACGGATTATGACGTTTTCATCCATGTTTGTATGAAACTAAGAGGTATTTCTTAGTGTGGATGCATTTTGTCATAATTTCTGTTCTTTCATTTAACAGTTCGTTTTTATTTGGGTTTGTCATAATTTCTACTTTCCCCTCCTAGCACAGTCTACATATTTGCCACCATTGTAAGGCTTGGCTGTTTTTACAATGCTCCACGTTATGTGTAGATCTTTTTCATATTTTGATTTCAATTTCCAGACATGGTTAACCTTTTTTGTATTGTTTTTTAATTTTTCTATTTTTCTATTTTAAATATAGTTCTGTGGCTGAACCACCTGGTCTTAAAGGTGTCTTTGATTGAGCCCAAATATATTTTGTTTTGGCCATCTATAAATTATTTCTTTTGTATTGCAGAGACCTTGAAGTGGACATTTATTTTTGTCCCTGCAGTTGCATTCTTTGTTGGTGAATTTGTTTTGTACGATGTTATTTAAGTTTCTGGCGTTGCGTTTTTTATGAAGCTATCTAAATTATTAGTGCAACTATAACTTAGTTTGATTGCGTTTCTGTTGAAAATTTTGTTTAGTTCTGTTACTTTTGGAAAGTGTCTATCTATTAGTTTAAAAAATATTGACAAATTTTGGTCTTTTTTTTAATCATATCACCCCGAGCAAGACGGTAATGCCACTGATATGCAGGGGGCTACATAAGAGTAAAAAGATTAAGTAGAAGAGAGTGAAGAGGAAGACGAACCAGTTAGAAAGGGGCAAGAGAAGGATGGGAATACAGGTATGATGACAATTGCAAAGGTGGAGAGAAAGGAAAGGATATACGGGGTGGTGAAAGAACTAGAGTCAAGTGGTTAATAGATGAGTATTAACATTGCATTTAAATTCCTGGAGGTTGTAGCCGTCAGGAAAGCAAGAATATGGAAGCGAGTTCCACAGGCGGGACGTGCGAGGAAAGAAGCTGAAGGAGTAGAATTGTCGTCTGCATTTGCTTGATCTAACTGTGAATGGGTGTGACCCAGTTGCCAATCTGGTTGCACGAGTAAACACCTGTTGCAGAGGCACCAGTGACTTAAGTTCGTTGGAGCAGAAGCCATGAAAGTATTTATAGAACAGACAAAGGGAGGCCACATCTCGTCGTTGGGGAAGTGGCTGTAGTCCAGCCGCCAAGTCGGTACCTATCACATTACTGATTCTACTTTGGATCCTGTCGAGAACACTGAGATGAACAGCAGGGGCGCCTGCCCATATATGGCAGCAGTATTATATAGTTGTACAAATAAACATAAAGGATAGGTTCAATCCCATCCCTTCTCACCCTTTACACCTCCTTAATCTCCCCATCTAATAAACTCAAAGAATAAAGGCTTTCCAAGCGGCCATAAAACATATAACTATCTTCTAATGTAAAATCTGTCTATAAAATTCCCGACACTTCCATTAATCAACTATATTCCCTACCCACCCCACTTTCTTCAAAATCCTAACGGACAATTTCCAAGACTTTTTCCCTTATCGCCAACCCCCACCAACATCCCACACACAACTCGCCAAATATAAGAAAAGAGGCTTTCCATTTCTTTCCACGCCACCTGATGAGACATTGTAATTCCAATGTCGAAACAAAATGTACAATTTGTAGTGGATATCTATAAAAAAAATTGTACACGTTCTAAAATATAATTTATATATATATATATATATATATATATATATATATATATATATTATATTTTAGAAAATAGTAAAATTAACACTCCATTCCTAGATCCAGCTTCTAACAGAATCTGTTATACGTTTATATATATTCCATTTGGTTATTTCCGAAACCTAGTTGGAATATATATATATATATATATATATATATATATATATATATATATTCCATTTGGGAATAAGTTATTTCCGAAACCTAGTTTTTTCCCTTTATATATATATATATATATATATATATATATATATATATATATATATATTGTTTTGTTTTTCTTTAATCCGAAGTGGAAGGGTAGGAAGGTAAATTCCAAGAACCTGATCCTAAACAATATTAAAAATTTTTAACATTAAAAAGTGATGCAGGCAGAGAGCTCAATGTATTAAGAATACAGAGCCAATATATATATATATATATATACATAAATTCCATTTGGGAATAAGTTACTTCCGAAACCAAGTTTTCTCCCGTTAGGTATCTTCAGGCGATTTATCATTTTCAAACGTTTTTCAAACGTATAACAGATTCTGTTATTAACTGGAGCAAGGAATGGATTGTTAATTTTACTATTTATTTCCCTCTTAATGCCAAGTCATCGGTTTGATAAGGTCAAATTGGCGATTGATCTAGAGATTAACCTGTTTAGTCATCTCACAGAACTTTGGGTCACTCATCATCATCATAGATCTAGGTGAATCACTCATTGCACATTTTCAGCTGCTATAGCCCACAGGAATCATTTTTATGATAATTCCAATTCCAGCAGACACCTGTTTGTGTATTTTCATAACAATTATAAATGTGTTCTCAAAGAAGCTAAGACTTTGGTGATAAAATAAGACACTTCATGACCTGTAATAAGTTTGGTACTTGTGACTATCGGTGGTCCAGTATTAGCGTCTTAAATAAGAGTGAGGCTTCTATTCCTCTTCACTCAATTTTAGCTATTAACACCTGCTAATAATGTTAAGAAGAATGATTTGCATGTAAGTTCTCTTCCAAATCTGCTCATGACTTATCTGGAGAATCATTGCCTGACTTGCCACTTAGAACTTAATCTCTAATGTGTGATATGCATATAATTCCGTTCCTAGTTTCTGCTATCATCTCTAAATTTGATCTCTACAAGGCCTGTGGACTTGATGGTATCCCTACAATAATTGGAAAGAAATGTGATCCTGAACTAGCTTCTCTCCTCTATAAATTCTAAAATAAATAGCTTGCTTTTCTGCTTGTTTGAAATCCTCATTATTACGAGTCTAAGAACTCAAAGTAAACCATCTTATCTTTCTAAATATTGGTCTAAGACCTGCAAGGATGCATCATTGGCGACCTCAATCTCAATAATATAAGGACCGCAGATGACAGAGTGATGATAGCAGAAACAGAAAGGCAATTACAAGACATCCTACACAAGGTAGCGAGACGAAAAGACTAAATGTAAACTACACGAAAACTGGATGCATGCTTATCAATAAAAATAGGAGCCCAAAATGTTAATTACAGATCGGAGACACTAAAATGTAGCAGGTACAGAAAGTCATATACATGGGAAGTTTTCTAACAGAGGATGGAAAATGCAATACGGAAATCCGAAGGCGAATTGGCAAAACCAAGTGTGCATTCTAAAAGCTGAGTAGAGTACTGAGAGACAGAAATAATTCTTTGGAAACAAAGAAAAAAGTCCTGGACTGTTATGTGATATCTGTTCTCCTATATGGCAGCGAATGTTGGACAATCTCATCAAAGATGAAGGAAAAACTCGAAACAATAGAAATGTGGTTCTACTGAAAGATGCTGACGATACAATGGACTGAACTTATGACCAACAACATGATTTTGGAGGAAATGGAAACAAAAAGGAAATTTATACTTAACATCAAAAAGAGTCAATTGAAATTTCTGGGGCAAGTAATGAGAAAGGAGGGCTTGGAAAAGAGGAGACTTGAAGCAACAGAAATGTGATTCTACAGAAGGATGCTGAGGATACAATGGACTGAATATGTGAGCAACAACAATGTTTTGGAGAAAAAGGAATCAAAAAAGGAAATTATACTTAACATCAAAAAGAGTCAATTGAAATTTCTAGTGCAAGTAATGAGGAAGGAGGGCTTAGAAAAGAGGAGACTTGAAGCAACAGAAATGTGGTTCTACTGAAAGATGCTGAGGATTCAATGGCCTGAACATGTGAGCAACAAAAATGTTTTGGAGAAAATGGAAACAAAAAGGAAACATACTTAACATCAAAAAGAGTCAATTGAAATTACTAGGGCAATGAGGAAGGAGGGCTTAGAAAAAAGGAGACTTGAAGCAACAGAAATGTGGTTCTACTGAAAGATGCTGAGAATACAATGGATTAAACATGTGAGTAACAACAAGGTTTTGGAAAAAAATGGAAACAAAAAGGAAAATTATACTCAACATCAAAAAAAGTCAATTGAAATTTCTAGGCCAGGTAATGAGGAAGGAGGGGTTAGAAAAGAGGAGACTTGAGGTAACAGAAATGTGGTTCTACTGTAAGATGCTGAGGATTCAATGGACTGAACATGTGAGCAACAACAAGGCTTTGGAAAAAATGGCAACAAAAAGGAAACTTATATGTAACATCAAAAAGATTCAATTGAAATTTCTAGGGCAAGTTATGAGGAAGGAGGGCTTCGAAAAGAGGAGACTTGAAGCAACAGAAATATGGTTCTACTGAAAGATGCTGAGAATACCATGGATCGAACATGTGAGCAACGACATGTTTTTCGAGAGAACGGAAACGAAAAGGAAATTTACACTTAACACCAGGAAGGGGCAGCTGAAGTTTCTGGCGTTCTAGCAGCGTTGCTTCTTTATCCACCCTTCTGTGGGAGCCGGCCGAGATACCTACTATCGAGATACTTAATAAAAAAAATGACATATAATCCTTCTTGCAGGAGATGTAGCCGGTCTTAGCAGTTTCACACTCTGATTTTTTCATTCCTCCCGTGGGTACTACCGATGACATTTATCGCTACAAAAATCTGTTAACAGTAACACCCGACTTTTCTCCCATAAAACATTACTACTTTGCACTCTCTTTCAACCAGAAATAAAAGCTGTTGAACGGTTATTTTGAACCTTGGGTCCTGTTCATTTCACTTTTACTGGGGATCAGACACATTCTCACTCGCGCGCAATCGGGGAAAGTCTCCTACAAAAAGAAACCCATTGAATTCCTTCCTTAAGAGATTACACCACCTTTTGTGTAGTGTGTGAAAAGGAGGTGCTGTTTTTGTGCTTAGATAATTTTACTCATATATATATATAAATAAATTTAGTGTATCGAGGCAGAAGATAATTTTTGAAACATATACTGTTGAATATAAGAGACAATAAATGTCTTTAATGTTTAATCATAAGCCATTCTAAACATTGTATTTTGGCTTTAATTTCAGGTGAAAATAAAGACAAAAAACGATAACAGTTATCAAAATAGCAAACGCAGTTCGTAAATTTGTAATGCGGTTCTAAGACGTTATCGTTGCCTAGTAAAGTTTTATGTCAACACAAGATAAAATCGTCGCTGATGGTGGATGCTTTTGTGTTAACGTCCTTGTAACCTCTCTGAAGAGGGCTCATGTGAGCTGAAAACTTAGAACCAACATAATAAAAAATTATCCAAATTTTGGAGAATTTTTCTCTTTATTTTCACCTGAAATTAAAGCCAAAATACGATGTTTAGAACGGCTCATGATTAAACATAAGAGACATTCATTGTCTCCTATATTTAACAGTATATATATATATATATATATATATATACTACCAGCCATAATTTTTAGGCCACCCCAGTTTAAAAAAAAATGATGTATTTCATAGTATTTTTAATATTTATTGCCAAGTGAATAATTCTAAATGAAAATAGAATGGCTCTTTTGTTATTATTATTTTACAAAATTTTACAAGACAGCCAGGAAACCTTTGCTTTGGCCAGCCAAAAAGAAGAGACTAGCATGGGGAAGAGAACACAAAAACTGGACACCAGAACAGTTCATTCGATGCATATGCTATTGTGCAGTATGAACAAAAGAACCATTCTATTTTCATTTAGAATTATCCACTTGGCAATAAATACTAAAAATAGTATGAAATACATCATTTTCAGAAAAACGGAAAAATCTGGGGTGGCCTAATAATTATGACAGGTAGTATATATATATATATATATATACTACCGGCCATAATTATTTATTTATATATATATATATATATATATATATATATATATATATATATATATAGTGGTGATGGCGGGGGATACGATGTATAAATTTCTATATATCAGAAAAATGTTGGGTAATTGAATGACAAAATTTGCATACAGGTTCATTCAATACTTCATTTTTCTCAGCAAATATTCTGTTGTGGCAGTGTCTGATATTAAAAAAAATAAAGATAAAAATTTAAAAAAACGAAAAAAAAAAACGATAAAAATAAAAAATACCATAAGCACGCACATATACCTGTCCTAACACACTTACACGCACACACATACACACACACGCATACACGTCCTCACTACAACTAATGAAATCAGCATCAGCAAAAAATGACCATTCGTTGAAAGGCACGGAACTCGAACACAAGCTCTCCTACCATTCTGAAGATGAGATTTTGATCTCGAAATATTAAAGTATAATAAATAGGTAATACCCAACAACTTGTTTTTCCTTCCTTTACTTTATTAACGCATTGTGGTAGCCTTCAAGACCTAATCATACACACAAAAAAATTGTTTCCCTTATTTTTTTTTTCCTTCCTTGCGAGAACAGGGAGAGAGATCTATCTTCGAGAAAACTATCCAAAGGAAAAAGCCTCGATGTAAAAGGCTCGTAACAGTCTTAGCAGTTTCTCTCTCTGAAAAGCACCTACTCAAGAACTTTGTTAACTGGGAAACACAACTATTTCTTTCCTGTAAAATACAACTATGTTACACTAAATTTTAACCAGAAATAAAAACTGTTGAACCGTTTTTTCGAGCTTTGGGTTTTGTTCATTCCACTCTGACTGCCCAGCACACACACGAGTCTGGAAATAAAATTCTTACGAATTTCGCACCGAACCCTTTATTTTCATTACTGGGGTAGATCATTCTCATTCCATGTGCTATGATTTTAAGGGAGATAACTGAATGGCTACCGGAAGTGGCATCACACATGAAATGAGAATGCTATACCCCAGTAATCGAAATAAAGGGTTTGGTGCGAAATTCGTAGCACCTGAAGAAGACACCGTACAATAGACGAAACGTTGTAAACATGGCAATAAAGATGACGAAAACAGTCCGAACAATTTAAATAATTTATTTTTTTTAATTTATATATATATATATATATATTTATTACATATATTACGAAATCCTTTACGAAATGGATTATCTCCAACTTATTTTTAATTTATTTATTTAGACATTATTTTAATTGATATATATATATATATATATATATATATATATATATACGAAATCCGTTACGAAATGGATTATCTCCAACTTATTTTTAATTTATTTATTTAGACATTATTTTAATTGATAAATATATATATATAGATTACATATATTACGAAATCCGTTACAAATGGATTATTTCCAACTTATTTTTAATTTATTTATTTAGACATTATTTTAATTGATAAATATATATATATAGATTACATATATTACGAAATCCGTTACAAATGGATTATTTCCAACTTATTTTTAATTTATTTATTTAGACATTATTTTAATTGATAAATAAATATATATATATATATATATATATATATATATATATATATATATATATTGATTACATATATTACGAATTCCTTTTTCGAAATGGATTATCGCCAACTTATTTTCAATTTATTTATTTAGACATTATTTTTAATGGATACTTGTATTTGAGTCGGTGGTGTATTTTATTTTCATACAAACAACTTGATTATCTAGATTTACTGGCCTGAATAATCGAGAAATCTTGTTAGGAATACATGATTTTGGGAAATAGTGAAAGTTTTAAGTCTCAAGTGAACTCAATACAATTGGATCTCACCATCTACGCGCAAATAACCTTGGGAAAGGTAGCAGTTAGTTATTAAGTGTCATACCTGATACACGCTTTGAGCGATCATGTCTCGAAAGAGACATGACTGACTGGGCAGAAGATTATCCCGCAGCGGGTTGCAATTGCTTTCTGCGATAGACTGGTTGCACGCCAAGGCTAAGGAACCCAATATGTCCTGTTATTTAACCCATAACTAGAGGGAGAAGAGATGTAATATATTATTACGTAGTAATTAGTGGGGGAGAAGTTTATTACTTCATAACACTAGAAAACCGTTCCCCCATTTTATGACCAGTAGAAGCCTTAATCATGATTCCAACTATTATATTCAGTCATTCACTTAAGTGCCAGACGTGATACACGCTTTGAGCGATCATGTCTGGAAAGAGACATGACTGACTGGGCAGAAGATTATCCCGCAGTAGGTTGTCATTGCTTTCTGCGGTAGACTGGTTGCCAACCAAGGCTATAGAACCCAATCTGTCCTATTATTTAACCCACAGCTGGAGGGAACATACGGGTTAATATCTTTACCAAGGTTATCTGTGCGTGAGTGAATGCCATGAATTCCATTGGATTTCGAACTCGGCTTCCCGATTTGTCGTTTCGAGTCGATAGCTACTGCACCACAACGCAGTGTGCATCACTGGACTCGTTTCTCACCACGGCCATTAACCTACTGCAGGAAAATCTTCTATCTAATCTTGAAAAAGAGACAAAATCGTACAAGCGTGTATGGCAATTAATTGACTGATTTCCCTTAAATCCCAACTAAATTGCAATTAAATGCCAAATTTATATCAAATATCATTTCCACTAGAATTAAAACATGAATTTACATTAATCCCGGTTAAATGAATTAAATCCTAAATTTCAATTAAATCTCAAGTATTATCCAAAAAACGTACTTATCATAAATGTTTACGTGTACTTTAATGAGCTCAGGTATTGATTGTATTTCTGTAATCCTGGCTATTGGCACAAAAAGAACTTACATGCCAACCATACACGTGCGACTGCAAAATCATGCGGGAACGTAATAAACATTTTTGTTTTTTCTGTAAGAAAATATGCGTCCTCTGGCCGGATTCGAACTTATTTCACTATTTCCCAAGGACACATGTTTTCCCAACAAGATTTCTCGATCGATTATTCTTCTTCTTCTTCTTCTTCTTCTATGTGCCCTGTCCCTTCAGGACGTAGGCGATCATGGATCTCCACGTCTCCCTATCCCTTGTGGCTCTTAGTATGTTTGCTCCTGTTGCTCCTGGCAACCCCCGTTCTGTCATCCACCTGATCAGACTCTGCAGATATGTTATCCGCTGCCTTCCTCTGTCTCTCCTTCCTTCTATCTGACCAGTCAGTATCAGGTTCTCCAGGCTCTCCTTCCTCATCGCATGTCCCAGGAACTTCAGTTGTCTCTTCCTGATGCTCAGCATCAATTTTCTTTTTGTTGCCATTCTTTCTAACACTTCGTCGTTGCTTGTATGCTCAGTCCACGATATCCGTAGCATCCTTCTGTAGAACCACATTTCGGCCGCTTCCAGTTTTTTCCTCATTTTCGATGATATTGTCCAGCATTCACAGCCGTACTGAAGAACTGACATCACGTAGCAGTCTAGCACTCTTTTCTTCGTTTCTATTGAGATCTTCCTGTGTGTTAGTATTTGGCTCATCTTCTGGAACGCGTCCTTTGCCATGCCAATTCGCCTTCGGATCTCCGTGTCGCACTTTCCATCTCCTGTTAGAACACTTCCTAGGTACTTAAATTCTTGGACTTGTTTGATTCTGTTATCCCCCACCTGTATTTGGCATTTTGGGTTGTATCTTTTGCTGATGACCATGCACTCAGTTTTCTTAAAGTTTATTTGTAGTCCCTTCTTGTCACTCTCCACTGCTACTTTCTGTATGAGATCTTGCAGTTTCCTTTCCGTGTCCGCAATCAGTACTGTATCGTCCGCGTATCTTATGTTGTTCAGGTTGTGGCCTCCAATAATAAATCCTGGTGTGTCATCTAGGGTCCTCAAAATATTCTCGCTGTATAGGTTGAACAAATCCGGTGAAAAGACACATCCTTGTCTTACGCCTTTTTCTGACTGCCAAAATGTCGATCGATTATTAAGGCTAGTAAATATAGATAAATGTACTGTTTAATTTAAAAAAAAAAAACAGACCACCAACTCAAATACGAATATGCATTAAAAACAATGTCTAAATAAATAAATTAAAAATAAGTTGGAGCTAATCCATTTCGTAACGGATTATGTAATATATGTAATCAATATATATATATATATATATATATATATATATATATATATATATATATAAAACATGTTGTATTAAACGATAGAGACATATTTTCTAATGAGGCTTTTTATTTCCAAATTATATTTATACAAATATTGTCCGTAGGTTAACCGTGTACTTTATGAACGGCATTTGTTGATGGTTAAAAATTGTAAAACCGTAAAATTTGACCCTGATGATTAGAGATGACGTTCGAAAGTACTTGGTTAACATATGGACAATGTTTGTATCAATATAATTTGGAAATAAAAAGTCTCATTAGAAAATATGAGAAAATACAAAAGAAAATCTGCAAGACTAAGTTGTCTTTATCGTTTAATATAACGTGTTTAAAAGAAAGGATGCTGCCAAAATGCATGTACTTAATATATATATATATATATATATATATATATATATATATATATATTGTAACAAAGTTATGGAACTCGTAGGTTTTATACATATATATATATATATATATATACACACACACACACACACACACACACACACACACACACACACATATATATATATATATTATTTAAATTGTTCGGACTGTTATCATCATCTTTATGGCTATATTTACAAAGTTTCGCCTATTGTACACTGTCTTCTTCCGGAGCTATGAATTTTGCAGCGAACCCTTTATTTCGATTACTGGGGTATGTCATTCTCATTCCATGTGCGATGCCACTTCCGGAAGCCATTGTAGTTATCTCCCTTAAAATCATCGCACATAGGATGACAATGATGTACTGCAGTGATCTCATAAAGGCTTTCGGAGCTTCTGCTCTAGGAGTTTCTTTTCTCGCACATCTCGTCTTTGGAACTCCCTTCCGTATACTTGCTTACCTGATAGCTACAATCTGCAAAACTTTAAGTGCAACATCAGCTACCATTTTCTACCCCCCTAAATGCATTCTTTTCTTCAGAATCCCCTGTACCATGTTTTTTTTTCTCTCTCTACGGTAGTCCTGCTTTGCTTGGGGTGGAACGATTGTGAAATAAACTAGCAGTATAGCCCGGCGTTGCTCGGGTGTAATGAAAGCTTTAAACTAACCCATGGTCCTGGAGCTCAGACTCAGCCTAAAGAATATCTGAAATAATAAAATAATTGCGACAATTTACCATGCTCAGGTGTAATGAAAGCTTTAAAACTAATCCATGGTCCTGGAGCTCAGACTCTTTGGACGTTGGCACGAAAGACTAAAAACCAATAGTTGTTTCCTGTAAAAGCGAAACTGTAGACTGAAAGAAAAATGAATGGATGTAAGTCAAATTTAGATTTCCTGGTATCGATATCGAATAAGTTTTTTTCGTTGTAAACTGAATTTTGAAGGCTAAATAAGCCCTCTGAGTAAATGGTATCATGGCTGAGACTAAGAACTACAATTATATCTACTTAAAGCCAAACCCGAAGTAAAAACTAAAATAAAAGGGCTGAAAAAATACAGACATACAGGCAGATAAACACACACACACAAACACATACACACACACAAACACCTTGCCTTTTATATATATATATATTATCGATTTTCTGCACTATTGTAAGAACTGCAACCTTGAAACTTCTGAATATCGTTTCTTATGTCTTTGTCTATGAGTGTATCTAATTTGATTAAAATCGGACCACTCCTTCTATAACCTGATCTTTTCGATTATCGAATTTCGATATTAATCGGGGGTACCTCGACACAAAACCTAGCTAAGAATACTCGCAGACGCTTATAATACAACTGTGTAAATTTTCAAGAAAATCGGTTCAGCCGTTTCGAAGTCTATAGGTAACGGACACACACATACAGACAAAGACACACATACAGATACACAGAGACAAAGTTCCATTTATAAATAAGTTTAGATGAAGGCATTTTTGGCGAGTAGTCATTTTGTCATAAAGTGCTCAAAATCAGGCGTTAGTAGATTTAATATATAGAGTTTTTTTTTTTTTACTAAACGGAGCAGTGTTCTTTCGATGTCTTCACTCTTCAAGGGCCCTGCTTATTTCGAAGTCGGTATGATTGAAACAACACTCCATGAAACATGAAAAACCTCTCCACATTACATATATATATATATACACTAGCAGCCATAATCATTAGGCCACCCCAGTTTTAATTTCATATTATTTTTAGTATTGTTGTATATCGATAAACAACAAACACGCATATATATAAAAATATAAGTTATATTTTTATTAATGACGATGAACCGTGTAGCCTAGGGAACAGAGAGTGAGAGAGCGCGCCTCTAAGGGGTTGACGGGTTGACGGGAGTGTCTCTCTTCACCGGCCGATCTCTGTTGCTCTTCTACTACTACTCTGGTCTGTCTCTCTGTCTGGTCTGGTGAATCCGTGCGCCGAGGTCTTTTTATAATCTCCAAACCGGAACTTTTTCTTCCGGTTTTTGCCTCGCCCACGCACGCCCACGTAATTCTCAGAGACACCTGTTCTGTTTGCCTCTTGTAGCCATTTCCGCTACTGCCGGAAATAAGGTCAAACAAACATCCGTTCCTTTCAACGACCGGAAACGCCCCCGCTTGCATCAGCTTCCTCGGGTGGGCCCAGATTGTTATATTACATTCCTCGCCCACCCATTTTCCAAAATGTTCACCTAAGAACATTTTAAGCGCAACACCCTCACTCTCCTCCCCACGCCACACAAGCCCGACAATTGTATAAAACATGTGCACGCCAAAACAACAAAACATGTGCATGCCGAAACAAAAAAAAAACAACAAAAAAAATATATAGGGGAGCCTACATCGGCAACCCAACAATGTTCGTGTCCTTCTTGAAAATTGTTCTACCAGCTCGATGTTTCATTGTTCCTTTTTTTTTCCTCCCCCCCTTTTTTTTTAATATCCATTTTCACAGAATTGGGCAAAGTTCTTAAAAATGTTCATTTTCTTTCACGACTCTGTCCATAAGCGTAGACTCCTCGATGCATAACCACATGATTATAGGCGGTAACCGCGCCCCAGTTTCCAAACTAACATCGAGTAAATGACCTTTGACCAACACCATGCGTGCTTCTGCTCGAGTTTATTGTTACACATGTAACCTCATTTAATTTAATTTAATTTCAAACATACTATGTTTGAACACAGAAAAAATGGCCATTATCTGCCGTACATATCATTCATAGTCTGACCGAGAAAAGTTCAATAGAAAATGAAGAAAATTACCCTGATTCCAACGTTAATCCGCATGCAATTTACTTGTGGAGGATTAGAGGTTTCATCTATATTAATTTTGTCTAAAAAAATGGACCCGTGACTCGTAGTTCCTTAGTTTTTACAATGTTTTCCATTCCCTGAACTACTTCCTCTGGATTCGAAACCAAGCATATCTGATTTGTTGACATCTCTCTGTTTAACGCAGATACATTTGAGTGTTGAACACCCGTTGACCCCGGAATACTATTCACAACGGATAACTCCCTTTCCTTTCCCGAAGCACTGTTGCTTCTTTCACACTTAAAAATCCGCTTCCTAGCTATTATTCCAAGGATTATCATAACGCCGACTATGCCCGCAATGACTCCTATCGTCAACTTCTTCGGGAGTTCTTCATATCCTTCACTAAATCTTTCCATATCTATCTGTTCCAAGGTATTTACTAGTTTTCAGAAATTAATATATCTTCAAAAGATATTTCCCAAGTCACATAAATGAAAAAATGTTGAATTGATGGGAACCTGCACAAAAGCATAATTCACAAACATAGAATTGTAAGTCATTTTGTAGTGTACAGTCATTGAAAAGAAATCCAAAAAAAAAAAAAAAAAGAAAACCTAACACTGCACAACCCAACGAAAACATTGTTATCAACAAGTTAATCCAATTATCCACTTTAAAGAGTAGAAGAAACTTCCTTTACATGATTTTACATTTCACTTACTCAATAAAAGTAAGATTAATTAAGCAACATACCAGTAAACTCACTTCACATATATGGTAAAATATTAGCAAAAAAATAAATCATTAACTCAGATGTTTTATACTTACAGATAGGTAAATATTTATTCCTCCCGTCAACCCCCTATGCGCTCTCCGCTAGGCGTACTACTCTCTACATGTAGTCCCGCACCCCCTCCGTTCTACCCTTAATGTGTTGGACACCGAACAATCCATATTTCTCATTTCTACGGTCAGATCGGCAAAAGTATGCTGTCCCATTTTTTTTTCTAACTAGACTTATAAACACGAGCAGAAAATACACACACTATCAAATCAAAGAGTCACCTACCTTGGCTGATGTCTATAGTCGTGCGGCTGCTATATATTTTCGTCTTCTTTTTTTCTTTCTATCTGGTAGTTTTAAGTCCGTTGAATTTTCAATCGTCGCCGTGGTAACCAGCTCGTATCTATCTGTTTTGTTGTCTCAAAACAGCAAGTCACTAGCACCAAAAAGACTAGTCTGTTGTATATCAATAAACAACAAACACGTCTGTATATAAAAATATATCAAGTGATATTTTTATTAATGAACGATGGACCGTGTAGCCTAGGGAACAGAGAGCGATAGCGCGCTTCTAAGGGTTGACGGGGGGGGGGTCGTCTGTTGCTACTCTGGTCTGGTCTGGCTCTCTCGTCTGCCTCTGTCTCTCTGCTCTGTGCCTTGAAATCCGTGCGTCGAGGTCTTTTTATAATCTCCAAACCGGAACTTTTTCTTCCGGTTTTTGCCTCGCCCACGCACGCCCACGTAATTCTCAAAGACACCTGTTCTGTTTGCCTCTTGTAGCCATTTCCGCTACTGCCGGAAATAAGGTCAAACAAACATCCGTTCCTTTCAACGATCGGAAACGCCCCCGCTTGCATCAGCTTCCTCGGGTGGGCCCAGATTGTTATATTACAGTATTTATTAAGCGAATAATTCTAAATGAAAAGAGAATAGTTCTTTTGTTATTATTACTTTGCAAAATTTTACAAGGCAACCAAGAAGCCTTTGTTTTGGCTAGCCAAAAAGAAGAAGAGACTAGCATGGGGAATTATAGTTTGGAACATGTACAAAATATCATCTACTAAAAAGTGTACATTTTGTTTCGATATTGAAAGGACAATGTCTCATCTGATGAGATAAATATTCAAAGCTCTATTTTATATTGAGCACTATTTCAAAATAATGTTTTGAACATTATTAAATTTTTTCTTCGTTCCTTATTTTATTGTATATATATATATATATATATATGTGTGTGTGTGTGTGTGTGTGTGTGTATGTGTATGTGCATATACACGCACATTATAGTTTTATTACATATGCTAAAAGTCTGCCTCCTTCTACCGAGTGCCCATAGCTCAGAGGTAGAATCACCGACTGACGACAATTCAGTCGGGTTTCAATCCTGGGTTAAAAGCAATCGGATGTCTAACCGCACTGATGAGCTGTAATACAGCTAAACTTCTGTCTGCGGATGACTATATATATATATATATATAGTCATATATATATATGTGTGTGTGTGTGTGTGTGTGTGTGTGTGTGTGTGTGTGTGTGTGTGTCGCAGATTAATTACGCAAACGTCTGGCTGCAGGCAATTATGCTAAAACTACTTGGATGAGAGATGGAGAATTCCTCGTATGGGTCGGAGCGAAGCACTATGAACGATATGCATGGTCTGTAATATCTGCGCAAATGCAGAAGTCAGAGGTAGAATAACTGTTGCAGATGAGCGTGTGAGGAAGAACATTTCTCGGCACCCAAGAAAATAAAGTAAATGTTCATGGAAAATGGGTAATTGCATTGGTACGGAACTGCCGAGAAATTTGAAGAGAAAAAAAAGAGAAAGAGTGGGAGATTAATGCCAATGGAATGGCTTAAATGAATGTGTAGATAGATAGATAGATAGATAGATAGATAGATAGATAGATAGATAGATAGATAGATAGATAATGAACAAGCTGACACAAAGAAAGAAAGAAAGAAAGAAAGAAAATATGAACAAGCTGATAGATAGATAGATAGATAGATAGATAGATAGATAGATATGAACAGGGTGATAGATATGAACAGGATAGATAGATAGATATGAACAGGATAGATAGATAGATAGATAGATAGATAGATAGATAGATAGATAGATAGATATGCACAGTGTGATAGATTTGAACAATGTGAGATAGATAGATAGATAGATAGATAGATAGATAATGAACAAGCTGACACAAAGAAAGAAAGAAAGAAGGAAAATATGAACAAGCTGACAGATAGATAGATAGATAGATAGATAGATAGATAGATAGATAGATATGAACAGGGTGATAGATATGAACAGGATATATAGATAGATAGATAGATAGATAGATAGATAGATAGATGGGAAAATTGTAGTCCTTATATATGTATTTTTTTTAATTTTGCGCATTGTGTTGCTTGATTTTTTACTTTGTCCGCTTCACATCATCTTATGGTCAGTTGGGCATCGTCTTTCAGAAGAGATGCACCATGCTGCAATTCACTCCACTAGAGATTTGAAAACGGCGTTCTGTACTGTTTGGCATTCGCACCAGAAGCTCTGATACGAACATTTCAGAATGTCAGTCTGCGGCCAAGATTCGAAAAGTGTTGGATAAGACTAATGGTCATTATGAAAATGTTTGGAGTGATCACTAATCATGGCGACGTTATGCCTCCATTCATTTCCCCACCGTGCCTACAACAAGAGCCTTGGGGAGGTAATACTGCCCAGGGTAAAGAGTATGGCTGCTGGAAAACACTGCGTCTAGGCACAGAATTCTACATCCTACCACACAAGCTTGTGGTGCATTGGATATCGGCTCAGAACGAGAAATCGGGGAGCCGAGTTCGAATTCCAGCTGAATTCATTGCTTTCACTTACGCGCAAATACCCTTGGGAAAGGTATTAATCCGTCTCTTCCTTCCAGTTATGGGTTAAATAACAGGACAGATTTGGTTCTATAGCCTTGGTCAGCAACTAGTCTACCGCAGAAATCAATGGCAACCTACTGTGGGATAATCTTCTGCCCAGTCAGTCATGTCTCTGTCGAGACATGATCACCCAAGCGTGTATCACGTATGGCACTCAACTGACTGACTGACCACACAAGCATATCTTAAATAAAGAACTCAAAGACAGTTGCCATGAAAATCTTTGGAGAAGAGACAAAGAGAAATGTTGACACACTGGTGTGAATCTGTCTGAAGTTGAGATACCTAGTCAAGATATGCGTAATCACTACATCTATGGTCGGTGTAGAGAAAAGCTTGATTTTTATTTGTCTTAAACGAACAAAGATATCCAGATGGAAGATTTATCCAAACTTATATAATAAGTGGAACTTTGTCTGTGTGTGTGTGTGTGTGTGTGTGTGTCCGTTACCTATAGACTCCGAAACGGCTGAACCGATTTTCTTGAAAATTTACACAGTTGTACTATAAGCGTCTGCAAGTGTTCTTAGCTAGGTTTTGTGTAGAGGTACTCCCGATAAATATCGAATATCGATAATCGAAAAAATCGGGTTATAGAAGGAGTGGTCCGATTTTAATCAAATTAGATACACTCATAGACAAAGATATAAGAAACGATATTCAGAAGTTTCAAGGTTGCAGTTCTTACAATAGTGCAGAAAATCGATAATATGTAAATATATATATATATATAAGGCAAGATGTTTGTGTCTGTGTGTGTGTTTATCTGCCTGTATATCGGTATTTTTTTCAGCCCTTTTATTTTAGTTTTTGCTTCGGGTTTGGCTCTAAGTAGGTATAATTGTAGTTCTTAGTCTCAGCCATGATGCCATTTACTCAGAGGATTTATTTAGCCTTCAAAATTCAGTTTACGACGAAAAAATCTTCTTTGATTTCGATACCAGAAAATCAAAATTTGACTTACATCCATTCATTTTTCTTTCGGTCTACAGTTTCACTTTAACTGGAAACAACTATTGCTTTTTAGTCTTTCGTGCCAACATCCAAAGAGTCTGAGCTCCAGGACCATGGATTAGTTTTAAAGCTTTCATTACACCCGAACAACGCCGGGCTATACTGCTAGTGATTCATAAATGAATGCAATATTAAAAAAAAAACTTTGATTTGCTGTGATATTTTCTTTTTGTAATAAATGTACGAACCAGAAAAAGAAACAAACTATATTCCATTATTTGGAAATTAGCATCACATTTTTGAAGAGAGAAAAAGAAAAAAAATTCATATGTCATAATTGGAGTAGATAGATCTATCTATCGCCCGGTTCACACTCCACCCATGTCTATTGAACAGGTTAAGAGGCTCATCCCTTGTTCCCTGTTTAGGATGTGGTTTCCGGCTTTCTCTTTTCCAACTTTCTCACTTTGTTTTTTTTTCAATTGGAGTAGTTAGATCTATCTATCGCCCGGTTCACACTCCACCCATGTCTATTGAACATGTTAAGAGGCTCATCCCTTGTTCCCTGTTTAGGATGTGGTTTCCGGCTTTCTCTTTTCCAATCTTCTCACTTTGTTTTTTTTCAATTGGAGTAGATAGACTAAACTATCGCCCGGTTCACACTCCACCCATGTCTATTGAACAAGTTAAGAGGCTCATCCCTTGTTCCCTGTTTAGGATGTGGTTTCCGGCTTTCTCTTTTCCAATCTTCTCACTTTGTTTTTTTTTCAATTGGAGTAGATAGACTAAACTATCGCCCGGTTCACACTCCACCCATGTCTATTGAACAAGTTAAGAGGCTCATCCCTTGTTCCCTGTTTAGGATGTGGTTTCCGGCTTTCTCTTTTCCTATCTTCTCACTTTGTTTTTTTTTTTTCAATTGGAGTAGATAGATCTATCTATCGCCCGGTTCACACTCCACCCACGTCTATTGAACAGGTTAAGAGGCTCATCCCTTGTTCCCTGTTTAGGATGTGGTTTCCGGCTTTCTCTTTTCCAATCTTTTCACTTTGTTTTTTGTTTCATTTGGAGTAGATAGACTAAACTATCGCCCGGTTCACACTCCACCCACGTCTATTGAACAGGTTAAGAGGCTCATCCCTTGTTCCCTGTTTAGGATGTGGTTTCCGGCTTTCTCTTTTCCAATCTTTTCACTTTGTTTTTTGTTTCATTTGGAGTAGATAGACTAAACTATCGCCCGGTTCACACTCCACCCACGTCTATTGAACAGGTGTAGAGGCTCATCCCTTTTTCCCTGTTTAGGATATGTTTTCCGGCTTTCTTTTTTCCTATCTTCTCACTATTACGTAGCCCCCTGCACATCAGTAGCGTTACCCCCTTGCTCGGGGTGATACGATTAAAAAAAAATGTATGAAAAGTCATTAGAGTACCGTTACAGTCAGTCGAAACATAATATTATAACCGTTAGTGGCGAGTCATAACAGTGGCGACGAGGAAAGAAATCTTACACGGAGTAGAAAATGCCTTTCTTGCTATGGTAACCATCATAAAGAGTATCGACGAGGAATTAGCACCAAGTTGTACTTTTTTCTTTTTTTTTTTTTTTGCTGTTCATAGAATAAACAGATATTCTTAAATATGAAAGGACTATTCGCCAAAGTGACAAAAATACAACAGCAACAGCAACAATAGCAGTTGTTGGAACTCCAGAAAGAACAACAAATTTAAATTTAATACAGAAGAAATAGGAAAATTCTACAATGTTTTTCACTCATTACACCGTGGCAAATGCTATAGCTGAATTCACATACAATTCAAATGATAGAATTACCTTCTCTGCTTAATTTAGAAGATATGACAAAATTTACAGAGGAGAATGCAGCGACTGGGACGACGAAAGAAAAGTAAGATTTTTGTTGAGAAAGTTAGCTTTAGTTGAACATGAAATACTGAAATTTGGTACTACCGAAAAAAAGAAGTAAACAACAAGAGAAATTTGTTTTGAAGAAACGGGAAATATTCTGACTAAAATCTTTAGCGAGAAAAGCTCGTTATTCAATACTCGTTAGAAGTATATAAATCGAAAAAATAAAAGGAAGACGAAGATTTTGTCAAATATACTGGAATCGTTAAAAACGAGAGTGAAAGATTCAAATTAATGCGCTGACTCCGGATGTTTTAAGGATTAATTTTCGTTCAAAGATTAACGGTTAAAGAAGATACAAACATACGTGCTACAATCCTAATCTAACTGGAACAGAATCAAAAACTAACACTACGATGTTTAACGAATGTCAGAGAAGCTTAAATCTAAGATGCGATACCGAGGAAATTGAAGAAAAGGAATGCACATATATAAAAGCTATAAAAAATTGGAAAAATAAAAATTAATCCATATTTCAGATGTTCTTTTAAGAATTTAAAGTGATAGAATTGTGGAAAGTGGGACAGAAAATGTCATGCTGTAAAACTAAAGCAAGGAAAATATCACACAGAAAAAAATATTGGATACTGGTTAATAGAGAGTGATTTGGTACACAAGTAGATTGGTGTAGTCAGTCTAAATGAAAGACCAAGCTCTTGGGTGATCTAATGGAGAATTATATATGAGTGAATAGAATCCACTCATGTAAATGTGTTGGGCAGGTCCATTATAGTAAAATGGACTAACCCACCTGCTACATTAAATACTCTCCTATAAATGAAGTAGACAAAAAAATTTAAAGCAGCGGAATAATACCAGACGACCTATGCAAGTCGATATTTATAGCGCTGCCGAAGAAACCTGGTGCAAACGAGTGCGAACTACACAGAACTATCCGCTGAATGAGTCACATTACAAAACTGATTGTCAGAATCCTGATGAATAGAGCGAGAAGCAGAATCAGGCCAGAGATAGGGCAGGAACAATGCGGGTTCGTCAAAGACACTGGAACAAGAAACGCCATATTCATGATTAGGATGCTCTCTGAAAGGGCATTACAAATGAAGAAAGACTTGTACCTATGCTTCATTGACTACGCGAAAGCATTCGACAAAATACGACATAAAGAATTGATGGAGATGCTAGGCAGCCTCGACATTTTCGGGAAAGACATAAGAATAATCAAGAATCTCTACTGGCAGCAAACGGCCTGCATACGGACAGGTAACGACCTCAGTAGATACACAAAGATAGAAAAAGGCGTAAGACAAGGATGTGTCTTTTCACCGGATTTGTTCAACCTATACAGCGAGAATATTTTGAGGACCCTTGATGACACGCCAGGATTTGTTATTGGAGGCCACAACCTGAACAACATAAGGTATGCGGACGATACAGTGCTGATTGCGGACACGGAAAGGAAACTACAAGACCTCATACAGAAAGTAGCAGTGGAGAGTGACAAAAAGGGACTACGAATAAACTTTAAGAAAACTGAGTATAGTCGTACTGGCGAGTGATTCCAAAATGGAGGATCGATTTACTATAACGTTGCATGAAAAACTGAGCCCCCTATAAAATTGTTGAAATATTGAAATTTTTCCATTTTCTTTTTTTTTTTGTCAATCGGAAAGTTTATAGTGTAATCGATAAGATTGCACTGAAAAAAAGTAAAAAAAAAGAAAAGAAAAATAACAAATTTAAAGGTGGTGTTATTCTCCTTCAGGTTCATCCAAAAAAGAATATCTACATTAAAAAGAACTACGCAAATCGCATGTGACGTGTCGGATGAGAAATTTGTTATTGGTGAAATGATTTGCGAGATTTCATTTCGTAACAGGTGTGTAAAAGCTTGTGTTAAAAAAGGTCTGATATGTTAAAAATACTACAAACTTATTCGGTACGTATTGGATAGAATTACGGGATCAAGTCCCAAGTAGGCATTTACGCAGATGACACCACAATTTACTCCCGCATCAGTAAGAAATCCGGCGAGGCGAAAAAAAAAAAATAAGCTGCTGATCTTGAGAGGGACCGACACTCAGTGGTGGACTGGGGTAAGAAGTGGCTTGTAAATTTCAATGCTTCTAAAACAAAACTGTTTTGTGTCAATCATCACAGGCAACCTCTGCTGCGCCCCATAAGCATGGACCAAGTGAGTCTCCCTGTGAGCAATACACTGCGCCTCCTCGGCCTTATCCTATCTTCCGATCTCTAGTGGAATCATTACATTGTCAGGAGCTAAATCCGCTGCTAGGAAGGTTGGGCCATTCTGTCGGGCCAGAAGGTTTTTCCGCCTGAATCCATCTTGCATATATACAAATCAGCCATTCGTCTGTGCATAGAATACTGCTGTCATATATGGTCAGGCGCCCCTGCTGTTCATCTCAGTGTTCTCGACAGGCTCCAAAGGATAATCTGTAGTGTGATAGGCAGTTCGACTCCAGCCACTTTCTCACCGGCGGGATATGGCTTCCTTCTGTCAATTCTACAAATATTTTCATGGCTTCTGCTTCGAGGAACTTAAGTCACTGGTCACCCCGCCACGAGAATTTACTCGGGCAACCAGACTGGCCACAAGGTCCCATCCATTAACAGTTAGATCAACCAAATGCAGCCGACAGTTCTACTCCTGCAGCTTCTTTTCTCGCTTTTCCCGCCGGTGGAACTCGCTTCCATATTCTTGCTTTCCCGACGGCTACAACCTCGAGGGATTTAAATGCAATGTCAATTCTCATCGCTTATCCACTTGACTCCAGTTATTTCTGCATCATCCTGTATATCTTGTTCTTTTTCGTTTCTCTCTACCTTCGCAACTGTCTTCACACCTGTGTTCCCATATATACTTGCCCTTTCTCTGACACCCCCTGTAACTGGTTCGTCTTTCTCTTCAGTCTCCTCCTGCTTAAACTTTTACTCTTATGTAGCCCCCTGCGCATCAGTGGCGGTACGCCTTGCTTTGGATGGATATAAAGTGGGGGATCAATTACACATTACAGTCAATATATAAACTGATCCCTCACTTTATGGCTACAATCATCCTTCTCTTACCCACTTTCTGACACTCCCTATAACCTGTCATTCTTTCTCATAACTTTCCTCCTATGTAACCCCTGCAAAACAATGGCAGTAAAATGCATTTCTTGAGGTGATATTATTATTAAAAAAAATTCTATACTATTATAATGTGGTTATAAAGTGGGGGATCAGTTATATATTACAATCAATATATAAACTGATCCCTCATTTTATGGCAGTAAAATGCATTTCTTGGGGCTATACCATTATATAAAAAAATTGAGAAAATCTAAACGAAGGATTGAAAAGATGTTTTCTGATTGTTCTGTCGGATGAGATAAGTTCGTGTTCAATGAAGAATTATATAAACTTAAAAAAAAAGCTTGGGTGTAATTGAAAAAAAATTGACCATTCAGTATATTCAGATATGCTTTGGGTATGCCAAAATGACCTGATTAAATCTCGAATATTTTTCAATTGACCTAACGAATATTTATGAGCGTTTTATAACTCTATAATTTCCTAGTAACCAACAACATTTTGATTTTGTTAATAAATATTTAATTTCAAATAAATTCATTTCCTTTTTGCCTCCATAATGTCCATCAATGTACAAAACGCATCGGCTAAAATAGAGTTTCCTTTTTGTCCCTTTCTGTTAGCCATATATATATATATATATATATATATATATATATACCTAGTGAGCCAACAAACCTACCAAGGTTTCACCTAAACGGATATATATATTCATCCGCAGACAGATCTGTTTCGCTGTATCACAACTCATCAATACTGATTGATTTATTGATTTTTAGCCAGGATGGAAACCCGACCGAATTGACATCTGTCGGCTATTCTACCCCTAAACTATGGGCACTCGGTAGAAGGAAGCTGACTTTAAAGATTGTTCTAATTCATTACTGAATGAACGATACGTAGATGCTAGAGTAGCTATATATATATATATATATATATAGGTTGCATTAAAAATGACAGACAAGGTATTATCATTAAGTTTTTATATCATTTTTCATGTGTTCGTATAATTTGTTTCTTTTTGGGACTCAACTTATACAAGAATTGTCCAAAGCTTTTGTATTTTCGAGCGCTTTCGGCTATACTTTTAGCCATTATCAAGAATTAATTTTGTTTTACTTATAAATAAACATGTGGAAAGTTTATGCTTATAGAGTCTTGTGTATGTTAAGTTCCGAATACAGTAAGCATATTGTTGCCCAAATACACAGTATATATATATATATATATATATATATATATATATATATATATATATTGTGTATTTTGGCAGCATTTTTTCATTAATGCAGGTTTCATTGAATAATATAGACAAGTTTTGTCTATTAATTTTGTGTAGGATCCGTTCATACCGTCTGATATACTTGATGGTGATGTCGTTAAAAGACAACAAAAAATCACAGTATTTGTTGAATTTTTTATCGGGTCTAAGCTTTCGGCTCACATAAGCCATTATCAAAGAGTAAATATTAACACACAGTAAACATAGAACATTTAAGCTATTAACAATAAAGATAATTGAATTGAAAATATAAGTCCATCCCTACCGTGGCGGATGGCCGAAGACAGTGACAAAATAGTGGTGTTGTGGTCCCTGGTCTGATTACAGACATTTGAGTACGTTGTTGGAAATATCGAAATTGATTGTATTCAAACCAGGTTTAAATTGTTTAATGTAGAGTGCTTCGAGGATTTTTAGTTTCTGCTTATTATTTTCTTGTTTGAGTATGTACGTGTTATCAACGAGCGTTTTTCTCAGAAGTGTGCGTTGATAATATATATATATATGTGTGTGTGTGTGTGTGTGTGTGTGTGTGTGTGTGTGTAAGCGTGTGCGCGCATATGGGCGCGTGCGCGTGTAACGTGGCTTCCCTCTGTCTTTTCTACAAATATTTTCATGGCAACAGCCATTTTTTTTCCTTAGTTTTCCCCATGAAATTATACGTGCTACTGGATTGGCATCTATGCCCTTTACCGTTGAAATAGTTAAATGTAACCATAACTTCTACTCCAAGAGTTTATTTTCCGGCTCTTCTCACCTTTGGAACTCTCTTCCGTCTATTACTTTCCCTGACAGCTACAATCTCCAAAAATTTAAATGCTACGTCAGTAACCATCTTCTGTCTTCTTGAAAGCCATTCACCTTTTATCTTTCCTTAAATACCCGATGTACCCAGTCTTTTCTCTAACTGTAACATCCCTCTGCGAACGAGTGGCGGTTCTGTCTTACTTAGGGTTAAAAAGAAAAGAAAGTACGCAGGTTGTTTATCATAATGTCTCTAATCCTATAAAACAAATTTTAGAAAAAATATAATAATAAAACTTTTACCAAAATGAAATCGATGTTTTTTCTTTAAAATTACAAGGGTTTATTGATAATTAATGTCTCCGATCCTATAAAATATGTTTCGGTATAAATAGAAAAATGAAACTGGTATCAAATTGAAGTCGATTTATTTATCTTTGAAACTAGCAGGATAGCCCGGCGTTGCTCGGGTGTAATGAAAGCTTTAAAACTAATCCATGATCCTGGAGCTCAGACTCAGCCTAAAGAATATTTGAAATAATAAAATAATTGCAACAATTTACCAATCGCACCTAATAAAACAATTGCGACAATTTACCAATCGCATGTATATATATATATATATATATATATATATATATGTATATATATATGTGTGTGTGTGTGTGTGTGTGTGTGTGTGTGTGTGTGTGTGTGTGTGTGTGCTAGCAGTATAGCCCGGCGTTGCTCGGGTGTAATGAAAGCTTTAAAACTAATTCATGGTCCTGGAGCTCAGACTCTTTGGACGTTGGCACGAAAGACTAAAAAGCAATAGTTGTTTCCAGTTAAAGCGAAACTGTAGACTGAAAGAAAAATGAATGGATGTAAGTCAAATTTTCATTTCCTGGTATCGATATCAAATAAGTTTTTTTGTCATAAACTGAATTTTGAAGGCTGAATAAGTCCTCTAAGTAAATGGTATCATGACTGAGATTAAGAACTACAATTATACTTACTTAGCCAAACCCGAAGCAAAAACTAAAATAAAAGGGCTGTAAAACTGATTTTGATCAGACCCGGGAGGTTATCGGAATATCGATTTCCAATATCAGAGTCAAATAAGTCATCCAAGGATAGAACTGCAACCTTGAAACTTCTGAATATCGTTTATTATGTCTTTGTCTATGAGTATATCAAATTTGATTAAAATCGGACCACTCCTTCTATAACCCGAGTTTTTCGATTATCGATTTTCGATATTTATCGGGGGTACCTCGACACAAAACCTAGCTGAGAACACTCGCAGACGCTTATAATACAACCGTGTAAATTTTCAAGAAAATCGGTTCAGCTGTTTCGGAGTCTATAGGTAACGGACACACACACACATACAGACACACACGCACACACAGAGACAAAGTTCCACTTATAAATAAGTTTAGATTTTTAGAAAAGAATAATTAAACTGGTATCAAAATGAGGCCTAATAATTTTTCTTTATTAAAATTATGGGTGTTGACTGATGTGCAAAATATCTAACTATCTAAAATAAGTTTAGTGAAGATAGCAGAATAAAACTGATATTAAATGAAGTAAATTAATTACAAGGGTTGCTTTATAAGTAAGATCTCCAATTCTACAATGTAATCAAAAAAGTTCTGTCCGTTTTTTATTAGACATTGAATGAAGTTGAAGTATATACGAACACGCGCAAACGCTTATAATACAACTGTGTAAATTTTCAGCCGTTTCGGAGTCTATAGATAACGGACACACACACACACACACACACAGAGAGAGAGAGAGAGAGAGAGACAAAGTTCCATTTATAAATCTACTGCTAAGAAGGTTGGGTCACTATGTCGATCCAGGATGTTTTTTCCACCTGAATCCATCCTGCATATATACAAGTCAACCATCCGTCCGTGCATGGAGTACTGCTGCCATTTATGGTCAGGTGCCCCTGCCGTTCTCCTCAGTGTTCTTGACAAGCTCCAAAGGAGAATCTGTAATGTGATAGGTACTGATCTGGCGACTCGACTGCAGCCACTTTCCCATCGTCGAAATGTGGCCTCCCTCTGTCTCATCTATAAATATTTTCATGGCTTCTGCTCGGATGAGCTTAAGTCACTGATGCCTCCTCAACAGGTGTTTACCCGTGCAACCAGACTGGCAACTGGGTCCCACCCATTTACAGTCAGGTTAGCCAAATGCAGACGACAATTCTACTCCTGCAGCTTCCTCTCTCGCACTTCCCGCCTGTGGAACTCACTCCCGTATTCTTGCTTTCCTGACGGCTACAACCTCCAGAAATTTAAATGCAAAGTTAATACTCATCTACTAACCACTGGACTCTAGCTCTCTCCCCTCCCCTGTATAACCTTCCCTTTCTATCCTCCTATGTATCTGTCATCGCACCTTCTTTCTCAGCTTTCTATTGTTCCTTTCTAACTAGCTTGTACTCCTCACTCTTTTCTAATTAATCTTTTTACATTTATGTAACCCCCTGCACATCAGTGGCGTTTCTGCCTTGCTCGGGGTGAAATGATTAAAAAAAAAAAAAAAAAAAGTTTAGATTTAAATTACGAGGGTTGATTTGTAAGAAATGTCTCCAACCATGTAGAACAACTTTTAGTGATAGAATAATCTAACTTATTACAAAATGATGTCAATTTGTTCCTCTTCAAAATGATATACGTTGTTTGATAAGTAATGCATCCAATCCTATAAAGCAAATTTTAGATGAGATATAATCATGAAACTGGTATCAAAATGAAGTCAATTTATTTCACTTTAACATTACGAAGGTCAACTGATTAGTAAGATCTTAAATCCTATGAAACAAGTTTTTTGGTCAAGATAGAATTGTGAAACTGGTTTTTAAAATGTCAGGTTTTTTTTTAAATAACGAGGGTTGATTAATGAGTAAGGTTTCCAATCCTATGAAACAAGTTTTAAACAACAGAGAATAATGAAACTTGTATAAAAATGAGGTCAGTTTATTTCTCTTTAATAGAATTACGAGGATTGATTGATTAGTTAGGCCTCCAATCCAATAAAAACAAGTTTTACATAAGATTGAATAATGAAAATAGTGCAGTTCGGACAGCGGGACACTCTCATATTTTTTTCCTGTTAGAAATGGACTGCAGTCAGTTAAGTGCCATACGTGAAATACGCTTGGCCGATCATGTCTCGAAAGAGAATTAACTGACTGGGCAGAAGATTATCCCGCAGTAGGTTGCCATTGTTTTCTGCGGTAGACTGGTTGCCAGCCAAGGCTATAAAATCCAAACTGTCCTGTTATTTAATCCATAACTGGAAGGAAGAGACGGATTAATACCTTTCCTAAGGGTATTTGCGCATAAGTGAATGCCAGGAATTCAACTGGAATTCGAACTCGGCTCCCCGATTTCTCGATCCGAGCCGATATCCACTGCACCACAACGCACATCCTACTGCAGGGGTAATATGATTAAAAAATATATGTAGGAAGGTCTACATCGAATCAACAGCTACAGCTTCTGCTAAGGTCAAATCATTGTGTCATACCAGAAAGTTATTCTCGTCAAAATCTACTATTTGCCCGTGCATTGAATACTGTGGCCATATCTGGTAGGGCGTTCCTGCTATTAGTCTCGCACACTTTATACTATATTAATTCATATATATATATATATACATATATACATATATATATATATATATATATATATATATATTAATATTATTTAAATTGTTCGGCCTGTTATCCTCGTCTTTATTGCCATGTTTACAACGCTTCGATCTAATGTACGCTGTCTTCTTCAGGAGCTATGAATTTAACACCGAACAGAATGATGTACTGCAGTGATCATATAAAAGAGATCGGTTACTTCTCTTTCAGAAGTTTCTTTTCTCACACATCTCGTCTGTGGAACTGCCTTCCGTCTACTTGCTTCTTTGATAACTACAATCTGCAAAAGTTTAAATGTAACGTCAGCTGCTATTTTCTAGCTCCCTAAATCCAATTTCTAAAACCAAATTCAAAGGAGTTTCTAGAATATTGTTTTGTTTGTATGGCATATCAACACCTCGGCGGGTCATTTATTGCCAACTAAATTTTATTTATTTATTACTGGTAATACCTTTTTTCTTTCAACAATTTATTGTTATTTTTTTTATATATAAGTTTTTGTATCAAGGAATATTTTTTCTTTTCGAGTATCAAGTCTCACTGGGATCTGTTTTGTTTTTTTAAGGGCAGGGTCCCCAAGACCTGCCCTTGTTATTTAACCCATAACTGGAGGGAAGGGACAGATTAAAAACCTTTCTCAAGGGTACTAGTGCTTAAGTAAATGCAAGGTATTCAACTGGAATTCGAACTCGGCTCACCGATTTCTCTTTCCGAGGCGATATCCACTGCACCACAACGCACATCCGTCACTATATACTTACAGCCCCTTGCATTCCCAAGCCGCCACCCATTTAAGTACTGACCAGGCTCAACGTTGCTTAACTTCGGTGATCGAGCGAGAATCGGTGTATTCAACGTGATATGGCCGGAAGCATACACATCCGTCACTAAACGCTTACAGCACCGGGTATTCCCAAGCGGTCACCCATCTAAGTACTGACCAGGCTCAACGTTGCTTAACTTAGGTGATCGAGCGAGAACCGGTGTATTCAACGTGATAGGCCGTACGCCTTCTGGAATGTAATCGATCCCAAATTGGCAGCTCGACTTGTCACTTTCTCACCGATGGGATGTGGCTCTCCTCTGTTTCTTCTACACAAATTTTCACGGCTTCTGACCTGAGGAGCTTATCTCACTGTTACCCTCTCTACACAAATTTACTCCAGTTACTTGATTGGCAAATATGTCTCACCCTTTTACAGTTATAACAGTCAAATGTAACCGCCACTTATACTGAATCAGTTTCTTTTCTCGCACTTATCACCTTTGGAACTCCCTTCCGTAGACTTGCTTCCTTGATAGCGACAATCTTCAAGAGTTTAAGTGCAACGACAATTGTCATCTTTTCTCTCCTTGATTCTCATTTTCTCTTATCCTTTCTTTCCCTGCCTTTGGAATTCATTTCCGTATACTTGCTTCCTTGATAGCTACCATCTCCAAGAGTTTAAGCGCAACGTCAATAGCCATCTTTTCTCTCCTTGATTCTCATATTTCTCTTATCCGTTCTTTCCCTGCCTTTGGAACTCACTTCCGTATACGTGCTTCCCTGATAGCTACCATCTCCAAGAGATTAAGTGCAACGTCAAATGCCATCTTTTATCTCCTTGATTCTCCACCATCCCCTGTGTCTTGTTTGTTTTTTTGCACTACCTTCATGTAGCCCTCTGCGTAATAGTATCAATACTGTCTTGCTTGGCGTTAAACGATTATATATATATATATATATATATATATATATATGAATAAATATAGATTTAAGTTGTGCTATATTTATAGGATAAAGTGCTCAGTATCAGAGATAAAGCGTATGTAAATATAAAAGAGTGAACATTGAAGTCAACACTCAGGGGCGACAGACTGTTTCAGGCTAAGCGCAATTATCAGGCCACATGATTGCGCTTAGCATTAAACAGTCTGTCGCCCTTGAGTGTTGACTTCAATGTTCACTCATCCCGGTTCACACTCCACCCACGTCTATTGAACAGGTGAAGAGGCTCATCCCTTGTTCCCCGTTTAGAATGTGGTTAACGACGTTCTCTTTTCCAAACTGTTCACTCTTTTTTTCTTTTCTTTTTTTTTCAATTGGAGTAGATAGACTAAACAATCGCCCGGTTCACACTCCACCCACGTCTATTGAACAGGTGAAGAGGCTAATCCCTTGTTCCCTGTTTAGGATGTGGTTTCCGGCTTTCTCTTTTCTAATCTTTTCAATCTTACGTAGCCCCCTGCGCATCAGTGGCGTTACCAACTTGCTCGGGGTGATATCATTAAAGAATATGTGTGTGTGTGTGTGTGTGTGTGTGTGTGTGTGAGAGAGAGAGAGAGAGAGAGAGAGAGAGAGAGAGAGAGAAAATGATATATTCATTTTTCTTGATGAATTGAAATAGAAAGATCCTATGAACACGATGTATTAGTTGCTCACTGTATGATAGTTTAATCAAAAGAATGGACAAAAGAAGAAAGAAATATATGATAAGATAAAGAACAAATAGAAACGTTTATCAATCTAACATGTTTCACTTTTATTACAGCTTCATCAGAAAATGAGATATGGAGAAAAGAAGAAAGAAAATATATGATAAGATAAAGAACAAATAGGAAACGTTTATCAATCTAACATGTTTCAGTTTATTAAAAACTTCATCAGAGATTGGATATGGAGAAAAAGAAGAAGAAATATATGATAAGATAAAGAACAAATAGAAAACGTTTATCAATCTAACATGTTTCACTTTTATTACAGCTTCATCAGAGAATGAGATATGGAGAAAAAGAAGAGAAAAGAAAATATATGATAAGATAAAGAACAAATAGGAAATGTTTATCAATCTAACATGTTTCAGTTTTATTAAAGCTTCATCAGAGAATGAGATATATGGAGAAAAAGAAGAAAGAAATATATGATAAGATAAAGAACAAATAGAAAACGTTTATGAATCTAACATGTTTCAGTTTTATTAAAGCTTCATCAGAGAATGAGATATGGAGAAAAAGAAGAAAGAAATATATGATAAGATGAAGAACAAATAGGAAACGTTTATCAATCTAACATGTTTCACTTTTATTAAAACTTCATCAGAGAATGAGATATGGAGAAAAAGAAGAAAGAAATATATAGTAAGATGAGAAGAACAAATAGGAAACGTTTATCAATCTAACATGTTTCACTTTTATCAAAGCTTCTTCAGAGAATGAGATATGGAGAAAAAGAAAGAAAGAAATATATGATAAGATAAAGAACAAATAGGAAACGTTTATCAATCTCACATGTTTTCACTTTTATTAAAGCTAAATCAGACAATTAGATATGGAGAAAAAGAAGAAAGAAATATATGATAAGATAAAAGAACAAATAGAAAACGTTTATCAATCTCACATGTTTCAGTTTTATTAAAGCTTCATCAGAGAATGAATATGAAGAAAAAGAAGAAAGAGAAATATATGATAAGATAAAGAACAAATAGGAAACGTTTATCAATCTCACATGTTTCACTTTTATTAAAGCTTCATCAGAGAATGAGATACTGGAGAAAAAGAAGAAAAGAAATATATGATAAGATAAAGAACAAATAGGAAACGTTTATGAATCTCACATGTTTCACTTTTATAAAGTTTCATCAGAGAATGAGATATGGAGAAAAAGAAAGAAGAAAGAAATATATGATAAGATAAAAGAACAAATAGGAAACGTTTTATCAATCTCACATGTTTCACTTTTATTAAAGCTTCATCAGAGAATGAGATATGGAGGAGAAAAAGAAAGAAGAAATATATGATAAGATAAAGAACAAATAGGAAACGTTTATCAATCTCACATGTTTCAGGTTTATTAAAGCTTCATCAGAGAATGAGATATGGAGAAAAAGAAGAAAGAAATATATGATAAGATAAAGAACAAATAGAAACGTTTATCAATCTCACATGTTTTCACTTTTATTAAAGCTTCATCAGAGAATGAGATATGAAGAAAAAGAAGAAAGAAATATATGATAAGATAAAGAACAAATAGAAAACGTTTATCAATCTCACATGTTTCAGGTTTATTAAAGCTTCATCAGAGAATGAGATATGGAGAAAAAGAAAGAAAGAAATATATGATAAGATGAAGAACAAATAGGAAACGTTTATCAATCTAACATGTTTCACTTTTATTAAAACTTCATCAGAGAATGAGATATGGAGAAAAAGAAGAAAGAAATATATGATAAGATGAAGAACAAATAGGAAACGTTTATCAATCTAACATGTTTCACTTTTATCAAAGCTTCTTCAGAGAATGAGATATGGAGAAAAAGAAAGAAAGAAATATATGATAAGATAAAGAACAAATAGGAAACGTTTATCAATCTCACATGTTTCACTTTTATTAAAAAGCTTCATCAGACAATTAGATATGGAGAAAAGAAAGAAAGAAATATATGATAAGATAAAGAACAAATAGAAAACGTTTATCAATCTCACATGTTTCAGTTTTATTAAGCTTCATCAGAGAATGAGATATGGAGAAAAAGAAGAGAAAGAAATATATGATAAGATAAAAGAACAAATAGAAAACGTTTATCAATCTCATGTTTCACTTTTATTAAGCTTCATCAGAAGAGAATGAGATATGGAGAAAAAGAAGAAAGAAATATATGATAAGATAAAGAACAAATAGAAACGTTTATGAATCTCACATGTTTTCACTTTTATAAAGGCTTCATCAGAGAATGAATGTGGAGAAAAAGAAGAAAGAAATATATGATAAGATAAAGAACAAATAGGAAACGTTTATCAATCTCACATGTTTCACTTTTATTAAAGCTTCATCAGAGAATGAGATATGGAGAAAAAGAAGAAAGAAATATATGATAAGATAAAGAACAAATAGGAAACGTTTATCAATCTCACATGTTTCAGGTTTATTAAACTTCATCAGAGAATGAGATATGGGAGAAAAAAGAAGAAAAGAAATATATGATAAGATAAAGAACAAATAGGAAACGTTTATCAATCTCACATGTTTCTTTTGTTAAAGCTTCATCAGAGAATGAGATATGAAGAAAAAGAAAGAAAGAAATATATGATAAGATAAAGAACAAATAGAAAACGTTTATCAATCTCACATGTTTCAGTTTATTAAAGCTTCATCAGAGAATGAGATATGGAGAAAAGAAGAAAGAAATATATGATAAGATAAAGAACAAATAGGAAACGTTTATCAATCTCACATGTTTCACTTTTATTAAAGCTTCATCAGACAATTAGATATGGAGAAAAAGAAGAAAGAAATATATGATAAGATAAAGAACAAATAGAAAACGTTTATCAATCTCACGTAATTTTCAGTTTTATTTAAAGCTTCATCAGAGAATGAGATGGAGAAAAAGAAGAAATATATGATAAGATAAAGAACAAATAGGAAACGTTTATGAATCTCACATGTTTCTGGTTTATTAAAGCTTCATCAGAGAATGAGATATGGAGAAAAAGAAAGAAGAAATATATGATAAGATAAAAAAAGAACAAATAGGAAACGTTTATTAATCACATGTTTCACTTTTATAAAAACTAAGCATCCAGAGAGAATAGAGATATGGAGAAAGAAAGAAATATGTGATAAGATAAAGAACAAATAGGAAACGTTTTATCAATCTCATGTTTCACTTTTATTAAAGCTTCATCAGAGAATGAGATATGAAGAAAAGAAGAAAGAAATATATGATAAGATAAAGAACAAATAGGAAACGTTTATCAATCTAACATGTTCAGTTTTATTAAAACATCAGAGAATGAGATATGAAGAAAAAGAAGAAAGAAAATATATGATAAGATAAAGAACAAATAGGGAAATGTTTATCAATCTAACATGTTTCAGTTTTATTAAAGCTTCATCAGAGAATGAGATATGGAGAAAAAGAAGAAAAGAAATATATGATAAAATAAGAACAAATAGAAAACGTTTATGAATCTAACATGTTTCAGTTTTATTAAGCTTCATCAGAGAATGAGATATGGAGAAAAAGAAAGAAAGAAATATATGATAAGATGAAGAACAAATAGGAAACGTTTATCAATCTAACATGTTTTCACTTTTATTAAAAACTTCATCAGAGAATGAGATATGGAGAAAAAGAAAGAAGAAATATATGATGAATGAAGAACAAATAGGAAACGTTTATCAATCTAACATGTTTCACTTTATCAGCTGTAGAGAATGAGATATGGAGAAAAAGAAGAAATATGATAAGATAAAGAACAAATAGGAAACGTTTATCAATCTCACATGTTTCACTTTTATTAAAGCTTCATCAGAGAATGAGATATGGAGAAAAAGAAGAAAGGAAATATATGATAAGATAAAGAACAAATAGGAAACGTTTATCAATCTCACATGTTTCAGGTTTATTAAAGCTTCATCCAGAGAATGAGATATGGAGAAAAAGAAGAAAAGAAATATATGATAAGATAAAGAACAAATAGGAAACGTTTATCAATCTCACATGTTTCACTTTTATTAAAGCTTCATCAGAGAATGAGATATGAAGAAAAAGAAGAAAAGAAATATATGATAAGATAAAGAACAAATAGAAAACGTTTATCAATCTCACATGTTTCAGGTTTATTAAAGCTTCATCAGAGAATGAGATATGGAGAAAAAGAAGAAAGAAATATATGATAAGATAAAGAACAAATAGGAAACGTTTATCAATCTCACATGTTTCACTTTTATTAAAGCTTCATCAGACAATTAGATATGGAGAAAAAGAAGAAGAAATATATGATAAGATAAAGAACAAATAGAAAACATTTATCAATCTCACATGTTTCAGTTTTATTAAAGCTTCATCAGAGAATGAGATATGGAGAAAAAGAAGAAGAAATATATGATAAGATAAAGAACAAATAGGAAACGTTTATGAATCTCACATGTTTCAGTTTTATTAAAGCTTCATCAGAGAATGAGATATGGAGAAAAAGAAGAAAGAAATATATGATAAGATAAAGAACAAATAGGAAACGTTTATTAATCTCACATGTTTCACTTTTATAAAGCTTCATCAGAGAATGAGATATGGAGAAAAAGAAGAAAGAAATATATGATAAGATAAAGAACAAATAGGAAACGTTTATCAATCTCACATGTTTCACTTTTATTAAAGCTTCATCAGAGAATGAGATATGAAGAAAAAGAAGAAAGAAATATATGATAAGATAAAGAACAAATAGGAAACGTTTATCAATCTAACATGTTTCAGTTTTATTAAAACTTCATCAGAGAATGAGATATGAAGAAAAAGAGAGAAAGAAAGAAAATATATGATAAGATAAAGAACAAATAGGAAATGTTTATCAATCTAACATGTTTCAGTTTTATTAAAGCTTCATCAGAGAATGAGATATGGAGAAAAAGAAGAAAGAAATATATGATAAGATAAAGAACAAATAGAAAACGTTTATGAATCTAACATGTTTCAGTTTTATTAAAGCTTCATCAGAGAATGAGATATGGAGAAAAAGAAAGAAGAAATATATGATAAGATGAAGAACAAATAGGAAACGTTTATCAATCTAACATGTTTCACTTTTATTAAAGCTTCATCAGAGAATGAGATATGGAGAAAAAGAAGAAAGAAATATATGATAAGATGAAGAACAAATAGGAAACGTTTACAATCTAACATGTTTCACTTTTATCAAAGCTTCTTCAGAGAATGAGATATGGAGAAAAAGAAAGAAAGAAATATATGATAAGATAAAGAACAAATAGGAAACGTTTATCAATCTCACATGTTTCACTTTTTTATTAAAGCTTCATCAGACAATTAGATATGGAGAAAAAGAAGAAGAAATATATGATAAGATAAAGAACAAATAGAAAACGTTTATCAATCTCACATGTTTCAGTTTTATTAAAGCTTCATCAGAGAATGAGATATGGAGAAAAAGAAGAAAAGAAATATATGATAAGATAAAGAACAAATAGAAAACGTTTATCAATCTCACATGTTTCACTTTTATTAAAGCTTCATCAGAGAATGAGATATGGAGAAAAAGAAGAAAGAAATATATGATAAGATAAAAAACAAATAGGAAACGTTTATGAATCTCACATGTTTCACTTTTATAAAGCTTCATCAGAGAATGAGATATGGAGAAAAAGAAGAAAGAAATATATGATAAGATAAAGAACAAATAGGAAACGTTTATCAATCTAACATGTTTCACTTTTATTACAGCTTCATCCAGAGAATGAGATATGGAGAAAAGAAGAAAGAAAATATATGATAAGATAAAGAACAAATAGGAAACGTTTATCAATCTAACATGTTTCAGTTTATTAAAGCTTCATCAGAGATTGAGATATGGAGAAGAAAAGAAGAAAGAAATATATGATAAGATAAAGAACGAATAGAAAACGTTTATCAATCTAACATGTTTCACTTTTATTACAGCTTCATCAGAGAATGAGATATGGAGAAAAAGAAGAAAGAAAATATATGATAAGATAAAGAACAAATAGGAAACGTTTATCAATCTAACATGTTTCTTTTATTAAAGCTTCATCAGAGAATGAGATATGGAGAAAAAGAAGAAATATGTGATAGATAAAGAACAAATAGGAAACGTTTATCAATCTCACATGTTTCAGGTTTATTAAAGCTTCATCAGAGAATGAGATATGGAGAAAAAGAAGAAAGAAATATATGATAAGATAAAGAACAAATAGGAAACGTTTATCAATCTCACATGTTTTACTTTTATTAAAGCTTCATCAGAGAATGAGATATGAAGAAAAAGAAAGAAAGAAATATATGATAAGATAAAGAACAAATAGAAAACGTTTATCAATCTCACATGTTTCAGGTTTATTAAAGCTTCATCAGAGAATGAGATATGGAGAAAAGAAGAAAGAAATATATGATAAGATAAAGAACAAATAGGAAACGTTTATCAATCTCACATGTTTCACTTTTATTAAAGCTTCATCAGACAATTAGATATGGAGAAAAAGAAGAAAGAAATATATGATAAGATAAAGAACAAATAGAAAACGTTTATCAATCTCACATGTTTCAGTTTTATTAAAGCTTTAAATGAAATGAGATATGGAGAAAAAGAAGAAAAGAAATATATGATAAGATAAAGAACAAATAGGAAACGTTTATGAATCTCACATGTTTCAGTTTTATTAAAGCTTCATCAGAGAATGAGATATGGAGAAAAAGAGAAGAAAGAAATATATGATAAGATAAAGAACAAATAGGAAACGTTTATTAATCTCACATGTTTCACTTTTATAAAGCTTCATCAGAATAAGAGATATGGAGAAAAAGAAGAAAGAAATATATGATAAGATAAAGAACAAATAGGAAACGTTTATCAATCTCACATGTTTCACTTTTATTAAAGCTTCATCAGAGAATGAATATGAAGAAAAAGAAGAAGAAATATATGATAAGATAAAGAACAAATAGGAAACGTTTATCAATCTAACATGTTTCAGTTTTATTAAAACTTCATCAGAGAATGAGATATAGAGAAAAAGAAGAAAGAAAATATATGATAAGATAAAGAACAAATAGGAAATGTTTATCAATCTAACATGTTTCAGTTTTATTAAAGCTTCATCAGAGAATGAGATATGGAGAAAAAGAGAAAAGAAAGAAATATATGATAAGATAAAGAACAAATAGAAAACGTTTATGAATCTAACATGTTTCAGTTTTATTAAAGCTTCATCAGAGAATGAGATATGGAGAAAAGAAAAGAAATATATGATAAGATGAAGAACAAATAGGAAACGTTTATCAATCTAACATGTTTTCACTTTTATTAAAGCTTCATCAGAGAATGAGATATGGAGAAAAAGAAAGAAGAAATATGATAAGATGAAGAACAAATAGGAAACGTTTATCAATCTAACATGTTTCACTTTATCAGCTTCTTCAGAGAATGAGATATGGAGAAAAAGAAGAAAGAAATATATGATAAGATAAAAGAACAAATAGGAAACGTTTATCAATCTCACATGTTTCACTTTTATTAAAGCTTCATCAGAGAATGAGATATGGAGAAAAAGAAGAAAAGAAATATGATAAGATAAAGAACAAATAGGAAACGTTTATCAATCTCACATGTTTCAGGTTTATTAAAGCTTCATCAGAGAATGAGATATAGGAGAAAAAGAAGAAAGAAATATATGATAAGATAAAGAACAAATAGGAAACGTTTATCAATCTCACATGTTTACTTTTATTAAAGCTTCATCAGAGAATGAGATATGAGAGAAAAAGAAGAAAGAAATATATGATAAGATAAAGAACAAATAGAAAACGTTTATCAATCTCACATGTTTCAGGTTTATTAAAAGCTTCATCAGAGAATGAGATATGGAGAAAAAGAAAGAAAGAAATATATGATAAGATAAAGAACAAATAGGAAACGTTTATCAATCTCATGTTTCACTTTTAGTAAAGCTTCATCAGACAATTAGATATGGAGAAAAAGAAGAAAGAAATATATGATAAGATAAAGAACAAATAGAAAACGTTTATCAATCTCACATGTTTCAGTTTTATTAAAGCTTCATCAGAGAATGAGATATGGAGAAAAAGAAGAAAGAAATATATGATAAGATAAAGAACAAATAGGAAGCGTTTATGAATCTCACATGTTTCAGTTTTATTAAAGCTTCATCAGAATGAGATATGGAGAAAAAGAGAAGAAAGAAATATATGATAAGATAAAGAACAAATAGGAAACGTTTATTAATCTCATGTTTCACTTTTATAAAGCTTCATCAGAGAATGAGATATGGAGAAAAAAGAAAGAAAGAAATATATGATAAGATAAAGAACAAATAGGAAACGTTTATCAATCTCACATGTTTCACTTTTATTAAAGCTTCATCAGAGAAATGAGATATGAAGAAAGAGAAAAGAAGAAAGAAATATATGATAAGATAAAGAACAAATAGGAAACGTTTATCAATCTAACATGTTTCAGTTTGACTAAAACTAAATGAAGAGAATGGAATGGAAGAAAAAGAAGAAAGAAAATATATGATAAGATAAAGAACAAATAGGAAATGTTTATCAATCTAACATGTTCCAGTTTTATTAAAGCTTCATCCAAGAGAATGAGATATGGAGAAAAAGAGAAAGAAAGAAATATATGATAAGATAAAGAACAAATAGAAAACGTTTATGAATCTAACATGTTTCAGTTTTAGTAAACTTCATCAGAGAATGAGATATGGAGAAAAAGAAGAAAGAAATATATGATAAGATGAAGAACAAATAGGAAACGTTTATCAATCTAACATGTTTCACTTTTATTAAAGCTTCATCAGAGAATGAGATATGGAGAAAAGAAGAAAGAAATATATGATAAGATGAAGAACAAATAGGAAACGTTTATCAATCTAACATGTTTCACTTTTATCAAAGCTTCTTCAGAGAATGAGATATGGAGAAAAAGAAGAAAGAAATATGATAAGATAAAGAACAAATAGGAAACGTTTATCAATCTCACATGTTTACTTTTATTAAAGCTTCATCAGACAATTAGATATGGAGAAAAAAGAAGAAAAGAAATATATGATAAGATAAAGAACAAATAGAAAACGTTTATCAATCTCACATGTTTCAGTTTTATTAAAGCTTCATCAGAGAATGAGATATGGAGAAAAAGAAGAAGAAATATATGATAAGATAAAGAACAAATAGAAAACGTTTATCAATCTCACATGTTTCACTTTTATTAAAGCTTCATCAGAGAATGAGATATGGAGAAAAAGAAGAAAGAAATATATGATAAGATAAAGAACAAATAGGAAACGTTTATAGATCTCACATGTTTCACTTTTATAAAGCTTCATCAGAGAATGAGATATGGAGAAAAAGAAGAAAGAAATATATGATAAGATAAAGAACAAATAGGAAACGTTTATCAATCTAACATGTTTCACTTTTATTACAGCTTCATCAGAGAATGAGATATGGAGAAAAAGAAGAAAGAAAATATATGATAAGATAAAGAACAAATAGGAAACGTTTATCAATCTAACATGTTCAGTTTTATTAAAGCTTCCATCAGAGATTGAGATATGGAGAAAAGAAAAGAGAAAAATATATGATAAGATAAAGAACGAATAGAAAACGTTTATCAATCTAACATGTTTCACTTTTATTACAGCTTCATCAGAGAATGAGATATGGAGAAAAAGAAGAAAGAAAATATATGATAAGATAAAGAACAAATAGGAAACGTTTATCAATCTAACATGTTTCAGTTTTATTAAACTTCATCAGAGAATGAGATATGGAGAAAAAGAAGAAAAGAAAATATATGATAAGATAAAGAACAAATAGAAAACGTTTATGAATCTAACATGTTTCAGTTTTATTAAAGCTTCATCAGAGAATAGGATATGGAGAAAAAGAAAAGAAAGAAATATATATGATAAGATGAAGAACAAATAGGAAACGTTTATCAATCTAACATGTTTCACTTTTATTAAAGCTTCATCAGACAATTAGATATGGAGAAAAAGAAGAAAAGAAATATATGATAAGATGAAGAACAAATAGGAAACGTTTATCAATCTAACATGTTTCACTTTATCAAAGCTTCTTCAGAGAATGAGATATGGAGAAAAAGAAGAAAGAAATATATGATAAGATAAAGGAACAAATAGGAAACGTTTATCAATCTCACATGTTTCACTTTTATTAAAGCTTCATCAGACAATTAGGTAATGTGGAAAAAAGAAGAAAGAAATATATGATAAGATAAAGAACAAATAGAAAACGTTTATCAATCTCACATGTTTCAGTTTTATTAAAGCTTCATCAGAGAATGAGATATGGAGAAAAAGAAGAAAGAAATATATGATAAGATAAAGAACAAATAGAAAACGTTTATCAATCACATGTTTCACTTTTAGTAAAGCTTCATCAGAGAATGAGATATGGAGAAAAAGAAGAAGAAATATATGATAAGATAAAGAACAAATAGGAAACGTTTATGAATCTCACATGTTTCACTTTTATAAAGCTTCATCAGAGAATGAGATATGGAGAAAAAGAAGAAAGAAATATATGATAAGATAAGAAACAAATAGAAACGTTTATCAATCTCACATGTTTCACTTTTATTAAAGCTTCATCAGAGAATGAGATATGGAGAAAAAGAAGAAAGAAATATATGATAAGATAAAGAACAAATAGGGAAACGTTTATCAATCTCACATGTTTCAACAGGAGTTTTATTAAAGCTTCATCAAGAGAATGAGATATGAAAGAAAGAAAGAAATATATGATAAGATAAAGAACAAATAGGAAACGTTTATCAATCTCACATGTTTCACTTTTATTAAAGCTTCATCAGAGAATGAGATATGAAGAAAAAAGAAGAAAAGAAATATATGATAAGATAAAGAACAAATAGAAAACGTTTATCAATCTCACATGTTTCAGGTTTATTAAAGCTTCATCAGAGAATGAGATATGGAGAAAAAGAAGAAAAGAAATATATGATAAGATAAAGAACAAATAGGAAACGTTTATCAATCTCACATGTTTCACTTTTATTAAGCTTCATCAGACAATTAGATATGGAGAAAAAGAAGAAAAGAAATATATGATAAGATAAAGAACAAATAGAAAACGTTTATCAATCTCACATGTTTCAGTTTTATTAAAGCTTCATCAGAGAATGAGATATGGAGAAAAGAAGAAAAGAAATATATGATAAGATAAGAACAAATAGGAAACGTTTATCAATCTCACATGTTTCAGTTTTATTAAAGCTTCATCAGAGAATGAGATATGGAGAAAGAAAGAAAGAAATATATGATAAGATAAAGAACAAATAGGAAACGTTTATTAATCTCACATGTTTCACTTTTATAAAGCTTCATCAGAGAATGAGATATGGAGAAAAAAGAAGAAAAAGAAATATATGATAAGATAAAGAACAAATAGGAAACGTTTATCAATCTCACATGTTTCACTTTTATTAAAGCTTCATCAGAGAATGAGATATGAAGAAAAAGAAGAAAAAGAAATATATGATAAGATAAAGAACAAATAGGAAACGTTTATCAATCTAACATGTTTCAGTTTTTATTAAAACTTCATCAGAGAATGAGATATGAAGAAAAAGAAAGAAAGAAATATATGATAAGATAAAGAACAAATAGGAAACGTTTATCAATCTAACATGTTTCAGTTTTATTAAGGCTTCGAAGGAGATAACGAGAAAAGAGAGAATTTCTTGCACACTTTGTTTTTGTCTTATCATATCTATTTATCCAGCTAGTTATATCAGAATCTATCTATCTATCTATCTATCTATCTATCTATCTATCTATCTATCTATCTATCTATCTCACTTTGTTAATATCTATCAACCTATATGAATCTGTTTGTCTGTCTATCCTCTCTTTCTCTATCTCTCTCTCTCTCTCTCTCTCTCTCTCTCTATATATATATATATATATATATATATATATATATATAATTAGTTTTTGGTCTTAGTTAATTTAGACCGAATTGTATTAAAAGTGCTCAATATATTTATATTGAAGAGTTTTTATAAATTGCCTGAATATATCGAATGGCTGAAACCTACGTTACGGAAATAACTCATTTCTTTTACCGTTTATCTGGTGCTTAAACATCCAGCATTAGGATTTGTGTCCAGATAAGGAGGAATCAGTTAAAAATAAAAATTTTAAAATAACTGAAAATAATTAATTCTAAAAGTTTTTAATTTATATTTAGTTTAAAGTAACACAAAACCTTTGTGAATTTTAAATTTTTTAAATTTTTTTAAAATCAGTTTAAAATAACTCCAAAAGTTTGTGAATTGAGGAGGTCAATTTTATTTCTTCAAAATGCCAAGGAATCAGAGTTGGTCATTTCATGATGTGAGGTTTTAAAGTTTTACAGAGCGTGTGATTTGAAGAACCCGGTTCACACTCCATCCACGTCTATTGAACGGGTGAAGAGGTTCATCCCTTGTTTCCTGTTTAGGATGTGGTTTCCGGCTTTCTCTTTTCCAATATTTTACTCTTTTCCATTCTTTTCTTCTTCTTTTTTCAGTTGGAGTAGATAGACTAAACTATCGCCCGGTTCACACTCCACCCACGTCTATTGAACGGGTGAAGATGCTCATCCCTTGTTTCCTGTTTAGGATGTGTTTTCCGGCTTTCTCTTTTCCAGTCTTTTCACTCTTACGTAGACCCCTTCACATCAGTGGCGTTACCGCCTTGCTCGGGGTGATATAATTATATATATATATATATATATATATATCAGTTTGTTCCCATGTATCTATGTATCTATCCTTCTGTCTGTCTATTATTTTATATACATATATATTTCTCTACAGAATCTACCTTCCACGTTAAGAAATCTATCATTTGTTCATGGTTTGATTGTTTCTACCATATCTGGCCCATTTCTTCTGCTATATATTCAGAGATTCTTGAATAATTGGAAGACACATTAATAAAAAAGAATTGTATTATATACGTTTCCTATTTAATCTTTCACCCCACCCTTATTTTACCCAATTCCAAACCACATTTGGTCTGTATTTGATCCAGTCCATAGGCGCAGGCACACACACACACACACACACACACACACACACATATATATATATATATATATATATATATATATTTAAATTGTGTGTATTTTGGCTCTATTTTTTCATTAATGCAGGTTTCATTGAATAATATAGACAAGTTTTGTCTATTAATTTTGTGTAGGATCCGTTCATACCGTCTGATATACTTGATGGTGATGTCGTTGAAAGACAACAAAAAATCAAAAAATGTTCTATGTTTACTGTGTGTTAATATTTACTCTTTGATAATGGCTTATGTGAGCCGAAAGCTTAGACCCGATAAAAAAATCAACAATTACTGTGATTTTTTGTTGTCTTTCAACGATATCACCATCAAGTATATCAGACGGTATGAACGGATCCTACACAAAATTAATAGACAAAACTTGTCTATATTATTCAATGAATGTGTGGAGGGATTTTTATTAGTGGGTTTTTGACACGGTGAGATAGTAAATTTATTGTTGTCAGTGTTAATTAATATATCAAGAAAAGGAATTTTGTTATCTTTGCTAAGTTCATAAGTAAATTTTAAAATATATATATATGTGTGTGTGTGTGTGTGTGTGTGTGTGTGTGAATAAAGAACAAAGAAAATATTAACAAAGTTCAAAACATTAATTTAAAACAGTGCTCAATATAGAAATAGAGCTATGAATATTTATTATAAATTATAGTTTAGAACATGTACAAATTATAATTTGCTACAAAAGTGTACATTTTGTTTCGACATCGAAAAAACAATGTATCATCAGGTAGTTATTACCATCATTATTAACTACCTGATGAGACACTTTTGTAGTATATTATAATTTGTACATGTTCTAAACTATAATATATATATATATATATATATATATATATATATATATATATATATATTTAGGACTGTGAGAGTAATCCAAACTGGTAATAGTGAACTTTTTTTAAAACTGTTATGTGTAGTTAAGACGTAATGAGTGATCTTCACCCTCACATGTGTTCTCAAGTGTAGGAAAGATTTTATATGGCTGATGGGTAGGTAGGGGGGCTTGGCTAGAGGATGGTGGAAAAAATGCTGAAGGAGAACGATGTGTACTAAACTGGGAAGGGTGTATTTCTGGAGTAGGAAACTGACATATTTGTAGGATATGCTAGCAAGCAAAACATGACCTGAAAATAGATTCTCCTGAAACGATCTATAGATAGATAGCGGCATATAAACCTCTATGGGTTATTTAATGCTGTTATCTACATATGGGAACCTAGCAACAACAGCAGTAAAGAGGTGGTTTTACGCTGCTCGAAACGGCCCATCCGCTGCGGGATGTAGTTTATCGTCATTTTTTCAAAAAAACACTTAAGCTGTCAGTTAATAGAATCAGCTATGAATACTGTAGTAATGGTCTAAAATGTTTGTAAAAAGAACAGTTTTTTCATACTTTATTTAACACGTGCATGACCATGGCATTACAGCATATCAAAATTCCATTTTGAATAATTTTCACGTTCTAATGAACGCTAGAAATTTGTCAACAGTTGTATTTGAAGTAGGAAAAATGTACGGTAATTTTTAGTAACACAGTTTTCCGGTTACATTCCGGTTACATTCCGGTTACATTTCTTACTTTAACTCTCACCCCTGAAGATGACCTCGGAAAGAGGTTGAAAGTACAAGGTTACCTTAAGAAATATTACAGCTCATTTCTGACATCTTTTGATTGTAATACGCAAAAGATTATCTGTGAGTATTTGCAGATTATTTAATCTGACACACGCACACACACGCACATATATATATATATATATATATATATATATATATATATATATATATATATATATGTTGAGGTTCCTTGTTTAGAAAACCACACAATATAATAACATAAAAAAGATGTGAGAGGAAAACAAGGTAAGTGTATTGAACAAAAAGATATACAACCTGTACACGGTTAGTAGATTCAGGAATACTGGTTAGTCGAAGTCAAATATATACAAAGAAGTATGTCCGATAATAAGTCTAATTTTCTTGCTGACCAACCAGCGGCGGTTCAAGTGCTCTGATTAACAACTCAATCCAACTCAACTGACTAAACTGCTTCCAACACAAAACAACACAACACAACACCAGTTCTCTCTAGGCAGGATTATTTGTATACTATGGAAGATTCCATAGAGTGTGTAAATAGGGGTGACTCCTCAACAATATATATATATATATATATATATATATATATATATATATATATATAATCTTTTCACCTCAAGCAAGGCAGTACTGCCACTGGTGCGCAGGAGGTTACAGTGAGAGAAGAGGGAAAACAGAAAAGAAAAACTACGGTACAGAAATGATATAAGAGAGGGGGAGTCAAGGAGATAGAAGATGTCAATTAACGTTGCATTTAAACTTTTAGAGATTGTAGCCATCAGGGAAGCAAGCATGAGGAAGGGAGTTTCACAAGCGGGAAATGCGAAGAAAGAAACTACTATAGAAGAAGTGGAGGTCAACATTTGCCATTTTCACGGTAATAGGGTGTGACACAGGTGTCAGTCTGGTTGCACGAGTAAATCCACGAGTGTGGGTTACTAGGGAATGAAGTTCCTCAGAGCCGAAGCCATGAAATTACTTGTAGAGAGGCCAGATTTTGTCGGTGAGAAAGTGGCTGAAGGCGAGTTGCCAAACCGGGACTGATTATATTGCAGATTCTCTTTTGGATTTTGACGAGAACCCCAAGATGGAATAGCAGGAGCACCTGACCAGATATGGCATCAGTATGCAATGCACGGACGAATGGTGGGTTTATAAATGTGCAAGGTAGATTTGGACAAGAAAAACTTCCCTGCTTGACACAGCGACCCAACCTTCTTCAATGTATTCATTCCATTTGAGATCGGCTGAGAGAATGAGACCGAGGAGACGCAATGTGTTGCTTTCTGGGAAACTAGCACTGATGGAAGGTAAGAAATGTTCTATATGGTGGTTAAACGAGAGCAATTTCGTTTTTGAAGCATTGAAATTTACGAGCCATTTCTTAACCCAATCCATCACGGATTGGAGGTCAATTCCAAGCAGAAGCGATGTCTACTTTGTCAGACCTGACAGATTTCATATTTAGACAGGAGTAGATGGTGGTGTCATTTACATAGATGTCAACTTGGGAACTGAATACATCAGGACGGTCATTGGTGACTATCAGGAAAATGCAGGATTTAGGATAGAGCCTTAAGGGACACCCGCGTTCACATGAAAGGATTTGGAAGCATGCGTATTCAGAACGACCATCATTTGACTATTTGACAGGAACGATTGGATTAAATCGAACAACCGTTCTGTTATACTGTAGCACATTAGCTTGCGCAGAAGGCCTGCATTCCAAAACCTGTCAAACGTTTTCGAGATATCCAGATAACAGCCCAAGTTTCATCGTTCTCATAAAGGGCCTGATATATATCGTCGTTAGTACTGCAGCGGACCTAGTGAAGCGGAAGTCTTGGAATTTGTTTTTCTTAATTTGACATTTGATACAAACAGCCTTTAGAAATGAAAAAGTATTCGCCTAATTCTATATCATTCTAAAAGGTAATGAAGACGACAATATGTAAGTATCAAGTATGCGTTGTGGTCCAGTGGATATCGGCTCGGAACGAGAAACCGGGGAGCCGAGTTCGAATTCCAGCTGAATCCATTGTATTCACTTACGCGCAAATACCCTTGGGAAAGGTATTAATCCATCTCTTCCTTCCAGTTATGGGTTAAATAGCAGGACAGATTGGGTTCAATAGCCTTGGTCGGCAACCGGTCTACCGCAGAAAGCAATGGCAACCTACTGCGGGATAATCTTCTGCCCAGTCAGTCATGTCTCTTTAGAGACATGATCGCCCAAGCGTGTATCACGTATGGCACCTATACTGACTGACTGACTGTGATAAATCACTCATTCGCAACCATGGCAAAGACGGCTGAACTTGACAAGAAGCTTCAAAAGAATATAATTGATGCGTACAACCATGTGATGAATATACAACACTTTCAGGCGTTTAAATGTTTCTAGATTGGCGATTCTAAGACGTACAACGAGACTCAATGTGTTGAGAATAAATTAAGAACTGGCAGAAAACGGTTAATTTATGAGATAATGGAAAGGAAGATTGCTAGAAATGTCTCGAAGAATCCTCACTTAACGTTAACGACAAAGTACATATTCAATGATGTAAACACGTCAGTGTTGAATATATCGACGAAAACAGTCACTGGATGCTTTCATTGAGCAGGACTTTTAGAAAGAAAATGCCTTGCTTAAGTCTAAACACCTAAAATGCAGATTACTTTGTGCCAGGAATATGGGAGCATGGTCCTGGGCATGACGATAAACTACATCCAGCAGCAAGGCCTCTAATTGGGAGGTTGTGAGAAGCATAGAACCACCTCTTAATTGCTGTTCTTCCCAGGTCCACCCTGACCCGGAGTGGTAGCACCTGTTAGGGTCCCAACTATGGACAAATAGTTAACTACACAAACTGGGGTCAAAACAGTATGCGAGTATAAAAATACACTTTTATAGAAATATATACATAAAATAGACTTTTATATGAAAATATACATCTTTTGAAGGAAAAACACCAACAATACATTTTTGAAGGAAACAATAATATTCTCAGCAAAACATTTTTGAATACAAAACTAGAAGACATTTTCAGCTTTCTAAAATAAAAAAAAAATTTAAAAAAAAACATTTTCATTAAAATCTGACTAAATCAACCTTCTCACTATAACCGAACATTAAAAAGAATACTTTAAAACCCCACCTTTTTGGCATTTAATAACCTACAGAGGTGTTGATATGCCGTTAAACAAAACTCAAACTCAAACATGGAGCAAACATTGGAACTTGGAATGAAACTGACAAACCAACAAAAAATACCCTCCCTACGATTAAGCACATTGGTAGAAATATTCTGCTTTGGGGATGTTTTGCTGGTTCCGGGCCAGGAGAACTCGTGGGAGTACAGGATATTTGGAATAAAGAGGAGTATTCTAGCTATTATTAAAAAACAATATAAAACAAAGTGCACGAAAGCTGTCTTTCGGGCGATAGGCATCTTAGCCAGATATTTGGTTCATTCCACAGAGCCAGTTCTGTTTACCAAAAGTGGCCAACTTGGCACTTGCATTCGTTTCTCCCCACGCGCCAAAAGACGCTCCGTATTCGGGAGAGTCGACCCGTTCTACCCGTTACAAGTTCGAGAGTAGGTCGAGGCAGTTCACGGCCTCGAGGTCTCCAATCGTTCACTTTATCGGATGGAATTGCGACGATCAAACGCCAGCTATTCTGAGGGAAACTTCAGAGGGAACCAGCTACTAGACGGCTCGATTGGTCTTTCGCCCCTACATCCGGTTCCGACGATCGATTTGCACGTCAGAGGCGCTTCGGACTTCCACCAGAGTTTCCTCTGGCTTCATCCCGACCGGGCGTGGATCGCCATCTTTCGGGTCCCTTTTCGGCCAGAGTTAGTTGAGTCGTACTCGGAGAAAAGGGTTACTGACCCGGGGGTGATGTGCTCGCTCGCAGCGCCTAAACTCGACGATCTAAATCATGACTAGTTCAAGCCGCGGTGGGAGGAATGTGTGAGGCTGCACCCCGCTGTCGACAGCAACGGCAACCACCCGTTAGATTTTTTCTCCGCCACAAAGGCGCCCGAGTCCCGTCATCTTCCGGCAAAGGGGAGAGCGGAGACTGGATCGAGACGGACGGGAGAAAAAAAAGGAGGTAGGACGACGGGACAAAGATGGCAAGCGCCGGCGAGATCGGGCGCGGCTGGGTCGCACCAAAGCGAGAGAGATTTCTTGTCCTCGCTCGGAAAAAAACGTTTTCGCCGCGACACCTCTTCTGGCCCGGTTCCCCACCCCACGCGCTCTCTCACTTTCGCTGCACATTCGGGTTTCGTGAAAAAGGACCCCTTCGACTCTCGAACGGCTAGGATTCCTCGGTCCGTGTTCCAACATGACAATGACCCGAAAAACGGCACGAATTGTTACAAAATACTTAAATGACAGCAAAATCAAGGTACTGGCGTACCCCAACAAAGTCCTCACCTAAACCCCATTGAAAATGCATGGCCATATTTGAAATAAAAGTAAGAGAAAGAAGTCCTTCGAATTTAAAGGAACGAAAAGCTACTGTTAAGGAACAACAGAGCAAAATGCCTGTCAGTGTGTCTAGTGATTTTGTAAGAAATTATCAAAAATAATTTAAGGCAATAATCAAGAATAAAGGTTACACAATTGTCCTTGAGGAAAGAGGGTCGATAATCTTGTCCAATGTTTTTTTTTCTGACATTAAAATAAAGGTTTTGTTGTGAGCATTACTTTCTTTCAAATTCATTATTCCATCTTTCGTGTAAAAAATGCAAATGAGGTTTCCTTGAAAAGTGTTCTGGTTCAACGTACCATGCTTCTTCCGGATATCTCGGTTTCAGTTTCAATGGATTCTCTTTAGTAAATGAACTTCCCAAGTTTTCCCCTCTGTTGTGGAACTCAAAACTCTTTCGGATTAAATCAGTGAATTATTTAAACCACTGCTTTTAGCCACTTGACAAAATAAAAGAATTCGGTTCGAAGAAGGCCGAAGTGCACAACGGCTAAAATATTGTGAATATAACAACAAAAACGAGAGCAATAATCTGAACAATAACACTGTAAACAGTATATATATATATATTAACTATAGTTATAACAATTCCAATAGTAACAGAACTAACTCTGCCGAAACTAGTATTAATTAAGCTATAATTTAAATCGTCTTGTACAACCCACCGAGAACGAACTCGGAGGGAAAAGAAGGGGAAGTAAAAAAAGAAACAAACGAAGTACATGAACAAAAAGTTCATGTACTTGGATTTTCTGCTTAGATTTGAAGCAACTGAAATGTGGTTCTACAGAAGGATGCTGCGAATATCATGGATCGAGCATGATGAGGTTTTGGAAAGGATGGAAACGAAAAGGAAATTAATACTGAGCATCAGGAAAGGACAGCTAAAGTTCCTAGGACATTCAATGAGGAAGGATGGCTTGGAGAACCTGATACTAACAGGCCAGATAGAGGGAAAAAGAGACAGAGGAAAGCAGCGGATAACATATTTGAAGGGCCTGATCAGGTGGATTCCTACCAGCACCGTATCAGTATGCACCGGATTTGTTCAACCTATACAGCGAGAATATTTTGAGGACCCTAGATGACACGCCAGGATTTGCTATTGGAGGCCACAACCTGAACAACATAAGACATGCGGACGATACAGTGCTGATTGCGGACACGGAAAGGAAACTACAAGATCTCATACAGAAAGTAGCAGTGGAGAGTGACAAGAAGGGACTACAAATAAACTTTAAGAAAACTGAGTGCATGGTCATCAGCAAAAGATACAACCCAAAATGCCAAATACAGGTGGAGGATAACAGAATCAAACAAGTACAAGAATTTAAGTACCTAGGAAGTGTTCTAACAGAGGATGGAAAGTGCGACACGGAGATCCGAAGGCGAATTGGCATGGCAAAGGACGCGTTCCAGAAGATGAGCAAAATACTAACATACAGGAAAATCTCAATAGAAACGAAGAAAAGAGTGCTAGACTGCTACGTGATGTCAGTTCTTCAATACGGCAGTGAATGCTGGACAATATCATCGAAAATGAGGACAAACTGGAAGCGGCCCAAATGTGGTTCTACAGAAGGATGCTACGGATATCGTGGACTGAGCATACAAGCAACGACGAGGTGTTAGAAAGAATGGCAACAAAAAGGAAATTGATGCTGAGCATCAGGAAGAGACAACTGAAGTTCCTGGGACATGCAATGAGGAAGGATGGCTTGGAGAACATGATACTAACAGGTCAGATAGAGGGAAAAAGAGACAGGGGAAAGCAGCGGATAACATATTTGAAGGGTCTAATCAGGTGGATGACGGAATGAGGATTGCATGGTGCAACAGGAGAAAGCGTGCTAAGAGCCACCGGGGATAGGGAGATGTGGAAAGCCATGATTGCCTACGTCCTGAAAGAACAGGGCACATAAAAGAAGAAGAAGAATCCCACAATCAAAATCCAAAGCCTTGCATTAATATAATGAAAATCAAATTTCACTAGATAGAAATGAGTCGGAATGCCTGCTTAGCTAATCAGCATTGGGAAAAGATGGATTCATACCTAATCAGAATTTTATAAACGAATAAGAAATTATAATATGGATATAAAGTGGGGGATAAAATCTATATTATAATCAATATATAAAACGATCCCTCAAATTGTGGCCATGTTAGTTTCGCTTAATTTATATTCTAGATTTATGTGCTTGAGCAAATGGATGGCAGAGCAGGGTTTGGGAGGGGTAACAAGAGAAAGAGTTTTAAGAGCTACAAGGCATAGAAAGATGTGGATGGCCATGATCGCCTACGTCCTGAAGAGACACGGCACATAGAAGAAGAAATAAATCTAAAAGACATGCCTACTTAGCTAATCAGTATTGAGAAGAGTAAGATTCAATTTAAACAAAATTTGATGAACAAATAAAAACATTATAATATTGGTTTAAAGTGGGGGATCAATTCTCTATAATAATCAATATATAAACTGATCCCTCATTTTATGACCACGCTAGTTTTTATCCATTTTTATTCTAGATTGTTGGACTTGAGCAAATGGATAGCAAAGTAGGGTTTGGGAAGGATAAAAAAGGCGTTAAGAGCTACAAGGGATAGGAAGATGTGGAGGGCCATTGTTGCTTATGTTAAGAAGGGACACAAGAAGAAGAAGAATTTAATTCCAATTTCAGAATATTGATGGTGTACTGGTGGTGTTAATGGACTGGTTTAAGAAAAGCCAGAACCTTGCTAAAAACGCTAGTTCAAATGTAGCCAGTGTAAACGTACGTTTGCTCAAATACAGTCGGTAAACTATTTAGTACCAGCATCATAGCCCGGCGTTGCCCGTGCAACTCAGAACATTTTAGTAGTAGGAGAAGATACCAAATGAAAGGAGTAGATGGAAATCATTTATTGAAAGTTGGAAAGGAGAGCTGAGGCTGTTAGTAACCATTAGTTTATAATATTAAATGGATAAAATTCTTTAAAACACGGTTATATAAAAAAATAATCATATAAAAACTTGTTGTATCAAAATTATTAAAATAAATTCCATTAAAAAAATTTATTTTCTTTTGTTTTGTATAAACGTGATTTGATGTTTTTTGTGACATTGTAAACAACATTGCATTTGTTTTTGTTTCAAAATTACGGGGAAAATATTTACATTTTTTGTTAACTAAATGAATTTAACATAAAAATAAAAATTATATATTTTGTTTCACTGGAATTAGAAATATAAAAACTATTACGCTCTCAGTTCAGAAATTTTCGAAGAATATTTAAAAACTAATTTAATTTTAGAGGAAAAAGTCATATTAATGCCACACGAACTACAGAGAGTTGATTTTTTGCATGAAATATTTAGCGAGAAAAAAGTTTTAATTTTTTTAAAATTTTATTTTCTGAAGTATGAAATATTAAATCTGAAAAAAAAACTTAAATAATTAAATTAACTATTGTCACCTATTTTTTACATATTTTATTTTTGTTTGAAAAAACACTTTTTTTAATAAAAATATTTTAGTCGCGTTTGACACGTTTGGTTTGATTTCTGTGACGTAATTTAGCAAACATCTTAGATGATATTTTACGGTGCAAATGTAAACAATCGGCTCCATTGGACAAAAAGTGCGAAAGAGAAAATTTGGTGAACTTAAACTCAAGTATGTATCGACCTGGCTTCCTGTAGATATGTGTTCCTAGAAAGTTTAAATGGCGTAGCTTAAAAAATGTAGGCGTGCATAGGGAACAGTCACACACAGACTCACAGATTGCCTTTTATATATATAGATTTTCGGCCAGTCTACGCAAAATTATATATGAAAACAGCAATATGCACATTTGTAAACATGTGAAGGTCAAACTTAGCAAGCAACCTTGAAGCATTTTGTTTAAATGCCAAAACTTGATAATTAATATTTCTTTCAAGTAGCTTACAAAACAAATGGCCAAGACAGAGAAAAAAGCTTTTATCTGTCTGCAATCAAGGTTATCCAGAGTTGCCTAGGATGAATTATGGATATGGAGATATTACTAAAGGTAACGAAAAGAAAGTAATTAACATAGCTCTTTCTGTAAGTAGGTAAGTAAATATATATATATATACCACATGTATTTAAAAAAAAAAATATATATATATATATATATATATATAAAAAAAAAGTAAATATATATATATACCACATGTATTTAAAAAAAAAAAAAAAGTAAATATATATATATATATATAAAAAAGTAAATATATATATATACCACATGTATTTAAAAAAAAAAAGTAAATATATATATATATAAAAAAAAAGTAAATATATATATATATACCACATGTATTTAAAAAAAAAAAGTAAATATATATATATATATAAAAAAAAAAGTAAATATATATATATATACCACATGTATTTAAAAAAAAAACTAAAAACACACACAAGCAAGCACGTGATTAACTCTTTGCATGGAGTAAGATCTGTACTCGTTTATGTATGTATGTTTCTGAGAGAATAGCTAATGTCTAATTTAAAAACATATCGATTCTTGTTAGATTTATTTAATTTCTAGTATTAGAAGATGTTGGGAAAAAGGTTTGTCTATTGTTCCACTCCAGTAAGTAGTTAATGATCGCAACCATTGCTATTGGCAAGAGTCGTATAAAACAAAAAAAAGAAAATGGAGTATTGCTGTCACATCTGGACTGGACCTACCCAGTTTCACTTGCCTGCATCGCAAGTGTTTAGAAGCATATATGAGGCCTTAATTATCCCCCTACAATCGCTTCCCAACAGTTAAAATTCTGAGAGCGGTTCACTGCTCGAACAACACAATTTTCATTATTCAATCTGTTGTAAAAGATGTTTTATTGAATTGAACACCTTAAATATCAAGCAACAGTTATAATTTTAATAAAGAGCAATAAATTAAAATCATTTTGATATAAGCTACATTAGTCTATCTTTTTTTTTTTTTTTTAATCATTTCACCCCGAGCAAGGCAGAAACGCCACTGATCTGCAGGGGGTTACATAAATGTAGAAAGATTAATTAGAAAAGAGTGAGGAGTACAAGCTAGTTAGAAAGGAACAATAGAAAGCTGAGAAAGCAGGTGCGATGACAGATACATAGGTGGAGAGGAAGTGAAGGTTATACAGGGGAGGGGAGAGAGCTAGAGTCCAGTGGTTAGTAGATGAGTATTAACTTTGCATTTAGTCGAAAACTTGTTCCAAAATATTGAAGGCTTTTCTTTCAAATCTACTCTTGTAATTTCAAAGAGAAATAAAATTAATTCATTTTGATACAAGTTTCATTATTCTTTCATATCTGAAATTTGGTTCATAAGATTGAAGACATTTTCTATGAAACAATCCTAAAAATTATTTAAGAGAAATAACTTGTCTTAATTTTAATACTAGTTTCATTATTCTGAAAAATATTAGAATATTTTTCAGAATATTAGAATATTTTTTTAGGGTCGGAGACATTATTTCTCGATACACCGTCGTAATTTTATAGAGAAAAACACGGATTTCGTTTTGATAAAAGTTTCATTATTATATCTTGTCTGAAATTTTATCTAGAAGGTTGGAGACCTATCTTATCAATCAAGCCTCGTAATTTTCAAATGAAATACGCAGATTTTATTTTGATAACAGTTTTATTATTTAATCTGATGAAAGATTTATTATGGAAGGTTAGCGATTGTACTTATCAATCAAACAATGATTTTAAAGAGAAATAAATTGAAATCATTTTGATGCTAGATTCATTATTCTATGTTTTATAAAACTTTTTAATGGGATTGGAGACCTTACCCATTAATCAGTCAATTAAGTGCCATACGTGAAACACGCTTGGGCGATCATGTCTCGAAAGAGACATGACTGACTGGGTAGAAGATTATTCCGCAGTAGGTTGCCATTACTTTCTGCGTTAAATTAGTTGCCAGCCAAGGCTACAGAACCCAATCTGTCCTGTTATTTAACCCGTAACTGGAAGGAAGAGACGGATTAATACCTTTCCCAAGGGTATTTGCGCGTATATGATTGCAACGAATTCAACTGGAATTCGAACTCGGCTCTCCATCAATACATCATCGAAATATAGAATACAAATCCTATATAATCCATCAAACATCTAAAACACACAAAAATAAATTTGCACATACGCAAAAAATGATTAAAACGGCAAAAAGCTCTCTTTTTTCACAAGTCAGTGTGAAAAGCATATTCTGGACCCTGATTGGTCATCAAATCGTAAAATTCAAAATACGCCAGAGAAACGTTTTTTCCACAGCTAAAGAAAAAATATATATATATATCGCCGGAGCCACCCCACGTGACTGGATTCAGTATTTAAGGATGACCTTTAACCCGTCACAGTCAGTCAGTCAGTCAGTTAGTCAAGTCAGTCAGAGGAAGCGGTTAGCTGACATCAAACTGATTCGCCTTTGCGGCCAACTTTCTTTTCATTGTTTTCACTCCACGCCAACGTCACAGTTTCATTCGCTCTCACTTTCAACATCCTCTTCTTCATTTTTCACACCACGCCGCTAAAGAGGGCAACACACAATTAAACGGATACGTGTTAAATACCACTCCTTTATTTGTTTCTCTCTCTCTCTCTCTCTCTCTCTCTCTCTCTCTCTCTCTCTCTTCTCTCTCAACCTGTCGTGACCTACTAAAAAGAGGAAGGAACAAAGCCTTTACAATCCATCAACTCTAAACTACTACGAACAATTTCTACTACAAAACAGCATGCATTTTCTCTCAATGAACATTTTTCTTTCAGTTAACGAATTGCATTTATATTTTCCCTCTTATTACACATCTTCATGCTGTAAATAAATCTTTGCTTTAATATACACACGAAATATTTTATCCTTCCTGTTGTGTCGTGAAAATACGATACAAACAAATGGGTGGTCAGTCCGAGTGGTAAAGACTAAGGAACACACGATTAAATCAACAATAAGGATTATTGTACTAAAGGTACAAAAATTAAGAGTCCACACAATAGTCACTATGTACAAAAATGGAGCGTAGAGTACTTCCGTCCGTTCCTGGTCGTCTTCCGGTCATCAGCTCGCTCGTAATCTACTGCGTGGTGTATTTATAATGGGTGACAGTCCATTGCTAGCGGGAGCCAGGTTCTTCCATTACAATACTTTCACACATTTCAACCTTCTGATATTTAAACTGTGGAGACTTCGGACGTGTTTGACACAAGGCCAATTAACTAAGCATGACGGAGCCCCCTACAGTAATTACAAGAGGTATCAAAAGACTTCATTTTGCTATCAGTTTCATCATCTCATCTAAAACTTGTTTTATAGCACTGAAGACCTTGCTTATCAAGTAACCACAGCAATTTTAACCCATTAGAGCCCAAATATTTTTTCTTGAATTTTTCACCAAAAGTTTTCAATTTGTACAAATTTATTTAATACTAAGCATATAAAGGAATTTCATTGCATTATTTTAACTTACACACAAATACTTTTGAGAAAGGTATTAATCTATCTCTTCTTCCGCCAACTATGGGTTGAATAGCAGGACAGATTGAATTCTGTAGCCTTGGCTGGCAACCAGCCTACCACAGAAAGAAATGGTAACCTACTGTGGAACTATCTTCTGCCTAGTCAGTCAAGGATCAAAAGAGACATGATCACCCAAGCGTGTATCACATATTGCACTTAACTGAGTGGAGGAGATCAATACATACCTTTCCCAAAGCTTTTAGTGCATAATTAACCAATTACAACACAAATATCTTTTTCTTTAATTTTTCACCAAACATCTTTAATTTGTGCAAATTTATTTAATACTAAGCATTTTTAACCATCTCACCCCAAGCAAGGCATTCTACTGCCACTGTTGTGCAGGGGGTTACATAGGGGAAAGTGATTAGAAAGAGGGGTTAGTTATAGGAAATGTGAGAAGGAGGGTAATAGACGGATAAGAATACCGAGGCTGGGGGTGAAGTAGATGAGAAAAAGAGAGAATGGATGCGAGTATGTGAGATAGGAGATGTCTATTGATCTTACATTTAAATTCCTGGAGATTGTAGCTGTCGGGGAAGCAAGTATATGGAAGGAATTCCACAGATAAAAAAACTTTCATTGCATTATTCTAAAAAAAAAAGATTTAGTTTGGTTCTTATTTTAGGACCAAACTTACAGAGCCAAATTACTTTCATATATTTTCTTGGCTTTATAGGACAATTAAAGCATTCATATATACTATATACAAATATGAGTTAGATATAAGTACTACCAAAAATGTTTTTGCTTGAATGATAGATGAAACTGAGTGTATCCACCTCTTCAAGATTTTGACTCTATACTGAAAACTGAGACATCAGTGTTGCCAATATACATCAGACAACAGGTGATATATTTGAAAGACACTTCATTCTTTATGACTAACCAAAGATACATCTGAAAACTGCAGGAATTGCTGAAATATAGTAAATTATCCTTCTGGTTCTAAAAAACAAACCATGGGCACTAATGGCTCAACTGGAAGTCAAACTCTGTTCTCTGATTCCTCAATCTGAGCTGCTGTTCATTATCCACCACACGACTGTACTTCCATCCACTGTTTGGTTTCTATAAACATTCAGCATGAATGTCAATGAGTTCAGTCTCTACCCACAACAATTGCCTGACATTTTGAGCCAACATAAAATAGGAGAAAAACCCCAAAATATCGATATCATTTAAAATATTAAAAAGTATAGATATTTACTAAATCTGACACAATAGGGACAGTAATTAGAGGGGCTTTAAGGCAGACAGAATGTTAATTTATCTTTCAATGAAAAAAAAATTAGTTTGGTTCTTATTTTAGGACCAAACTTACAGAGCCAAATTACTTTCATATATTTTCTTGGCTTTATAGGACAATTCAAGCATTCATATATACTATATACAAATATGAGTTAGATATAAGTACTACCAAAAATGTTTTTGCTTGAATGATAGATGAAAATGAGTGTATCCACCTCCTCAAGATTTTTAACTCTATACTGAAAACTGAGACATCAGTGTTGCCAATATACATCAGACAACAGGTGATATATTTGAAAGACACTTCATTCTTTATGACTAACCAAAGATACATCTGAAAACTGCAGGAATTGCTAAAATATTGTAAAATATCCTTCTGGTCCTAAAAAATTGACCATGGGCACGAATGAGTTAATAAAGAAAAATAAAATAACTCTATTTTGATACTAGTTTCATTATTCTATTGAAGAGTTTGAATTTGAGTTTGGGTTTTGTTTAACGGCATATCAACCTCTGTGGGTTATTTAATGCCAAAGAGGTCGGGTTTTAAGGGTTGCTTTTTTTAAATCTTCGGTTATAGTGAGAAGGTTGATTTAGTCAGATTTTAACGATTTTTTCTTTTTATTCTTTTTTATTTTAGAAACTGAAATTTATTTTACTTTTGTATTCAAAAATGTTTTGCTAAGAATTTTTTCTTTCAAAAATGTGTTGTGATAATAATTTTTCTTCAAAAATGTATATTTTTCTATGAAAATATTTTTATACTTTCATAGTGTTTTGACGCCAGTTTGAGGGTTTACTATTTGCCCATAACTGGGACCCTAACAGGTGCTACCACTCTGGGTCAGGGTGGACCTGAGAACAACAGCAAGTAAGAGGTGGTTCCAGGCTCCTCACAACTTCCCAATCAGAAGCCTTACTGCTGGATACAGTTTATCGTCATGCCCAGAATCATCTATTGAAGAAGAAGAAGAAGAAGAAGAAGAAGAAGAAGAAGAAATCTTAAAGACATTCCCTGCGTAGCTAATCAATATTGAGAAGAGGTGGATTCATACATAATCAAAATGTGATAAACAAAAAGAGAAATTAAAATAGGATTTAAGATGAACGATCAAATCTCTATTATAATCTATCTAAACTTATTTACAATTGGAACTTTGTCTGTGTGTGTGTGTCAATGTGTGTGTGTATGTGTGTGTCCGTTACCAATAGACTCCGAAACGGCTAAACCGATTTTCTTGGAAATTGACACAGTTGTACTATAAGCGTCTGTGAGTGTTCGTAGCTAGGTTTTGTTTCGAGGTACCCCGATAAATATCGATAATCGAAAAAATCGGGTTATAGAAGGAATGGTCCGATTTTAATCAAATTTCATACACTCATAGACAAAGACATAAGAAACGATATTCAGAAGTTTCAAGGATGCAGTTCTTACAATCGTGCAGAAAATCGATAATGTATATATATATATATATATATATATATATATATATATATATAAAAGGCAACATGTGTGTGTGTGTCTGTTTATCTGCCTGTATGTCTTCTTTTTAAAGCCCTTTTATTTTAGTTTTTGCTTCGGGTTTGGCTCTAAGTAGGTATAATTGTGGTTCTTAGTCTCAGCCATGATATCGTTTACTCAGAGGACTTATTTAGCCTTCAAAATTCAGTTTACGACGAAAAAAACTTATTTGATATCGATACAAGGAAATCAAAATTTGACTTACATCCATTCATTTTCCTTTCAGTCTACGGTTTTGCTTTAACTGGAAACAACTATTGCTTTTTAGTCTTTCGTGCCAACGTCCAAAGAGTCTGAGCTCCAGGACCATGGATTAGTTTTAAAGTTTTCATTACACCCGAGCAACGCCGGGCTATACTGCTAGTCAATATATAAGCTGATCACTCACTTTGTGTTGATGCTAGTTTCTTTACATTTATATTCTAGATTTAAAGGCTTGTGCAAATGGATGGCAGGAGAGTAACACGAGAAAGGGTATTAAGAGCTAAAAGGGATAAGGAAATGTGGAGGGCCATGATCGCCTACGTCCAGAAGAGACACAGAAGAAAAAGAAGAAATCTCAAAGACATGCCTGTGTAGCTAATCAGTATTGAGAAAAGGTGGATTCATAACTATTCAGAATTTGATGAACAAATAAGGAATTATAATGTGGATATAAAGTGGGGGATCAATTCTCTATTATAATCAGTAAATGGACTGATCCCTCACTTTGTGGCCATGCTAGTATCTATACATTTTGTATTCTAGATTTATTGGCTTGAGCAAATGGATGGCGAAGCGGGGTTTGGTAGACGTAACAAGAGAAAGGGTACTAAGAATTACAAGGGGGAAGGGAATGTGGAGGGCCATGATCCCCTACGTCCTGAAGGGACACGGCGCATAAAAGAAGAAATAAATCTAAAAGTCATGCCCGCGTAGCTAATCAGTAATGAGAAGAGGTGGATTCATACCTAATCAGAATTTGATGAACTAATAAGAAATTATAATGCGGATTTTAAGTGGGGGATCAATTCTCTATTATATTCAATATATAAACTAATCCCTCACTTCTGGCCACGCTAGTTTCTATACATTTATATTCTAGATTTATGAGCTTGTTCAAATAGATGGTAGAGCAGGGGTTGTTTTAAAACTTGTTCTAGATGGTTGAAAAACTTACTTATCAATCAAAACAAAGAGACACCATCTGATACCAATTGATTTCATTTTGATACCAGTTTCATTATTATATCTTCTCAAAACCTTGTTTAATGGGACCCAGAAACCTTACTTATCAATTAAAAGTCGTAACTACAAAGAGACACTATCTGATACCAATTGATTTCATTTTGATACCAGTTTCATTATTATATCTTCTCAAAACCTTGTTTAATGGGACAAAACCTTACTTATCAATTAAAAGTCGTAACTACAAAGAGACACCATCTGATACCAATTGATTTCATTTTGATACAGTTTCATTGGATTATATCTTCTCAAAACCTTGTTTAATGGGACCAGAAACCTTACTTATCAATTAAAAGTCGTAACTACAAAGGAGCACCATCTGATACCAATTGATTTCATTTTGATACCAGTTTCATTATTATATCTTCTCAAAACCTTGTTTAATGGGACCAGAAACCTTACTTATCAATTAAAAGTCGTAACTACAAAAGAACACTATCTGATACCAATTGATTTCATTTTGATACCAGTTTCATTATTATATCTTCTCAAAACCTTGTTTAATGGGACCAGAAACCTTACTTATCAATTAAAAAGTCGTAACTACAAAGAGACACCATCTGATACCAATTGATTTCATTTTGATACCAGTTTCATTATTATATCTTCTCAAAACCTTGTTTAATGGGACCAGAAACCTTACTTATCAATTAAAAGTCGTAACTACAAAGAGACACCATCTGATACCAGTGATTTCATTTTGATACCAGTTTCATTATTATATCTTCTCAAAACCTTGTTTAATGGGACCAGAAACCTTACTTATCCAATTAAAAGTCGTAACTACAAAGAGACACCATCTGATACCAATTGATTTCGTTTTGATACCAGTTTCATTATTATATCTTCTCAAAACCTTGTTTTAATGGGACCAAAACCTTACTTATCAATTAAAAGTCGTAACTACAAAGAGACACTATCTGATACCAATTGATTTCATTTTGATACAGTTCATTATTATATCTTCTCAAAACCTTGTTTAATGGGACCAGAAACCTTACTTATCAATTAAAAGTCGTAACTACAAAGAGACACCATCTGATACCAATTGATTTCATTTTGATACCAGTTTCATTATTATATCTTCTCAAAACCTTGTTTAATGGGACCAGAAACCTTACTTATCAATTAAAGTCGTAACTACAAAGAGACACCATCTGATACCAATTGATTTCATTTGATACCAGTTTCATTATTATATCTTCTCAAAACCTTGTTGTGGGACAGAAACCTTGCTATCAGTCAAAAGTCGTAACTACAAAGAGACACCATCTGATACCAATTGATTTCATTTTGATACCAGTTTCATTATTATATCTTCTCAAAACCTTGTTTAATAGGACCAGAAACCTTACTTATCAATTAAAAGTCGCTACAAAGAGACACTATCTGATACCAATTGATTTCATTTTGATACCAGTTTCATTATTATATCTTCTCAAAACCTTGTTTAATGGGACCAAAACCTTACTTATCAATTAAAAGTCGTAACTACAAGAGACACCATCTGATACCAATTGATTTCATTTTGATACCAGTTTCATTATTATATCTTCTCAAAACCTTGTTTAATGGGACCAGAAACCTTACTTATCAATTAAAAGTCGTAACCACAAAGAGACACTATCTGATACCAATTGATTTCATTTTGATACCAGTTTCATTATTATATCTTCTCAAAAACCTTGTTTAATGGGACCAGAAACCTTACTTATCAATTAAAAGTCGTAACTACAAGAGACACCATCTGATACCAATTGATTTCATTTTGATACCGGATTTTCATTATTATATCTTCTCAAAACCTTGTTTAATGGGACCAGAAACCTTACTTATCAATTAAAAGTCGTAACTACAAAAGAGCCACCATCTGATACCAATTGATTTCATTTTGATACCAGTTTCATTATTATATCTTCTCAAAACCTTGTTTAATGGGACCGAAACATACTTATCAATTAAAAGTCGTAACTACAAAGAGACACCATCTGATACCAATTGATTTCATTTTGATACCAGTTTCATTATTATACTCTTCTCAAAACCTTGTTTAATGGGACCAGAAACCTTACTTATCAATTAAAAGTCGTAACTACAAAGACACCATCTGATACCAATTGAATTTCATTTTGATACCAGTTTCATTATTATATCTTCTCAAAACCTTGTTTAATGGGACAGAAACCTTACTTATCAATTAAAGTCGTAACTACAAAAAGACACCATCTGATACCAGTGATTTCATTTTGATACCAGTTTCATTATTATATCTTCTCAAAACCTTGTTTAATGGGACCAGAAACCTTACTTATCAATTAAAAGTCGTAACTACAAAGGAACACCATCTGATACCAATTGATTTCATTTTGATACCAGTTTCATTTATTATATCTTCCTCAAAACCTTGTTTAATGGGACCAGAAACCTTACTTATCAATTAAAAGTCGTAACTACAAAGAGACACCATCTGATACCAATTGATTTCATTTTTGTTTTCCAGTTTCATTATTATATCTTCTCGAAAACCTTGTTTAATGGGACCAGAAACCTTACTTATCAATTAAAGTCGTAACTACAAAGAGACACCATCTGATACCAATTGATTTCATTTTGATACCAGTTTCATTATTATATCTTCTCAAAACCTTGTTTAATGGGACTAGAAACCTTACTTATCCAATTAAAAGTCACTTTAACTACAAAGAGACACCATCTGATACCAATTGATTTCATTTTGATACCAGTTTCATTATTATATCTTCTCAAAATCTTGTTTAATGGGACCAAAACCTTACTTATCAATTAAAAGTCGTAACTACAAAGAGACACTATCTGATACCAATTGATTTCATTTTGATACCAGTTTCATTATTATATCTTCTCAAAACCTTGTTTAATGGGACCAGAAACCTTACTTATCAATTAAAAGTCGTAACCTACAGAAGCATATCCTGATACCAATTGATTTCATTTTGATACCAGTTTTCATTATTATATCTTCTCAAAACCTTGTTTAATGGGACCAGAAACCTTACATATCAATTAAAAGTCAGCCTTCAAAAGAGACACCATCTGATACCAATTGATTTCATTTTGATACCAGTTTCATTATTATATCTTTACTCAAAACCTTGTTTAATGGGACCGTATACTTATCAATTAAAGTCGTAACTACAAAGAGACACCATCTGATACCAATTGATTTCATTTTGATACCAGTTTCATTATTATATCTTCTCAAAACCTTGTTTAATGGGACTAGAAAACCTTGCTGTCAATTAAAAGTCGTAACTACAAAGAGACACCATCTGATGCCAATTCGATTTCATTTTGAGTACCAGTTTCATTATTATATTCAAAACCTTGTTTAATGGGACCCAGAAACCTTACTTATCAATTAAAAGTCGTAAACACAAAGAGACACCATCGATACCAATTGATTTCATTTTGATACCAGTTTCATTATTATATCTTCTCAAAACTTGTTTAATGGGACTAGAAACCTTAATCAATTAAAAGTCGTAACTACAAGGAACACCGTCTGATACCAATTGATTTCATTTTGATACCAGTTTCATTTACAATTTACATATCTTCTCAAAACCTTGTTTAATGGGACCAGAAACCTTACTTATCAATTAAAGTCGTAACTACAAAGAGACACCATCTGATACCAATTGATTTCATTTTGATACCAGTTTCATTATTATATCTTCTCAAAACCTTGTTTAATGGGACCAGAAACCTTACTTATCAATTAAAAGTCGTAACTACAAAGACACTATCTGATACCAATTGATTTCATTTTGATACCAGTTTCATTATTATATCTTCTCAAAACCTTGTTTAATGGGACCAGAAGCCTTACTTATCCAGTTAAAGTCGTAACTACAAGGGTACCATCTGATACCAATTGATTTCATTTGGTACAGTTTCATTATTATATCTTCTCAAAACCTTGTTTAATGGGACAGAAACCTTACTTATCCAATTAAAAGTCGTAACTACAAAGACACCATCTGATACCAATTGATTTCATTTTGATACCAGTTTCATTATTATATCTTCTCAAAACCTTGTTTAATGGGACCAAAACCTTATCAATTAAAAGTCGTAACTACAAGGAACACCATCTGATACCAATTGATTTCATTTGATACCAGTTTCATTATTATATCTTCTCAAAACCTTGTTTAATAGGACCAGAAACCTTACATATCAATTAAAAGTCGTAACTACAAAGGAACACCATCTGATACCAATTGATTTCATTTTGATACAGTTTCATTATTATATCTTCTCTAAAACCTTGTTCATGGACCAAACCTTGTATCAATTAAAAGTCGTAACTACAAGAAGACATAATCACCAGTACCAATTGATTTCATTTTGATACCAGTTTCATTATTATATCTTCTCAAACCACTTGTTTAATGGACCAAAGCTTTACCTCGAATTAAAGTCGTAACTACAAAGGTACCATCAGTACCAATTGATTTCATTTTGATACCAGTTTCATTATTATATCTTCTCCAAACCTTGTTCAATAGGACCGAAACCTTACTTATCAGAATTAAAGATGTAATACAAATATACTCTGATACCAATTGATTTCATTTTGATACCAGTTTCTTATTATATGCTTCTCAATACCCCAACTTTAATGGACCTTCAAAACCTTAATCAATTAAAATTAATATACAAAGAACACCGTAAATGCAATTGATTTCATTTGATACCGTTTCACGTGTCTGTCTTCTCAAACCTTGCAACAATGGGACAAACATACTTATCAGTCAAAGTCGTAACTACAAAGAATACCATCTGATACCAATTGGTTGTTTTGATATACGTTTCATTATTATATCTTATAAAACCTTGTTTAATGGACCAAACGCCTTATCGTTAAAAGTCGTAACTACCAAAGACACTATCTGATACCAATTGATTTTGTTTACGGTACAGTTTCATTATTATATCTCAAACCTTGTTTAATGGGACAAACTTTACTTATCAATTAGTCTTTCCAGTACCATCTGATACAATTGGTTTAATTTTATTTTCCGTTTCTGTTATTATATAACCTTTATAAACCTTGTTTAATAGGACCAAGCCTTGCCCATCAATTAAAGAATATGCTTACGAGGGCACCATCATTTTCAATTGATTTCATTTTGATACCAGTTTCATTATTATATCTTCTCAAAACCTTGTTTAATGGGACCAGAAACCTTACTTATCAGTGCAAAGTCGTAACTACAAAGAGACACCATCTGATACCAATTGATTTCATTTTTGATACAGTTTCATTATTATATCTTCTCAAAACCTTGTTTAATGGGACCAAACCTTACTTATCAATTAAAAGTCGTAACTACAAAGACACCATCTGATACCAATTGATTTCATTTTGATACCAGTTTCATTATTATATCTTCTCAAAACCTTGTTTAATGGGACCAGAAACCTTACTTATCAGTGAAAGTCGTAACTACAAAAGAGACACCATCTGATACCAATTGATTTCATTTTGATACCAGTTTCATTATTATATCTTCTCAAAACCTTGTTAATGGGACCAGAAACCTTACTTATCAATTAAAAGTCGTAACTGCAAAGAGACACCATCTGATACCAATTGATTTCATTTGATACCAGTTTCATTATTATATCTTCTCAAAACCTTGTTTAATGGGGCCAGAAACCTTACTTATCAATTAAAAGTCGTAACTACAAGAGACACTATCTGATACCAATTGATTTCATTTGATACCAGTTTCATTATTATATCTTCTCAAAACCTTGTTTAATGGGACCAGAAACCTTACTTATCAATTAAATGTCGTAACTACAAAGAGACACCATCTGATGCAATTGATTTCATTTTGATACCAGTTTCATTATTATATCTTCTCAAAACCTTGTTTAATGGGACCAAACCTTACTTTATCAATTAAGTCGTAACTACGAGAGACACCATCTGATGCACCAATTGATTTCATTTTGATACCAGTTTCATTATTATATCTTCTCAAACCTTGTTTAATGGGACTAGAAACGCCACCTCGATTAAAAAGTCGTAACTACAAAGAGACACCATCTGATACCAATTGATTTCATTTTGATACCAGTTTCATTATTATATCTTTCAAAACCTTGTTTCAATGGGACAAAACCTTGCCATCAATTAGTCATAACTACAAAGACACTATCTGATACCAATTGATTTCTTTTGATACCAGTGCAATATTACCTCTTCTAAATACTTGTTTAATGGGACAAACCTTGCCATCGTTAGTCGTAACTGAAATTTTATCACGATACCAATTGATTTGTTTTAATACCAGTTTCATTATTCTCTTCTCCAGCCTTGTTTTAGTAGGACCAAGCCTTACTATAATTCAAGAATGTAACTACAAAGAGACACCATCTGATACCATTGATTTCATTTTGACCACCAGTTTTATTTATTACCTCTTCTCAAAACCTTGTTTGGCATGGAATTGGCTTCTGCCATCAATTAAAATTGTAACTACAAATTTTACTCTGACATAATTGATTTTCATTTTGATACCAGTTTCATTATTATCTTCTCAAAACCCTTGTTTAATGGATAAAGTATACTTATCAATTAAAAGTCGTAACAAAGACACCATCTAAATGCCAATTGATTTCGCGCAAATACCAGTTTCATTATTATATCTTCTCAAAACTTATGCTTTAATGGGATAGAAGCCTTACTTATCAATTCCAGAATGTAACTACAAAGGAATACCCTTGATACCGATGATTTCATTTTGATACCAGTTTTATTTATTATATCTTCCTCAAACTTGTTTAGTAAGGACAAAACCTTAATCGTCCGTCATGTACAAAGACACCATCTGGAAATGCCAATTGATTGTTGATACCAGTTTATTCTTATATCTTCTCAAAACCTTGTTTAATGGGACCAGAAACCTTACTTATCAATTAAAAGTCCGTAACCACAAAAAGACACCATCGATACAATTGATTTTCATTTTTGATATGATTTCATTATTATCTCTCAAAACATAGCAACTGGACAAAAGCACTTACTATCAATCGCGTCGTAACTACAAAGAAATTTCTCTGATATAATTGATTTCATTTTGATACAGTTTCATTATTATGTCTTCTCAAAACCTTGTTTAATGGGACCAGAAACCTTACTTATCAATTAAAAGTCGTAACTACAAAGAGACACTATCTGATACTAATTGATTTCATTTTGATGCTAGTTTCATTATTATATCTTCTCAAAACCTTGTTTAATGGGACCAGAAACCTTACTTATCAATTAAAAGTCAATAACTACAAAGAAGACACCATCGATACCAATTGATTTCATTTTGATACCAGTTTCATTATTATATCTTCTCAAAACCTTGTTTAATGGGACGAAACCTTGTATCAATTAAAAGTCGTAACTACAAAGAGACACCATCTGATACCAATTGATTTCATTTTTGATGCAAGTTTCATTATTATATCTTCTAAAACCTTGTTTAATGGGACTAGGAAATACCACTTTATCAATTAAAAGTCGTAACTACAAAGAGACACCATCTGATACCAATTGTTCATTTTGATACCAGTTTCATTAGTATATCTTCTCAAAACCTTGTTTAATGGGACCAGAAACCACTTATATCAATTAAAAGTCGTAACTTAAAAGGAACACTATCTGATACCAATTGATTTCATTTTGATACCAGTTTCATTATTATATCTTCTCAAAACCTTGTTTAATGGGACCAGAAACCTTACTTATCAATTAAAAGTCGTAACTACAAAAAGAGACACCATCTGATACCAATTGATTTCATTTGATACCAGTTTCATTATTATATCTTCTCAAAACCTTGTTTAATGGGACCAGAAACCTTACTTATCAATTAAAAGTCGCTTAACTACAAAGAAGACACCATCTGATACCAATTGATTTCATTTTGATACTAGTTTCGTGTATATCTTCTCAAAACCTTGTTTAATGGGACCAAACCTTATCAATTAAAAGTCGTAACTACAAAGAGACACCATCTGATACCAGATTGATTTCATTTACATTACCAGTTTCATTATATCTTCTCAAAACCTTGTTTAATGGGACTAGAAACCTTGCTGTCAATTAAAAGTCGTAACTACAAAGAGACACCACATCTGATACCAATTGATTTCATTTTGATACAGTTTCATTATTATATCTTCTCAAAACCTTGTTTAATGGGACCAGAAACCTTACTTATCAATTAAAAGTCGTAACTGCAAAGAACTATATCCTGATACCAATTGATTTCATTTGATACCAGTTTCATTATTATATCTTCTCAAAACCTTGTTTAATGGGACTAGAAACCTTAATCAATTAAAGTCGTAACTACAAAGAGACACCATCTGATACCAATTGATTTCATTTTGATACCAGTTTCATTATTATATCTTCTCAAACCTTGTTTAATAGGACCAAGAAACCTTACTTATCAATTAAAAGTCGTAACTACAAAGAGACACCATCTGATACCAATTGATTTCATTTTGATACCAGTTTCATTATTATATCTTCTCAAAACCTTGTTTAATGGGACCAAACCTTACTTATCAATTAAAAGTCGCGTAACTACAAAGAGACACCATCTGATACCAATTGATTTCATTTTGATACCAGTTTCATTATTATATCTTCTCAAAACCTTGTTTAATGGGACTAGAAATCTTAATCAATTAAAAGTCGTAACTACAAAGAGACACCATCTGATACCAATTGATTTCATTTTGATACCAGTTTCATTATTATATCTTCTCAAAACCTTGTTTAATGGGACTAGAAACCTTACTTATCAATTAAAAGTCGTAACTACAAAGAGACACCATCTGATACCAATTGATTTCATTTTGATACCAGTTTCATTATTATATCTTCTCAAAACCTTGTTTAATGGGACCAGAAACCTTACTTATCAATTAAAAGTCGTAACTACAAAGAGACACCATCTGATACCAATTGATTTCATTTTGATACCAGTTTCATTATTATATCTTCTCAAAACCTTGTTTAATGGGACTAGAAACCTTACTTATCAATTAAAAGTCGTAACTACAAAGAGACACCATCTGATACCAATTGATTTCATTTTGATACCAGTTTCATTATTATATCTTCTCAAAACCTTGTTTAATGGGACTAGAAACCTTACTTATCAATTAAAAGTCGTAACTACAAAGAGACACCATCTGATACCAATTGATTTCATTTTGATACCAGTTTCATTATTATATCTTCTCAAAACCTTGTTTAATGGGACCAGAAACCTTACTTATCAATTAAAAGTCGTAACTACAAAGAGACACCATCTGATACCAATTGATTTCATTTTGATACCAGTTTCATTATTATATCTTCTCAAAACCTTGTTTAATGGGACTAGAAACCTTACTTATCAATTAAAAGTCGTAACTACAAAGAGACACCATCTGATACCAATTGATTTCATTTTGATACCAGTTTCATTATTATATCTTCTCAAAACCTTGTTTAATGGGACCAGAAACCTTACTTATCAATTAAAAGTCGTAACTACAAAGAGACACCATCTGATACCAATTGATTTCATTTTGATACCAGTTTCATTATTATATCTTCTCAAAACCTTGTTTAATTGGACTAGAAACCTTACTTATCAATCAAAACTCGTAACTATAAAGAAATACCAATTTATTTCATTTTGATATCAGTTTCATTATTCTTTTTTGTCAAAAACTTACAGTATTTACATTATACGCACTATTGTTCTCGTCTTTGTTACCATTTGTACGACGTTTCGACCGTTGTACGCTCCGGCCTTCTTCAAGTGCTAAGAATTTCGAACCGAATCCTTTATTAGAATCACTGGGGTATATGAACTCCATTCCTTGCATAGTAGTGCTCTTTTGGTAATCATCAGTTATCTCCCTCTAGCCCTGTAAGTTTTTTACCACTGCTGTAGCCTGATATTGAACTCACAACTCTTTGGGTCAAGTCACAGGAACTAACAAACGTCTATATCCACTGGGCCATGTGTCCTTAACAAGCTGTGTGACAATATTGTTGGCCTCTTTTAGTGTGTCCCATTTCGAGTTTCCGTCTCTAAATTGTTATTCGTATTTGTTTTTCACACTGTCAGTGTGTTTTTCCTTTAGGTTGAGGTCATTCACTAATGTGTTGTATTGCAGTGTGGACGCTGCACTAAGCTTCTTCAGTTTTCGAAGTTTCATCCTTAGTGTGCAGATGACTGGGAGGTGGTCGGATCCACAGTCGGCACTTGGATAAGTTTTGCATTGAATCACTGCGTTCCTGAATCTCCTGTTTATGGTTATGCAATCGATTTGGTGTCGCTTCTTGGGCTTCTACGTGTCCATAGGCGTCTTGGGTGTTCTTGAAACCATGTGTTGATTATTACCTGGTCATTCTCTGGGCCTCATTGGACACATTTTTTACCTATATCATTGCAGATTCCTATTCCAAAGTTACCTGTTGTCTCCCCTTCCCTCTCCTTACTTACCTTGGTATTCGTCTCCAATGATGGTTCTAATTTATTGGGTTTTATACTGAGCCTTGGCATTGATTAACATCGAGTAGAAAGATACTATTTCTTCCTCAGTGCTTTCCTTTGTCGGTGCATAAACTACTATAACAGCTATACTGAAGGGTCTCCCTTTCAGTTTGACCAGGAGGACTCTTTTGAGTAACTGGCAGTATCGCAGAAGGTATTTCTTTGGCCAGTATTAAGCCGACCCCTTTTACCTCTTGCGTATATTATCCTGTGTTTGTTGCTACTGAAGTCTTCATTGTTTGGCCATCTAGTTTCGCATATTCCCAGAATGATAATGTTCAGTTTGCTTATCCTTCTCTAGTTGACGACAGTTGTTCAGCGTTCTGACGTTCTATGTCCTCAAGTTAATTTGTTGTTTGTTGCGCACAGACGCAGGGTAAACGGACCAGAGGAGCCTGTTGCTCATGTTCTTCCTTTCCGAGCGACTGACAAACTTCGAAGAATAGTGTTCCCTTAACGCCGTTGGTGCTAACAGTCGCTGGATGACACCTGTTGCCCATGTTGGTTCTTTCCGAGCGACTGACAAACTTCGAAGAATAGTGTTCCCTTGACGCCGTTGGTGCTAATAGTCGCTGGATGACACCTGTTGCCCATGTTGGTCCTTACCGAGCGACTGACAAACTTCGAAGAATAGTGTTCCCTTAACGCCGTTGGTGCTAACAGTCGCTGGATGACACCTGTTGCCCATGTTCGTCCTTTCCGAGCGACTGACAAACTTCGAAGAATAGTGTTCCCTTGACGCCGTTGGTGCTAATAGTCGCTGGATGACACCTGTTGCCCATGTTCGTCCTTTCCAAGCGACTGACAAACTTCGAAGAATAGTGTTCCCTTGACGCCGTTGGTGCTAATAGTCGCTGGATGACACCTGTTGCCCATGTTCTTCCTTTCCGAGCGACTGACAAACTTCGAAGAATAGTGTTCCCTTAACGCCGTTGGTGCTAACAGTCGCTGGATGACACCTGTTGCCCATGTTCGTCCTTTCCAAGCGACTGACAAACTTCGAAGAATAGTGTTCCCTTGACGCCGTTGGTGCTAATAGTCGCTGGATGACACCTGTTGCCCATGTTCTTCCCTTCCGAGCGACTGACAAACTTCGAAGAATAGTGTTCCCTTAACGCCGTTGGTGCTAACAGTCGCTGGATGACACCTGTTGCCCATGTTCGTCCTTACCGAGCGAGGTATTACTTCCTTTGGACTTAACCTTCTTCACGCCGTTAAGTTTCGTAAATTGATTTTTAAAGGCCATGATTGTTCTTGGGAATGATAGTGGAGTGTTATTCCTGTTGCCTTCTCCACGGTGATTTATCGAGTCAACGCCTCTAGTTAGCTGACCGTTGACTCCTTCAGAGTTCTTAAGCCCTTTTTGTAGCTTTTGTTTTTCATCCACAACGGGTTGCTTATATTTTGCCTCACTCACAAGCTCGTTAACCGGCTTAGTCGCCGATATTCCGACAAATATATATATATATATATATATATATATATATATATATATATATACCTGTGTCGATCAAGAGGGTTAGACTTCACTAGCTGTATTGTATGTAATTACGGGAACGTGTTAGTAGGATAGTGGATTGGGTAGATAATGTGTATTATTAAGTTGCAACTTAGTATAAGTTGAAATAGGCACTTCCATGGAGGGAATTCAGCTTCAAATTTGAAAGTTTTTGTTGAGTCAAGTGAAATTTACTAAGTAGGCATTTCACCTTTATTTTCCGTTTCTTTCAATGGTCAAGGCTGAATAGTTAAAGTTTGTCTTCTATGCATAAATACTGATTAGAAACAGAGACAGAGATAGACAGAGAGACAGAAAAGTAAAGAGAATTCAGCAGAGAGAGCGAGAGCGAGAGAGAGAGGGGGGCAGCTTGCTACAGACGTTACTGTGACTAGAATCATTTTTAGAACTTCAAAAAAAAGTTAAAAGTTTTCGGCCATTGGTGTTAAAATGTCTGCCCCTTGTATATTAGACGGGGCGGATGAGAAAAAATAAATGAATGTATCAAATATTTCAATTACAAAAAAAAAATAATTAAAAAGATATTAACGTTCCCTAAAATAAAACATTCATACTAAAAGACAGGTTCAATAATATTAATTATACGGAAAGTACAATTACCCTGAACAAAGAGTCAGCTTCAGAGTTTAACTTAGTCAAGTGAAATTGAGATAAAATTTACCAAGTGGGCTTTTCCCTTTTTCGTTCAGTTTCTTTTAACAGACGAAGCTGGATAGTTAAAGAAAGTTTGACTTCTATACATAAACTAGCAGTATAGCCCGGCGTTTCTCGGGTGTAATGAAAGCTTTAAAATTAACCCATGGTCCTGGAGCTCAGACTCAGCCTAAAGAATATTTGTGTGAAGTTTGGTGAGAATCGGATAAAAATTGTGGATTTGTATTAAGGACATACAGACAGATAAACACACACACACAAACATCTTACCTTATATATATATATATATATATATATATATATATATATATATATATATATTATCGATTTTCTGCACTATTGTAAGAACTGCAACCTTGAAACTTCTGAATATCGTTTCTTATGTCTTTGTCTATGAGTGTAACAAATTTGATTAAGATCGGACCACTCCTTCTATAACCCGATTTTTTCGATTATCGATTTTCGATATTCATTGGGGGTTTCTCGACACAAAACCTAGCTAAGAACACTCGCAGACGCTTATAGTACAACTGTGTAAATGTTCAAGAAAATTGCTTCAGCCGTTTCGGAGTCTATAGGTAACGGACACACACACACACATACACACACACACAGACAAAGTTCCATTTCTAAATAAGTTTAGATCATGCCTAAAATATGGTCTAGAAGGATGTAAACCTTTCTTATCTATCAACCCGTGAAATTTTGAAGAGAAATAAATTGACTTCATTCTGGTAACAATTTTATTATTCTTTTTATTTTTTTTATTTTCTTCTAAAATAAGCTTTAGAAGGCGAGCAAACAAATTTATTAATCGGCCCACATAATTCCAAATGGAGAGAATAAATCAACATTATTTTGATAAAAGCTTCATTATACGTTCTTGTTTAAAATTCTTTTAGGAGATTTAACTTATCAATCAAACTTTTGTAGAGAATTATATAGATTGCGCATGTGAACGGATTTTGGCAGATTTTTTGTCGATTTTTCTTCATGTACTGATACTTCCGGAAATGAAAGTAATGCGCTATTGTATTTCTACGCTTATTACTTTCATTGTCGGAAGTACATCGCCTGAAGTTTCAGTAAAAGAAGAAAATCGACCAAAATTCAAAACAAAATTTCTGCCTACGTAGAACGTCATTCTGCAGTTAATTACATGACTTCTCGAAAGTTACAGGAGAGAGAAAGTGTAAGATATAGTTCGTTAATGAAGAAACTTACCTTTTTTTGCTTTGAAAGTCCATAAACTTTCAAAGCAAAAAAGGTAAGTTTCTTCAATAACTAATTGTTGATTTGAGTTCAGCATATACATTTTGCACAGAAATAATGCTATTTTGGATAAATTTGAAGGGGGAAAAGCCGTCGGCACCTAAAACGAACATTTACCCTAAAAAGTTGCTCAATAATATTGCGGGCTTACTTGCGTTGGGGTCGCTTTGTTTTGGTTATTTGGGACGAGTTGTTGTCCTTCTTTTGTCTTTTTCAAGTTTTTTTTTTTTTCAGTTCTTACGATGGCATCTTCCTTGGAAACTCCAAGAATGGCTTTATTTAAAAAATTCGCAAAGGATTCAGTTGTTGAATATGCAAACGTCAAAAATTAAAAAAACAAAAACAAAAAAAAAACAATTGCACAGAATCGATTTACTATAACGTTGGTATGAAAAACTGAGCCCCCCCCCCCCCACCAATTGTTTAAATATTAAATTTTTTCCAAAATTTCCTTATCAATCGGAAAGTTTAAGGTTTAATCGATAAGACTGCACTGAAAAAAAAACCTGATAATCAACAAATTTACAGGTGGTGGTAGTCTTCTTCAGGTCCACCAAGTAATATTATTTTATCTTTTCTAAAAGATGGTTGGAGACATAACTTATCAATTACCCCCCGTATTATTAACAGAGAGAAATAATATCTGTCTCTATTTCTGAGATGAGGTAGTATTTACAGTATTCTGACTATTATCCTTATCTTTGTTGCCATTTGTACGACGTTTCGCCTTTGCTAAGAGTTTCGAACCGAACCCTTCATTACAATCACAATAATGTCTCTAACCCTGCAAGTTACTTGATCCCCACTGCTGTAGCCTGGTATTGAACTCAGAACTCTAAGAGTCAAGTTAGGAATTAACCAACATCTATATCCACTGGGCCATGTGTCCTTAAGATGAACTGAATTTTTGGGACTTATAAACCTAATGTCCAGTAACACTTTTTTTACCAATATTTCATATTGCAATTTTTTATATTAATGGTTTTCTCTAGTATTTTTGATGTTAATGGTTTTCGATAGTATTTTTCAGTTCTTCTTGTTGTTAAGGGCACATGGCCCAGTGGATATGGATGTTGGTTAGTTCCTAACTTGACACTTAGCGTCGTGAGTTTAATACCAGTCTACAGCAGTAATGAACAAGTAACTTGTAGGGTTAGAGGGAGATAACTCAGGACTTCCAATCGATGCATTACGCATAGAATGGAGTTCATATACGCCAGTGATTGTAATAAACGGTTCGGTTCGAAATTTCTAGCACCTGATGAAGGACGGGGCGTACAACGGCCGAAACGTCGTACAAATGGCAACAAAGATGGGGACACTAGTCCGAATAATGTGAATACCGTAAAGAGAAATAATTCACTCTTATGTTCATGCGTATTTCATTATTCTATCTTTTCTAAAATTTCTTTTGAAACGTTGGGAACCATAATTATCAATCATCAGAATTTTAATAAAGATAAATAAATTGATTTTGATATCAGTTTCATGTTATAACTTTTATGAAACTTGTTTGAAAATGTTTTACAGACCTTATGTATCAGTCAATCTTAGCAACTCTAAAGAGAAATAAACTGACTTGATTTTGACAGCAATTTCAATATTTTATCGTGTTTGATAGGATTGCAGATCCTGCTTATCAAACAACCCATGCAATTTTAATAAAGAGAAATAAATTGACTTCTTTTATTATACAAGTTTTCTTCTTATTCTATCTTGTCGAAAACTAGTTTCAGAAGCCGGAAAATTTTACTCATCAATCAATGCTTATAATTTCAATAAAGCTATATGAATCGACACCATTTTGATACCAGAATCATGATTCTATCTTGTCTAGAACTTGTTTTATAGTTCTGGGGAATTTACCTATCAATTCGTTGCATTCACTTAAGCACAAATAACTTTAGGAAAGTATTAATCTGTCTCTTATCTCCAGTTATGGGTTAAACAATAAGACAGATTGGGGTCTATACACTTGGCTGGCAAACAATCTACCGCAGAAAGCAATGGCAACCTACTGCAGGATAACCTTCTGCCCAGTCAGTCATGTTTCTTTGGAGACATGATCGCCCAAAGCGTGTATCACGTATGGCACTTAACTGACCTATCAATCAACAATTATAATTTTAATAATGTAAAATAAATTTATTTTATTTTGATAACAGTTTCATTATTTAATCTTGTACTAGCAGTATATCCCGGCGTTACTCGGGTGTAATGAAAGCTTCAAAACTAATCTATGGTCCTGAAGCTCAGACTCAGCCTAAAGAATATTTGTGTGAAGTTTGGTAAGAATCGGATAAAAATTGTGGGTTTGTATAAAGGACATACAGACAGATAAACAGACACACACACAAACATCTTGTCTTTTATATATATATATATATTATCGATTTTCTGCACTACCGTAAGAATTGCAACCTTGAAATTTCTGAATATCGTTTCTTATGTCTTTGTCTATGAGTGTATCAAATTTAATTAAAATCGGACCACTCCTTCTATAACCCGATTTTTTCGATTATCGATTTTCGATATTCATTGGGGGTTTCTCGACACAAAACCTTGCTAAGAACACTCGCAGACGCTTATAGTACAACTGTGTAAATTTTCAAGAAAATCGGTTCAGCCGTTTCGGAGTCTATAGGTAACGGACACACACACGCGCGCGCAAATAGACAGAGAAAGTTCCATTTATAAATAAGTTTAGATCATACTTTTTCATGCAATTGGTGTCATACTTATGAAACAACTATTATTTCTTCGCTAAAACTTCTTTTAGAAGGTTGGGGAACTCTCTTATTAAACGAACCTCGTCATTTTAATAAAGAGATTTAAACTGTCTTCATTTTGATACCAGTTATATTATTTTATTTTCTGAATTGTTTTATAAGACTGGCGATTTTTTAATAAATCAACCCTCGTGATTATAAGAAAGAATTTAGAAGGTTGGTGAACTCTCCTATTAAACGGACCTTGTAATCTTAATAAAGAGATTTAAACTGACTTTATTATTCTGTTTGTTTCATTATTCTATTTTGTCTTAAAAACGTTTAATACAAGGTAACCAAAAAAGTTCTGTCTGTTTTGAAAGGAAAAAAAAAAAAGAAAACGCTTCACAGAATATGTAACTTATATTTAGTCTTCGAAGTAATCGCCATCGGCATTCAGCACCTTCTGCCAACATGTCTCCAGCTGTTCAATCCCCTTGCGGTAGAACACGGGGGGTTTTGACGCAAAGAAGTCCGTGAGGGCTTTGCGCAAGTCAGCTTCATTGATGAAGGATTTCCCACGAAGATGATTATCCAGGGAGTGGAAGGGGTGGCAATCGGATGGCACAAGGTCAGGTGAATAAGGTGGATGACACAAAGTCTCCCACCCAAGTTGATGTATGGTATCCCTGACCACTTGTGCGACATGCAGCCTGGCGTTGTCATGGAGGAAAAGCACACCTTTGCGATTCACCAGTGCTGGCTCCTTCTGGCGCAACGCCTGTTGCACACATTTCAATTGCTGCGTGTATAGGTCTCCAGTGACCGTTAGGCTCGTTGGTAGCAGTTCATAATGAACCACTTGACGACCTATCCACCAGACACAAAACATAATCTTGCGTGGGTGCATAGACGGTTTTGCGGTGTGAGGAACAGTATCCTGAAGAGACAACCAATGTCTGGAACGCTTGGGAGTTTTGTACAAAAACCACTTTTCATGATTGGTAAGCACTTGATTGAATAAGGATGCAGTACGGTGGCGAGAAAGCAGCGATACGCAGACTGCCACGCGTTGTCCCTTGTGGACCTCCAACAGCATTTGCGGAACCCACTTGCTCAGTTTGTACGTTTTACCTAGGCGGTGCAGGTGAGGTCTAACTGTTTCATCGGAAACGTTGAACTGTCTTCCAAGTTCACCACACGTTAGACTACTGTCCTCTTCAATAGCCGCCTTCAGGACTCCGTCATTCAAGACCTGTGGTCGTCCACTGTGAGGTTTATCATGGAGAGACAAATCTCCCGACTTGAAGTTTCGAAACCAACGCCTTGCAGTACGTTCATCCACAGCACTATCACCAAACGCTTGGCATATGCGGCGACTTGATGCAGCTGCTGATATGCCCACTTAGAAGTCGTAAAGCAAACAGCTCCGAACGAGATCTCTAGACACTTCCATCCTTCTCACAGATGCCCAGCTTATAACTGATGGCCGGGCACGGTGCGCGTGTTTTTTGTAACGGCTGATGTCCCTACTTCCGGTTGTCCGAATTTGAAAAGAATTGCTACAAGCATTTCGTATATACTTCAACTTCATTCAATGACTAGTAAAAAAACGGACAGAACTTTTTTGATTACCTTGTAGAATTGGAGATCTTACTTATATAGCAACCCTTGTCATTAATTTACTTTTTTTAATATCAGTTTTATTCTGCTATCTTCACTAAACTTATTTTAGATAGTTAGATATTTTGCACATCAGTCAACACCCATAATTTTAATAAAGAAAAATTATTAGGCCTCATTTTGATACCAATTTAATTATTGTCTTTTCTAAAAATCTAAACCTATTTATAAATGGAACTTTGTCTCTCTGTGTGCGTGTGTGTCTGTGTGCGTGTGTGTATCCGTTACCTATAGACTCCGAAACGGCTGAGCCGATTTTCTTGAAAATTTACACAGTTGTACTATAAGCGTCTGCGAGTGTTCTAAGGTAGGTTTTGTATTGAGGTACCCTCGATAAATATCGATAATCGAAAAAATCGGGTTATAGAAGGAGTGGTCCGATTTTAATCAAATTTGATAGACAAAGACATAAGAAACGATATTCAGAAGTTTCAAGGTTGCAATTCTTACAATAGTGCAGAAAATCGATAATATATATATATATATATATATATATATATATAAAAGGCAAGATGTTTGTGTGTGTGTCTGTTTATCTGTTTGTATGTCCTTTATACAAATCCACAATATTTATCCGATTCTCACCAAACTTCACACAAATATTCTTTAGGCTGAGTCTGAGCTCCAGGACCATGGATTAGTTTTAAAGCTTTCAATACACCCGAGCAACGCTGGGCTATACTACTAGTTGGTTTATAATGATGAAAACATTATTTTAACAATCAACCCTAATAATTTTAACAAGGATACGGCAAGTGACTTCATTTTGATATCTGATTTTTTGTCTAAAAATTATTTTATTGGTTTGAAGAACTACAAATTTAATAAAAAGAAATAAATTGAATGTATTTCGATACTAGTATCATTATTCAATCTTGTCTAAAACTTGTTTTACATGATTTGAAAGTGTCAAACAAACACACAGTTAAGTGCCATACGTGATACACGCCTTGGGTGATCATGTCTCGAAAGAGTCATGACTAACTGGACAGAAAATTATCCCACAGTAGGTTGCCATTGCTTTCTGTGGAAGAATGGTTGCCAGCCAAGGCTATAGAACCCAATCTGTCCTGTTATTTGACTCATAGCTAGAGGGTGAAGAGATGTATCATATTATTATGTAATAATTAGTGGGGGATCAGTTTATTACTTCAGAACAAGAGAAAACCGATCCCCCAACTTATGAGCAGTAGAAGCCTTAACCATGATTCCAACTATTATATTCAGTCAGTCAGTTAAGTGCCATATGTGATAAACACTTTGGGTGATCATGTCTCAAAAGAGACATGACTGACTTGGCAGAAGATTATCCCGCAGTAGGTTGACATTGCTTTCTGTGGTAGACTGGTTGCCAGCCAAGGCTAAAGAACCCAATCTGTCTTATGATTTAACCCATAACTGGAAGAAAAAGATGGATTAATATCTTTAAACGAACAGAAGGAAACAAATTGACTTTATTTTGATAATTATACCTGTCTCATTATTTTATCTGTTCTAAAACTTGTTTTGGGCAGTTGGAGATCTTACTAATCATTCAACCCTCATAAATTTATTAAAAAGAATTTAATTAATTATATGTGTCTCATTATTTTATTTGTTCTAAAACATGTTTTAGGTAGTTGGAGATTTTACTAATCATTCAACCCTCATAAATTTATTAAAAAGAATTTAATTAATTATACGTGTCTCATTATTTTATTTGTTCTAAAACATGTTTTTGGTAGTTGGAGATTTTACTAATCATTCAGCCCTCATAAATTTATTAAAAAGAATTTAATTAATTATACCTGTCTCATTATTTTATTTGTTCTAAAACATGATTTAGGTAGTTGGAGATTTTACTAATCATTCAGCCCTTTTCATTAAATTTATTTGAAGAAATTTAATTAATTATACCTGTCTCATTATTATCAATCAATCTTCAAATATTGAAGGGAATTAAATTGACTTCATTTTATACCAGTTTCATTATTCTATTTTTCTTAAAACTTGTTCTAGATTGTTGGAGATCTTCTCAATCAACATTCAAATTCTAAAGGGAATTAAATTGACTTCATTTTGATGCAAGTGTGATTATTCTATCTTTCTTAAAATTTGTTCTAGAAGTTTAGACAACTTATCAATCAACCTTCAAATATTGAAGGGAATTAAATTGTCTTCATTTTGATACCAGTTTCATTATTCTATCTTTTGCAAAACTTGTTTCATAGAATTAGTGACTCACATATGAATGAACCCTGTTAATTTTTAATAAAAAATAAATCGACATCATTTTAAAGTGAAACAAATTGACAGAACTTTGATACCAGTTTTATATTCTATCTCTTATAAATCTTGTCTAGAAGAACAGAGACCTTATTTATCAATTAACACTTGTCGAGAAATATATGGACTTCGTTTTGATATCAGCTTCATTATACTATCTTTTTTTAAATATTTTATAGGTCAGAGACCTAGATTATGAATCAACACTTATAGAGAAATATATAGACTTCATTTTGATACAAGTTTCATTAAACTGTCTTTTCTAAAATTTGTTCTAGAAGGTCAAAGACCTTTTTTATCAATCAATCCTTGTAGAGAAATATATGGACTTCCTTTTGATGCAAGTTTCATTATACTATCTTTTTGTAAATTTCTTTATAGAAGGTCAGAGACCTTAATTATGAATCAACTCTTATAGAGAAATATATAGACTTCCATTTGATGCAAGTTTCATTGTACTATCCTTTTGTAAAATATTTTATAGAAGGTCAGAGACCTTAATTATGAATCAACTCTTATAGAGAAATATATAGACTTCCATTTGAAACAAGTTTCATTGTACTATCTTTTCGTAAATTTCTTTATAGAAGGTTAGAGACCTTAATTATGAATCAACTCTTATAGAGAAACATATAGACTTCCATTTGATACAAGTTTCATTGTACTATCTTTTTGTAAATTTCTTTATAGAAGGTTAGAGATCTTAATTATGAATCAACTCTTATAGAGAAATATATAGACTTCTATTTGATACAAGTTTCATTGTACTATCTTTTTGTAAAATATTTTATAGAAGGTCAGAGATCTTAATTATGAATCAACTCTTATAGAGAAATATATAGACTTTCATTTAATACAAGTTTCATTGTACTATCTTTTTGTAAATTTCTTTATAGAAGGTTAGAGACCTTAATTATGAATCAACTCTTATAGAGAAATATATAGACTTTCATTTGATACAAGTTTCATTGTACTATCTTTTCGTAAATTTCTTTATAGAAGGTTAGAGACCTTAATTATGAATCAACTCTTATAGAGAAATATATAGACTTCCATTTGATACAAGTTTCATTGTACTATCTTTGCTAAAATTTGTTCTAGAAGGTCAAAGACCTTATTTATCAATCAATCCTTTTAGAGAAATATATAGACTTCTCTTTGATACCAATTTCATTTTTCTTATCTTTTTTAAAAGTTTTTTTGTAATATTGATTAGCCATAGTCTTTCTCACCACTCAACCTATTACTTTTTTGCTTACTGTCTACTTGTTCAGATAATCTAGATCAGAAGATAAATGAGCAAAAGAATCAATGAGTAAAAGGCAATGTTTTTAATGTACCGATGTCCAGAAACGTAGATATCTATTCCTTTCTCCAAAAGTAATTCACATCTAATTTTTTCACCGAGTGAAGAAGGTCAAAATGTAATCCCCTCTCAGTTTTTGACCTTCAATGGGTAAATCCGATTTTAAGGTGGAGCCTGCCACCAACACATCTTCCCTAAGCTCAGTGATCAGCGGGCATTTTCTTTTCTTTTCTTTTCTTTTGAATTTTGATTAGAAATTTGTTATCTTTCTTTGCATAAAGAAAACAGTTGCAATCCAGTGAATTTCTTAAGCAAATAACCGCCTTTTATGCCCCACTCTTATTTAAAAAAAAAAATTGGTTTCTATTTTCAACTTCTCTGCTAGCAACCGAATTAATTTCACACGGAATAAAATTACTCTCTTTCTGAATAAACAAACAACAAATCACCCCCCCACTTTCTCTCTCACACACACTTGCTCTCTCTCTTGCTCTCTCACACAAACTCTCTCACAATCTCTCTCACTTTCACTCTCTCTCTCTCTCTCTTTCACTTTCTCTTCCTCACTCTTTCTCTCATATCTTGCTGTCATGCACTCTCTCTCTCCCACTCTTTCTCTCACTCTCGCTTTCACTCTCTCTCTTTCACTTTGTCTTCCTCACTTTCTCTCACATTCTGCTATCTTGCAGTCTCTCTCTCACTCTCTCTCACTCTCTCTCTCTCTTACACTTTCTGTCACACTCTCGCTTTCGCTCTCTCTCTCTCTCTCTCTCTCTCTCTCTCTCTTTCACTTTCTCTTCCACACCTTTTCTCTCATATACTGCTGGGTTAAATCATTCTCTTTCCATGTGCAATGCCACTTCTGGTAGCCACGAGTTATCTACCTTTAACTTAACTTTTCTAAGTTATTTGTTCATCACTGCTGTAGCCTGGTATTGAACTCACAACTCTTTGAGTTAAATTACTGGAACTAATGATATAAATAGTGTAAATACTACCTCAACTCAGAAGTATAGACAAATACCGAAATAAAAAACTTTGTCAACTTTTTTATATAAAACAAATGGACGGATATGCCGTGTATATTTATTAATATATATATATATATATAATTGCTATCTAAACTTATTTATAAATGGAATTTTTCTGGTTGATTTGTATCATGGTGCTCTTTTTCTCAGAGATGGTGCCCAACTGACCTTACTATATTTTTGAGTTGACAAAGTCAAACAACAAACAATGTGCATATGTAAAATATGAAATATGAAATGGCGACCGTTTACCTATCATATTCTGTATAAATGATAAAAATACAGTTTTAAGTTATACATTTTCTATGGGTAATTTTTTTTTAAGAACAGCTTATATATATATATTGGGATGTGCGTTGTGGTGCAGTGGATATCGACTCGGAACAACAAACTGGGGAGTTCGAATTCCAATTGAGATTCTTTGCATTCACTGACGTGGAAATACCCAAGAGGAAAGGTATTAATCCGTCACTTCCCTCAAGTTATGGGCTAAATAACAGAACAGCTTGGGTTCTATAGCCTTTGCTGAAAACAGTCAACCGAAGAAAGCAATGGCAACTTACTGCGGGATAATCTTCTGCCCAGTCAATCATGTCTTGAAAGAGACATGTTCGCCCAAGCGTGTATCACGTATGGCACTTAACTGAATATATTTAATTTGAGGTTAGCTCAAGATGTAAATATCAATGGATGACTTATCAAGAGTTCAGGCGTGAATAGTGTATCTATTTTAACAACGAGTATTTGTCACAATAACGTGATGAAAATTTATGATTTAATAAATAAATTCAGTAATTCTTTAGGAATATAGTTTCATGCTATGGTATATTTCTGGATAAAAAAGCGTAATTTCATGGACGGATCCTATATAAAATGTAAAAATAATGTAAAAATAGACACTGTGTATAAGAATGGGTGGTAACAGTTTATTTCATCCTTGAATACAATCTTCAGTTCATATGTGTTGCGTCTTAGCTCAACTTTTTTTTTTTAATCATTTCACCCCGAGCAAGACAGAAACGCCACTGATGTGCAGGGGGTTACATAAATGTAAAAAGATTAATTAGAAAAGAGTGAGGAGTACAAGCTAGTTAGAAAGGAACAATAGAAAGCTGAGAAAGCAGGTGCGATGACAGATACATAGGTGGAGAGAAAGGGAAGGTTATACAGGGGAGGGGAGAGAGCTAGAGTCCAGTGGTTAGTAGATGAGTATTAACTTTGCATTTAAATTTCTGGAGGTTGTAGCCGTCAGGAAAGCAAGAATACGGGAGTGAGTTCGACAGGCGGGAAGTGCGAGAGAGGAAGCTGCAGGAGTAGAATTGTCGTCTGTATTTGGCTAACCTGACTGTGAATGGGTGGGACCCAGTTGCCAGTCTGGTTGCACGGGTAAACACCTGTTGAGGAGGCATCAGTGACTTAAGCTCATCAGTGAGCAGAAGCCATGAAAGTATTTATAGAAGAGACAGAGGGAGGCCACATTTCGACGATGGGGAAGTGGCTGCAGTCGAGTCGCCAGATCAGTACCTATCACATTACAGATTCTCCTTTGGAGCTTGTCAAGAACACTGAGGAGAACGGCAGGGGCACCTGACCATAAATGGCAGCAGTACTCCATGCACGGACGGATGGTTGACTTCTATTTATATATGCTGATCAGTGGTGAATTTAGATTCTATTTACATATGGATATAGGCCATGTGTCAAGATTCTATTGTTTAGATACTATTTCTTTCAGTTTTCCTTATCTCTGTTATTAAATGTTCCACATTGTGATGAGAGAAGCCCTGGCAAGAATAGTGAAAGGTTGTGCGAACCTGGATGCAAATTTACTGTAGATGAATTAGAGAATTTTGTGCTTGCTAAAGAATTTTGTCCTATTGAATTACTTTCTCTTTTAATTAAAGTCGTAACTAATCCAATTAGATAGAAACAACAAAAAAGGATTTTAAATAAAATTAGTTAGATTACATACATAACAAATGAAGTCCAAATGAAGCCGAATCAAGCCTTATAAACACAAGTCTTCGATTCGTCGTAAATATCCATCCCTGCTCTGAAAGCGTATCTTAATGTAGACAAATATAGATAGACAATGTTACGCAAAAAATGTTATGAAATAGAATGGTTCTTTTACACTTTTGCCTTCATTTTTTTTGTCATACTCGTGACGTTTTGGCTGTTGTACTCTCCGGCTTTCTTCAGGTGCTAGAAATTCTAAACCGAACTCTTTATGTTAATCACTGGACTATACCGTCCTCATTCTATGTGCGATGGCACTTCCAGATGGCATGTAGTTATCTCCCTTTAACTCAAGTCTCTAAGTCAGCATTTCTTAACTGGAGTTCCTAGAAGTCCTAAGGTTTTGCAAAAATTCCTTAAGGGTTCAGCTTATGCACTTTATGTCCGTAATAATATTATAATATATATATTATCCCATCTAACCTATTATGTTATTTAAAAATATAACAATCCTTGGAGTATATTTACTGATGTCTGTACGGTGACAGTATACAAACTTTCACTTAATATATAATAAAATAATACAGCAATTATCTGTTTTCATTCTGCTTACATTATTATATTATAGGTATATGATATTGGTTTCTTATGTGTATTTTTTACGTTTGAGTTTAGATTTTTTTTTATTCAAATATATATATAGATACTACCGGCAATAATTATCAGGCCACCCAAGTCTTTTAAAAAAATGAATGTATTTCATACTATCTTTTAGTATTTATTGCCAGGCGAATAATTGTAAATGAAAATAAAACGGTTCTTTTGTTAATACTGCACAATAACATGTGCATCAAATAAATTTATAAATATTTATTAATTACCTATATTACAGTTTTATCAATGAAAGAATGAAGAAAATTTAAGATGATTTGGACGAGTTCATCTTTGCTTCTTTGCCTTGTAAAATTTTGCAAAATAATAATAACAAAAGAACCATTCTATTTTCATTTAGAACTCTCCACTCGGTAATGAATACTAAAAATAGTATGAAATACATTATTTTTTTAAAAAAAACTGGGTTGGCCTAATAATTATGGCCAGGAGTGTGTGTTCTCACACCCTGATTGAGCACTCTGGAAGAATGGTAGACTTTGAAAAACAGTAGCTACTCTGGCATCTACGCATCATTCATTCAGCAAAAAATTAGAACACTCTCAGCTATCGGCCGTGTATAATGATAATATACACGCTAAAAACTCTGCCTCCTTCTACCGAGCGCCCGTAGCTCAGAGGTAGAATCGCCGACTGACGCCAATTTGGTTGGGTTTCAATTCTGGGTAAAAGGCAATCGGCTGTCTAACCGTACTGATGAGCTGTGATGCAGCGAAACAGATCTGTCTGCGGATGACTATATATATATATATATATATATATATATATATATATATTAACTTTATATTATAGGTATATAATATTGGTTTCTTGTGCGTGTTTTTTGAGTTTAGAATTTTTTTGTTTAATGTAAAATACCTGATCAAGTAGTATGAACGAAAAGTATGAATTTTATTTAGCGTTATTGAAAAATTTGACTAAAAAGTGTGAATTTTTTCCTTAGACCAATTATTCAAAAATATATACTTTGATGTCTACAACGTCAACTGTAAAGAAAACAAAATGAGAAAACTATGGCATATAATTTGGTTTTTGCGCACGGGGTCCGGAGACATGTAATCTATTTTTTAAAAATTATGCAAGGGTAAAAAAGTTGAGAAAAGTTGCTCTAAGTTATTTGTTCACCACTGTTGTAGCCTGGTATTGAACTCACAGATCTTTGGGTCAGGTCACTTGAACTAACCAACACCTATATCCAGTGGATATAGGACATGTGTCAAGATTCTGTTGTTTAGATTCTATTTCTTTCTGTTTTCCTTACCTCTGTTATTAAATATTCCACATTGTGATAACAAGCCCTGGCAAGAATAGTGAACCTGAACGCAAATTTACTGCGGATGAACTAGAAATTTTCACGCTTTCTAAATTGCTGTTGACAACCGTTATATTTGAAGCAAGAAGAAAATTTACAATAATTAATGCTTATTCAGGTTAAAATTTTTGTACCGAATGGAACTAAAATTGTGTGGTCTGATGAAATGAGCTAATTTAGCTCACTGAAATTAATTATAATTTATAACCAATTTAAATGACGTGTTGTGTTTTCCTTTATAGATAACATATTGCTCTGGATAACACCCACTGAGCTCTCTATACAGATATAACACTTAATTTTTTATATTAAGTTGATCTTGTTGGATTATCCTTGGCGTTTGCGAACTGGACATCTCTCTCTCTCTCTCTCTCTCTATATATATATATATATATATGTGTGTGTGTGTGTGTGTGTGTGTGTGTGTGTGTGTGTGTGTGGCTTGAATATTGCTTTTATCTTACCAATCTTTGAATTTTGGCATTCTACATGTTTTTACTGGCCTTTCAATCACCTGATGGCTATACATTTTCCCAAATTTAAAAAGCCTTGATAAATAATATGAATTTACTCGAGCCACAAGATTAGCAACTAGGTCCCACCCTTTTACCGTGAAACCAATAAAATGTAAACGCAACTTCTACT
>JBBBDQ010001903.1:0-200000 GCA_037127315.1 Ascarosepion bandense | reverse complement strand
GAGCTTGGCAATAAATACTAAAAATATTATGAAATATACCATTTTTTAAAAATTGGGTGGCCTAATAAATAATTATGGCCGGTAGAATATATATATAAAATCTACAGGGTGCGATGGGTAAATTGTCGTTATTTGCCAAAATAATAGAAACAAAAGAACCGATTCTATTTTCTTTTAGAATTATCCACTTAGCAATAAATACTAAAGATAGTATGAAATACATCATTTTTCTAAAATTGGGTGGCCTAATAATTATAGCCGGTAGTGTACATACATTCACACACAGACACACGCACACACACACACACACATATATATATATATATATATATATATATATATATATATATATATATATATACCAGTTGAATTTATGGATCAAAATCCACCAATATAAATAGAATAGGTAAAGAAAAGCTCGGGAAAAATGTTTTTAATCTAAAATGTTTCACTTAAACAAGATTTTTCAGAAATTTTTTACAGATGTATCTTTTTTTTTTAATTTAAATTCACAGACGCAATTTGTCTCTGTCAATTTTTTTTAATTGTTGATACATACTGTTTCTATGTCTTTCTTTAAAAATTTCATCTTTTAAAAATATCTGAAGAAGTTTTTAAAGTAAAAAAGGCAGTTTTTGGCAACCTGTTCTTTACTTATTACATTCATATATTAACACACACACACACACACACACACACACACACACACACACACACATATACACATATATATATATATATATATATATATATATAGTTGTAAAGGTTATTTACAATGTTTTATAAAAGCATAGTATCACTATACAAAAATTTTCGCGTTTTGGAGCAACGTTTGCTACTCATCTGGTGATCAGTTGAAATCTTATCACCAGATTGATAAGCAAACGTAGCTCCGAAACACAAGCATTTTTGTGTCGTGATACTATGCTTTTATAAACCATTGTAACAACCACTACAATATAAAGCTCTACGTTGTATTGAGCACTCTTTATTAAAGTAAATGTTTGAACAGTGGGTTTAAAACCTACATGTTCCATGACTTTCTTACACTATAGATAGATAGATAGATAGATAGATAGATAGATAGATAGATAGATAGATAGATAGATAGATAACCAAAAAAGTTCTGTCTGTTTTTAAAGGAAAAAAGAAAACGTTTAACAGTATTTGAAACGTTTCACAGTCTTTGAAGTCATCGCCATCGGCATCCAGCACCTTCTGCCAACGTGTCTCCAGCTGTTCAATGACCTAGCGATAGAACTCGGGGGGTTTTGACGCAAAGAAGTCCATGATGGCTTTGCGCAAGTCTGCTTCATTGGTGAAGGATTTCCCACAAAGATGATTATCCAGGGAGTGAAAGAGGTGGTAATCGGATGGCGCAAGGATTGAATAAGGATGTGGTACGGTGGCGAGAAAGCAGCGATAAGCAGGCGGCCACTCGTTGTCCCTTGTGGACCTCCAACAGCGTTTGCGGAACCCACTTGCTCAGTTTGTACGTCCTACTAAGTGGTGCAGGTGAAGTCTAATTGTTTCATCGGAAACGTTGAACTGTCTTGCAAGTTCACCATACGTTAGACTACTGTCCTCTAGAATGGCCGCCTTCAGGACTCCGTCATTCATGACCTGTGGTCGTCCACTGCGAGGCTCATCATGGAGAGACAAATTTCCCAAATTGAATTTTCGAAACCAACTCCTTGCAGTACGTTCATCGACAGCACTATCCCCAAACGCTTGACATATGCGGCGACTTGATGCAGCTGCTGATAAGCCCACTTTGAAGTCGTAAAGCAAACAGCCCCGAACGAGATCTCTAGACACTTCCATCCTTCTCACAGCCTTCCAGCTGATCATTCAATCACTAATCAAAAAACGAACAGAACTTTTTTGGTTACCTTGTAGATAGATCAGTCAGTTGAGTGCCATACGTGATAAACGCTTGGGCGATCATGTCTCGAAAGTCACATGACTGACTGGGCAGAAGATAATCCTGCAGTAGGTTGCCATTGCTTTCTGCAATGACTGGTTGCCAACCAAGGCTATAGAACCCAATCTGTTCTGTTATTTAACCCATAACTAGAGGAAAGAGATGGATTAATATATTTCTCAATGGTATTTGAGCGTAAGTGAACGCAAGGAATTCAACTGGAATTTGAACTCGGCTCCCCGATTTCTCGTTCCGAGCCTATATCCTCTGCACCACAATGCACATCCTGTTAGTCTAATACTGCACTTAAATTCAAAAAGTCTAGACCAGCGGTTCTCAAACTGGGTCTGCGGTTCCCTAGGAGACCGGGAAGAAGTTTCGAGGGGACCGCAAAGAGGCCACTCAGTTGAAAGTATTGGCTATTTGAGATTGTTACCAAGTCATAATGGCAGCGTTGTTGTTGGAAAGGGAGATTTGATTTTTTCATCTCCAACTCTCTCTTATTGACCTCCATTTTTCTTTTGTATGCATTATTTTTTATTTCTTGAGTTACCTCCCTTCGTTCTATTTTGGTCCTTGCAACCACCTATGAGTGCGAGACAGCATTTTCCATATTACTTGCCCTCAAAATAAAATCTCGAAACAGATTAGAAACAACAAATGTCAGGAGAGTTGCACTCGCCAAAACAAAGCGTAATCTAGAAGAATTGGTTGAGGCCAAGCAAATAGAGTACTCCAATAGAAAAAAAAAGTGAAGATTGGAAGAGAAAACTGGAAACCACATCCTAAACAGGGAACAAGGGATGAGCCTCTACACCTGTTCAACAGACGTGGGTGGAGTGTGAACCGGGTGGTAGTTTAGACTATCTACTTCAATTGAAGAAGAAAAAAAAAAAAAGGTAACGGTGGTGAGTTAACTAAGTTTTAAAGTCCGGTCAAAGAAATTTCTTTGAAAAAAGATAAAGAACCATGAAACTATTTTAAAATTAGCCACAAAAAATAAAACACTAAAATCAAAGCAAAATTATAACTTTTCAGAATATTTCAAAGCTGATCCTATCAGTGAGAAGTAAGTTCCACTCAGACAGCTTCTTCCCACAAACCAGGGCCCTATAGAATAGACTCCCAAGATTGCTTCTTCAATCACTACAATCTTAACCTGTTCATGTTTAGAGTCAATGAACTACCCCTTATCATAACCCTCTTTGAGTCTACCCCACCCTGGGCCTTGTACAGGGTGAAACATACTGTAAAACACACACACACCCATTGAATGCACTTTTGATGTTTAAGGTTGCCGTTTTCGCACTGAATAATTGATTTCCGAGAAATGTTTTTGTTTTAATAGAAATAGGTTTTCATTTTTTGAATTGTTATTTTTTTTAATAATTTTTTTTTTTTTTGCTAATAATGTTTTTTCTTTTTTTTTTCAGTAGCCTATATGTTAACTGTGGTTAATATAAGAGTGTCCGCGAGCCGTCTAAAATATTATAAAGAGACCGCCAAGCAAAAAATCCTAAAATATTTTGAGAACCACTGGTCTAAACAGTATATAGAAGAGCTCTTCCGAGCAATTTACCACGAATGCATGGAAAAAGCACGAGGAGGTAACCTTACGGTGGTGTAAATGAAACCAAAGACGAGACGCCAGAACATGGCTAAAAATATTGCTGATTATCTTGAATTTATCGAAGAGCTTTCAGTAAATAGCAGGAGCACCTTACCAAATGTGACAGCAATATTCAAAGCATGGACGAATGGTAGACTTATAGATATGTAAGATAGATTCAGAAGATTCTTCTTCTTCTTTGTAACATACCACTTCAGGGGGAGTATGTCTCTTCATAATGTCCTGTCCTTTGCAGCCCTTAGTAATGTTTATCTTTTTGCTAACTCTCTTTGTTAATTATCTATCTATCTATCTATCTATCTATCTATCTATCTATCTATCTATCTATCTATCTATCTCAGTCTGTTCAATATCTATCTATCTATCTATCTATCTATCTATCTATCTATCTATCTATCTATCTCAGTCTGTTCAATATCTATCTATCTATCTATCTATCTATCTATCTATCTATCTAGTCTGTTCATATCTATCTATCTATCTATCTATCTATCTATCTCAGTCTGTTCATATCTATCTATCTATCTATCTATCTATCTATCTATCTCAGTCTGTTCATATCTATCTATCTATCTATCTATCTATCTATCTATCTAAGTCTCTTCATATCTATCTATCTATCTATCTATCTATCTATCTATCTATCTATCTCAGTCTGTTCATATCTATCTATCTATCTATCTATCTATCTATCTATCTATCTATCTATCTATCTCATCTATCTATCTATCTATCTATCTATCTATCTATCTATCTATCTATCTATCTAAGTCTCTTCATATCTATCTATCTATCTATCTATCTATTTCAGTCTGTTCATTATCTATCTATCTATCTATCTATCTATCTATCTATCTATCTCAGTCTGTTCATATCTATCTATCTATCTATCTATCTATCAATCTCAGTCTGTTCATACATCTATCTATCTATCTATCTATCTATCTATCTCAGTCTGTTCATATCTATCTATCTATCTATCTATCTATCTATCTATCTATCTATCCCAGTCTACTTTTATCTGACCGTATGGTGAAAGAAAGGAACTAAAGCAGTTGTTTCAATTCATTGCAGACTTTACTTTCTAAAAGCAATAATTCAGACTATAGACTTTGTGCTGATATCATATTTGGTTTTCAGCAAAAGACAGTGACTCTCTAAGTGTCTTGGATTGTTTCTGAGAAAGCAATGAAAGGAACATGATGACAACACAGACTCAGCCAAATTCAGGACAATGGATGAAACATTGAACTTGTTGGACAATGGATCAAATCATTGCAAGAGTGTTGTGGAGTTATTTCCGCAGTGGAGGCTAGTATTGGTGCTAAAGTCGGTCCTAATAGGTTCGACGTACAAACACGTTAGGAACTTGATATAACGTGTATTATGCAAGAAAGTAATGGCAACCTACTGCGAGAAAAACTTCTGTCTAATCAGTCCGATCGCTTTCGATACATGATCCCCCAAGTGTGTATCACGTATTTCACTTAACTGACTGTATTTATTTTCAATTTTATTTTAGTTGAATTGTTCAGCTATATTGTATATTGTACATAATGAGTTTATGTAGTATCAAAGAAAGATGAATGATGATGAGGGAGGGCAAAAAAGTGCAGTGCGACGGTCGGTCGGTCGCTCGCCGGCAGGCCAGCTGTTTTTCTTTCTTTCTTTGTTCGCCTCAAGGAAATGGATTTCAGGTTTCTCTTTCTCGGTCAGTTACACATGGCAGTTTTGAAACAGACACCAACTAAACCGCTCCTACTTCCTCTTTGTCAGTCTGACTGTCAATCCGCAACTTCGACACACACAATCCACCGAAAAAATCATCTGTCACAATAGCGCTGGCACCCGCTTTTTATGCCATTCCAAGACGGCCAAAATTTACATGTGTGCAAATATCGTCTCGTTTTTGGACGAGATAGGCACGCATAAATTGTGTCTTCAATAGCGGCCATCTTTCTTTTTATTATCTTGCAGGCAAGACACGTTCGCGCTTGTTTCGAATTCCAAGGTAAGTCAGGTCTTTTGTTACACTTTAGAATAAAAATTTGTATATTGTATGAACACTCCGTTATAAAAATTGAGGTATAGTAAAGTTGGGGGTCTCATATCGTAGATGGGGTCGTCAGGCATGAGATCCTTGCACCGGCCTTGGCAATAAGGAAATTTGAAAAGAGACTCGTACTTAGAATCAAAATAGTGTTAATGGAATGATCTATAATGGCATGTCTCTAATCTGTATTTCTTTTTCAACTTTTCTAGTTGAATTGTTCACCTATATTGCGTATGATCCATTCTTCTTTTATATACTGTGTCCCTTCAGGACGTAAGTGATCATGGCCCTCCAAATCTTCCTATCTCGTGGAGCTCTTAATATATTTTGTTCTGTTATTTCTCCCAAACTCTTCCCATTTGCTTAATCCCATCAAATAATCCATCCGCTGTTTTGCCCTGCTTCTGTCTATATCCGCCCTGAGAATGCTAGATTCTCAAAGCTCCCCTTCCTCATTACGTGTCCCAGAAACTGCAGTTGTCTCTTCCAGATGTTAAGTTTCATTCTCTACAAAATCTCGATGTTGCTCACATATTCGGTCCTTGGTATACTCAACATCCTTCTGTAGAACCACATTTCTGTTCCTTCGAATTTCTCCGCCGTCATTGAGGAGATTGTTCAGCAGACGCTGCCATATTAAAGGACAGATATCCATTATACTTACCATTTTTTTGTTGTTTTTAAAGCAATTCTTCTGGAATGCATCCTTGGCCATCCCAATACGCCTTCGGATCTCAGTGTTGCACTTTTCCGTCCTCTGTTAGAACACTTCCCAGGTATTTTCCTGTCTCTCAACACTCTACTCAGCTTTTGAAATGATCCTTGGCTATCCCAATACGCTTTGGATCTCAGTGTTGCACTTTTCCGTCCTCTGTTAGAACACTTCCCAGGTATTTTCCTGTCTCTCAATACTCTACTCAGCTTTTGAAATGCATCCTTGGCCATCCCAATACGCCTTCGGATCTCAGTGTTGCACTTTCCGTCCCCTGTTAGAACACTTCCAGGTATTTTCCCTGTCTCTCAATACTCTACTCAGCTTTTGAAATGCATCCTTGGCCATCCCAATACGCCTTCGGATCTCAGTGTTGCACTTTCCGTCCCCTGTTAGAACACTTCCAGATATTTGTCTCTCAATACTCTACTCAGCTTTTGAAATGCATCCTTGGCTATCCCAATACGCCTCGGATCTCAGTGTTGCACTTTCCGTCCCCTGTTAGAACACTTCCCAGGTATTTTCCTGTCTCTCAATACTCTACTCAGCTTTTGAAATGCATCCTTGGCCATCCCAATACGCCTTCGGATCTCAGTGTTGCACTTTCTTCTGTCCCCTGTTAGAACACTTCCCAGGTATTCCTGTCTCTCAACACTCTACTCAGCTTTTGAAATGCATCCTTGGCCATCCCAATACGCCTTCGGATCTCAGTGTTGCACTTTCCTGTCCCCCGTTAGAACACTTCCCAGATATTTTCCTGTCTCTCAATACTCTACTCAGCTTTTGAAATGCATCCTTGGCCATCCCAATACGCCTTCGGATCTCAGTGTTGTACTTTCCGTCCCCTGTTAGAACACTTCCCAGGTATTTTCCTGTCTCTCAATACTCTACTCAGCTTTGGAATGCATCCTGGCCATCCCAATACGCCTTCGGATCTCAGTGTTGCACCTCTGTCCCCTGTTAGAACACTTCCCAGATATTTTTCCCTGTCTCTAATACCTCACTCAGCTTTTGAAATGCATCCTTGGCCATCCTGTACGCCTTCGGATCTCAGTGCTGCACCTTCCATTCCCTGTTAGAACACTTCCCAGGTATTTTCCCTGTCTCTCAATACCTCCACTAGCTTTTGAAATGCATCCTTGTCATCCCAATACGCCTCTAGATCTCAGTGTTGCACGTCCCCTGTTAGAACACTTCCCAGATATTTTCCTGTCTCTCAATACTCTACTCAGCTTTTGAAATGCATCCTTGGCCATCCCAATACGCCTTCGGATCTCAGTGTTGCACTCCTTCTGTCCCCTGTTAGAACACTTCCCAGGTATTTTCCTGTCTCTCAACACCTACCCAGCTTTTGAAATGCATCCTTGGCCATCCCAATACGCCTTCGGATCTCAGTGTTGCACTTTCCGTCCCCTGTTAGAACACTTCCCAGGCATTTTCCTGTCTCTCAATACTCTACTCAGCTTTTGGAATGCATCCTTGGCCATCCCAATACGCCTCTTTAATCTCAGTGTGCTGACCTTCTGTTCCCTCGTTAGAACACTTCCCAGGTATTTTCCCTGTCTCTCAATACTCTACTCAGCTTTTGAAATGCATCCTTGGCCATCCCAATACGCCTTCGGATCTCAGTGTTGCACTTTCCGTCCCCTGTTAGAACACTTCCCAGGTATTTTCCTGTCTCTCAATACTCTACCTAGCTTTTGAAATGCATCCTTGGCCATCCCAATACGCCTTCGGATCTCAGTGTTGCACTTTCCGTCCCCCGTTAGAACACTTCCCCAGATATTTTCCTGTCTCTCAATACTCTACTCAGCTTCTGGAATGCATCCTTGGCCATCCCAATACGCCTTCGGATCTCAGTGTTGCACTTTCCGTCCCCTGTTAGAACACTTCCCAGATATTTAAATTTCTGTTCCTCCGTGATTTTAGTATCTCTGACCTGTAACTTGCATTTTGGGGTCCTCTTTTTGTTCATGACCATATATTTAGTTTTCGTGTAGTTTGTGTTTATTTCTTTCTTTTCAATTTCATTGTACGCAATTAAGTTCGCATGAAATTTGAATCTTATATGAAAACAGTCAGTCAGTTAAGTGCCATACGTGATACACGAGTTGGGCGATCATGTCTTGAAAGAGACATGATTCACTGGGCAGAAGAATCTCCCGCAGAAGGTTGCGATTGCTTTCTGCGGTAAACTGGTTTCCTGCCAAGGCTATAGAACCCAATCTGTCCTGTTATTTAGCCCATAACTGGAGTCAGATTAATACTATTCCCAAGGGTACTTGTGCGTAAGTGAATGCAAGAAATTCAGCTGGAATCCTGATTGGTCGTTCCGAGTCAATATCCACAACGCACCTCCATATGAAAACAACCTTATAAAAATTGAGATATAGGAGAGTGTTTGGGGGCGTATCATGAATTCGGGAAGCACTAGACCCTTGCGTCGGCCCCGTCTGTGGTTATAATGTAATGCCTGCTTTCCAGTAAAGAATTTAACTGGAACAACGCGAGCAATTCCCGTGAGAATGTACTAGATTTGCTTGGTCTTTTGTTCACTTGAGTTGGTACCGTCTCTTTGCCTAGTTTCTGGTGTAAAACGGCGCCTCTTGCGTGATCTGATGCATCAGTGGCCAGCAATAACTTCGTGTTTAGATCTCCTAAGTTATAATTGGGTTTAGTGCGATGTTCTAGCGTGTTCTTTGTATTTATCAAAGCTATTGTTCACCACAGCGTTAAATTTGATATTTTTAGACTTAGTTTTTAGAAAACCAGGTAATGAAAAACGAAGAAAAGAAAATGGTATCGTCTGAAATAAAATGGCTATTATGATTTATGAGACCGACTTCAAATATCTGAGGTAGTTTAGTATTTGTCTATATTTCTGAGATGAAGTAGTATTTACAGTATTTACATTATTCGGACTGTTGTTCTCATCTTTATTGCCATTTGTACGACGTTTAATAATAGATCATTTTATTTGTCTATATTTCTGAGATGAAGTAGTATTTACAGTATTTACATTATTCGGACTGTTGTTCTCATCTTTATTGCCATTTGTACGACGTTTAATAATAGATCATTTTATTTGTCTATATTTCTGAGATGAGGTAGTATTTACAATAATTACATTATTCGGACTATTGTCCTCGTATTTATTGCCATTTGTACGACGTTTAATAATAGATCATTTTATTTGTCTATATTTCTGAGATGAGGTAGTATTTACAATAATTACATTATTCGGACTATTGTCCTTGTCTTTATTGCCATTTGTACGACGTTTAATAATAGATCATTTTATTTGTCTATATTTCTGAGATGAGGTAGTATTTACAATAATTACATTATTCAGACTATTGTCCTCGTCTTTATTGCCATTTCTACGACGTTTCGGCCGTTTCGAGTAGTGAGTTCAATACCAAGCAACAGCTGTGGTGAGCAAGTAACTTACATGACTTCCAGTCAAGGCTTTACGCAAGGAATGGAGTTCATATACCTCAGTGTTTGTAATAAACGGTTCAGTTCGAAATTCCTAGCACCTAAAGAAGGTTGGAGCGTACAACGGCCGAAACGTCGTACAAATGGCAAAAAAGACGACAACAATAGTCCGAATAATGTAAATACTGAAGAGGTAGTTTTTGAAGAAACTACTAGTGATATGGAAACAACAGAAGTGAATGGATTTGTAGTTCTTGCAAACGAAGACAAACCTCAAAGATGTCCGAAAAGAGAGTTAAAACGATTGGGTTAGACACTTGGAATTGGTCAAAAAGAGAATTAAAACGATTGGGTTAGAGACTTGGAATTGGTCAAAAGGGTAAAGCTGACCTTTTAGAATCTCGTCTCAACGAAAAGTGTCGGCTTAAAAACTGTTTTGTCACAGTCATTTCAAAAAGAGAAATAGGTGGGGTTGGACAGCCACTAGTGCGCATAGAGTTACAGTGAGAGAAAACAGCCGGGAGAGTGAGTATCGAAAGAAGGATAAAAAGAGGATGCAAACGGGAAGAAAAATTATACTTAATATCAGGAAGAGACAAATGAGGCTCCTGGGACACGTAATGAAGAATGACGGCCTGGAGAATTTACAGAGACGTAGGCGATCATGGCCTTCCACGTTTATCTATCCCTGGTGGCTCTGAGCACGCCTTCTCCTGTTACACCATGCAATCCTCGTTCCGTCACCCATCTGATTAGGCCCTTCAAATATGTTATCTGCTGCTTTCCCCTGTCTCTTTTTCTTTCTACCTGGCCTGTTAGTACCAGATTCTCCGAGCCCTTCTTCCTCATTGCGTGTCCCAGGAACTTCAATTGTCTCTTCCTGGTGCTCAATATTAATTTCCTTTTTGTTTCCATCGTTTCCAAGACCTCATCATTGCTCACATGCTCGATCCATGATATTCGCAGCATCCTTCTGTAGAACCACTTTTCAATTGCTTCAAGTTCTTTTATTTACTCTTTGATGCTATTGTCCAGCATTCACTGCCATATTGAAGGACGGACATCACGTAGCAATCCAGTTCTCTCTTCCAAGTTTCTAGCGAAATTGTCCTGTTTGTTTATACTTTACTTAACTTCTGGAATGCTTCCTTCGCCATGCTAATTCGCTTTCGGATCGTTGTGCCGCACTTTTCGTCTTCTGTTAGAACGCTTCCCAGGTATTTAAATTTTTGTACCTGCTTGATTCTGGTATGACTGACCTGTATTTGGCATTTTGGGCTCCCTTTTTTACTGATGACCATGCATTCGGTTTTCCGTGCAGTTTATTTATAGTCCTTTCTTGTTACTTTCTTCTGCTACCTTCTGTAGGAGGTCTTGTAGTTTCCTTTCTGTGTCTGCTATCAGCACTGTATCATCTGCGTACCTTAGGAGGCCAGAATTTAAACAAATTCTGGCCTCCGATTACGAATCCAGGCATAACTTCTAGGGTCCTCAAAATATCACTGTACAAGTTGAACAGATCCGGTGAAAAGACATATCCATGTCTTACGCCCCTTTTTTATCTTTGTATATCTACTCAGCTCATTACATGTCCGTATGCAAGCGGTTTGCTGCCAGTAAAGATTCTTGATTACTCTCAAGTCTTTCCCAAATAGGTCAAAGCTGCCGAGCATCTCCATCAATTCTTTGTGGCGTATCTTGTCAAACGCCTTCGCATAATCAATAAAGCACAGGTATAAGTCCTTCTTCATTTGTATTGCCCTTTCAGAGAGCACCCTAATCATAAATATGACGAAACCGCACTGTTCTTGTCCTTTCTCTGGCCTGATTGTTTGCTCCTGGCTTCTTATGTACTGCTATGAAGATAGACTTGCTGAGATCATCTGGTATAATCCCACTATTATATATTTCATTTATTATTTCTGTAATTTTCTCTATATGAAATTCTTCCAGGGCTATCAGCATCTCTATGACTATGCCGTCTGGTCCCGCTGCTTTGTTTCTATTCGGTTTGGTTACTGCAGATTCCACTTCAGACTTTAATATTTCCGGTCTGTCCTCATCTTTGCGTATTACTGGTTGCTCAATATTACTGGCAGTTTGCTGCCAGTAAAGATTCTTGATTGCTCTCAAGTCTCGAGTCAGATAAAGGGAAAGAAAGACATTGGAAGGCAGCGCAAGACGTATTTGTTAGGACTGAGCAAATGGATGGCGGAGCGGGGCTTAGAAAAGATACCAATAGAAAAAATATTGAGAGCAACAATTGGAGGGCCATGATCGCCTACGTCCTGAAGGGACACGTCAGATAGAAGAAGAAATAAATCTGAAAGACATGTCTGCGTAGCTAATCAGTATTGAGAAGAGGTGGATTCATTTCTAATCAGTATAATGTGGATATAAAGTGGGGGATCAATTCTCTGTTATAATCAATATATGAACTGATCCCTCACTTCTTGACCACGCTAGTTTCTATCCATTTATATTCTAGATTTATGAGCTTGAGCAAATGGATGGCAGAGCAGAGTTTGGGAGGGGTAACAAGAGAAAGGTTGTTTAAAGCTACAAAGGAATAGGGAAGTGTGGAAGGCCATGATCGCCTACGTCCTGAAGGGACACGTCAGATAGAAGAAGAAATAAATCTGAAAGACATGTCAGCGTAGCTAATCAGTATTGAGAAGAGGTGGATTCATTTCTAATCAGTATAATGTGGATATAAAATGGAGGATCAATTCTCTGTTATAATCAATATATGAACTGATCCCTCACTTTGTGACCATGCTAATTTTTATTCATTTATATTCTAGATTTATGAGCTTGAGCAAATGGATGGCAGAGTGGGGTTTGGGAGGGGTAACAAGTAAAAGGGTGTTAAGAACTACAAGGGATAGGAAGATGTGGAAGGCCATGATCGCCTACGTCCTGAAGGGACACGTCACATAGAAGAAATAAATCTAAAGGACATGCCTGCATAGCTAATTAGTATTGAGAAGAGGTGGATTCATACCTAATCAGAAATTGATAAACAAATAAGAAATTATAATGAGAAGATAAAGTGGGGGATCAATTCTCTATTATAATCAATATATAAACTGATCCCTCACTTTGTAGCCATGCTAGTTTTTATTCATTTTTAATCTAGATTTATGGGCTTGAGCAAATGGTTTGCAGGGCAGGGTTTGGGAGAGATACCAAGAGGAAAAATATTGAGAGCGATAAGATATAGAGCCAAGAGGAAGTCCATGATCGCCTACGTCCTCAAGGGACACGGCACATGAAGATGAATAAATCTGAAAGACATTCCTGCATAGCTAATCAGTAATGAGAAGTGGTGCATTCATACCTAATCAGAACTTGATAAACAAATCAGAAATTATAATGTGGGTATAAAATGGGGGATCAATTCTCTATTATAATAAATATATAAACTGATCTCTCACTTTGTGGCCACAATAGTTTCTATCCGTTTATATTCTAGATTGATAGGCTTGAGCAAATGAATTGCAGAGAAGGGTTTGGGAGAGATACCAAGAGGAAAAATATTGAGAGCAACAGGAGACAGGGGCAAGTAGAAGTCCGTGATCGCTGAAAGGGATACAGCACATGAAGAAGGAGATGATTCAATGCACTGTCGAATGATTGATTTATAGAAGTGCAAGATGGATTCTGGTAAGAAAAACTTTCTTGCCCGACAGAGAGACCCAACCCTTCAAGCAGTAGATGCAGCTACGATTCGATGTAGATTCTTTTAACCGGGTGTTCTTCAGAATGGCTCATTGGAAGGAAAAGAATCAAAATGGCGAAACTACACTACCAGCCATAATTATTAGGCCACTCCAGTGTTTTAGAAAAATGATGTATTTCATTCTATTTTTTAAGTATTTATTGCCAAGTGAATAATTGTAAATGAAAATAGAATGGTTCTTTTGTTAATACTGCACAACAAGATGTGCATCAAATGAATTTATAAATATTTAATAATTACCTATATTGCAGTTTCATAAATGAAAGAATGAAGAACATTTAGGGTGATTTGGACGAGTTCATCTTTGCTTCCTTGCATTGTAAAATTTTGCAATAATAACAAAAGAACCATTCTATTTTCATTTAGAATTATCCACTTAGCAATAAATGCTAAAAATAGTGTGAAATACATAATTTCTTTAAAAAAAAAACTGGAGTGGCTTAATAATTTTCGCCGGTAGTATATATATATATATATATATATATATATATATATATATATAAAATCTACAGGATGCAATGGGTAAATTGTCGCTACTTGCCTTGTAAAATTTTGCAAGGTAATAACAAAAGAACCATTCTAATTTCCTTTGGCAATAAATACTAGAAATATTATGATGTACACCATTTCTTTAAAAAAAAAAACTGGGGTGGCAGGTAATGGAGATAAGATAGACATGGACAGAAAGAGAAAATCATTCGTTCTCTTTGTTTCATGGGTGGATCGGGAGTAATTCTTTTCATGTTTTATACTCACTAAGAGTTTATTTACACTCATTTACAAAGACACATGGCCAGGTGGATAAAAGTGATGGTTAGATCCAGTGACTTGATCCAAAGAGTTGTGTGTTCAATACCTGTCTACAGCAGTGGTGAACAAAAACTTAGTTGACTTAAAAAGAAATAACTAATACTGTGACATCTGGAAGAGGCATGACTCATGGAACTAGAACGATCTACCCCAGTGAACAAAATGATGGGTTCGGTTCCAATCAACTGAAGAAAGCCTGGCTGTACAACGGCCAAAAAAATAATTACAGTACCTCATTTCAGAAATCCTTACGAAGGCCTGGGCGTATAACGACCGAAACGTCGTAAATCTGACAATAAAGATGAGGAAAACAGTCCGAACAATGTAAAATACTGTAAATAATTACAGTACCTCATTTCAGAAATCCTTACGAAGGCCTGGGCGTATAACGACCGAAACGTCGTAAATCTGACAATAAAGATGAGGAAAACAGTCCGAACAATGTAAAATACTGTAAATAATTACAGTACCTCATTTCAGAAATCCTTACGAAGGCCTGGGCGTATAACGACCGAAACGTCGTAAATCTGACAATAAAGATGAGGAAAACAGTCCGAACAATGTAAAATACTGTAAATAATTACAGTACCTCATTTCAGAAATCCTTACGAAGGCCTGGGCGTATAACGACCGAAACGTCGTAAATCTGACAATAAAGATGAGGAAAACAGTCCGAACAATGTAAAATACTGTAAATAATTACAGTACCTCATTTCAGAAATCCTTACGAAGGCCTGGGCGTATAACGACCGAAACGTCGTAAATCTGACAATAAAGATGAGGAAAACAGTCCGAACAATGTAAAATACTGTAAATAATTACAGTACCTCATTTCAGAAATCCTTACGAAGGCCTGGGCGTATAACGACCGAAACGTCGTAAATCTGACAATAAAGATGAGGAAAACAGTCCGAACAATGTAAAATACTGTAAATAATTACAGTACCTCATTTCAGAAATCCTTACGAAGGCCTGGGCGTATAACGACCGAAACGTCGTAAATCTGACAATAAAGATGAGGAAAACAGTCCGAACAATGTAAAATACTGTAAATAATTACAGTACCTCATTTCAGAAATCCTTACGAAGGCCTGGGCGTATAACGACCGAAACGTCGTAAATCTGACAATAAAGATGAGGAAAACAGTCCGAACAATGTAAAATACTGTAAATAATTACAGTACCTCATTTCAGAAATCCTTACGAAGGCCTGGGCGTATAACGACCGAAACGTCGTAAATCTGACAATAAAGATGAGGAAAACAGTCCGAACAATGTAAAATACTGTAAATAATTACAGTACCTCATTTCAGAAATCCTTACGAAGGCCTGGGTGTATAACGACCGAAACATCGTAAATCTGACAATAAAGATGAGGAAAACAGTCCGAACAATGTAAAATACTGTAAATAATTACAGTACCTCATTTCAGAAATCCTTACGAAGGCCTGGGCGTATAACGACCGAAACGTCGTAAATCTGACAATAAAGATGAGGAAAACAGTCCGAACAATGTAAAATACTGTAAATAATTACAGTACCTCATTTCAGAAATCCTTACGAAGGCCTGGGCGTATAACGACCGAAACGTCGTAAATCTGACAATAAAGATGAGGAAAACAGTCCAAACAATGCAAATTGTGTAAATAATTACAATAACTCATCTCAGAAATATAGACAGATGTTGAAGGTGAATATGGCAACAAAGATGAGGACAACAGTTCGAAAAATGCAACTTGCGTAAATAGACAGATATTGAAGAAAGTCGAAGTGTACAACGGCCAAAACGTTATGATTTTGCCAACAAAAATGAGGAAAGACACTCTGAACAATGTAAATAATGTGAAAAGATATTTAAACTTTTATACATGGGCTTTTTCTCTTGCTGCATTCTCGCTTGTTTTTTTTTTTTATCTTACTTCCTTTAAAGTCATGTCTAAAAGGTCCTGTAGTTTTTTCTTTCTGTGTAAGTCATCAACATAGTGTCATATACATTAACAACGACAGTGTATGTCTAGAAAGCTGGAAGTCAAAATGGCTACAATTGTATAAAATGAGAAACAAGAGAAAAGACAGTGAAGGGTAAGGGTTGAGTGTAAAGTAAAAAAAAAATGAAAAAAGGACAAATAACCGCGACAATCTACACGTACGCATATATGTGGAGACAGGCGCATGCGCAAAAGACATGCACGCGTACATTATGAAAAAACGTATGCACCAATGAAAAATAAAAATAATAAAGAAAAATCAAGATATATCGGCAGTTAATTGCTGACTGAGTTATTCCTAGGAAATGCATTGTGGTGCAGTGGATATCGACTTGGAACGACAAATCGGGTTCGAATTCCAGTTGAATCTCTTGCATTCTCTTACACACAAACACCCTTGGGAAAGGTATTAATTAATCTCTTCCCTCCAGCTATGAGTTAAATAAGAGGATAGATTGGGTTCTATAGCCTAGGTTGGCAACCAGTTTACCACAGAAAGCAATGGCAATCTATTGTGGGATAATCTTCTGCCCAGTCAGTCTCTTTTGAGACATGATCACCCAAAGCGTGTATCACGTATGGCACTTAACTGACTGAGTTATTCCGAGAGGGTTTACCTACGAAACTCTGGATTCAAACTGCTAAAGGTAACCTCAATCAGTTAAGTAACAATCCTTTTACATGTATTATATATTGTTATCGAGGAACATCCTGCCATAGTCCATAATGGAATAGTCTAGTCTATAAAGGACGGTGACAAGCAATACAAGGCAGAAAAACATCTTAGGCAAAGGCATTCTCTATTTGATAGTTTATTCCACTCCTACTCGTTGATTGCTTATCTGTATCTTATTGTTAATTGTACAGCAGTACAATAAATCCGTTATATCGTATTCCTATGTCGAGTACCATTCTTCCACTGATCTTTACACTGATATTCCTTTCCAGGATATAACAGATTGGCGACGAGGATTCGAAGAAAAAAAAATACATTCTCGCCAAATATCAGATTGGCGACGAGGATGACTGTCGCCTTATACCAGTTTGGCGAACTAGGAAAATTACCACCGGAGGTCAATTGGCGACAAAAAAAAAACAAAACAAATTCACACGGAAATTTCAGATGTCGAACAAGGATTAACGACCTCTAAAAAAAATTTAAAAAAAAAACAACCATATTAAATGAGTCGTAAAATATTTCAGCTAAGAACCTTCAACAGTGACAAGCATAAAAAAAAAACGAGTTAAGATAAGAGGTAGTTTTTTTACCCCCTCATACAAAAAAAAAACGTTTTTCTTGCCAAATAGTGAACTTATTGGTCAACTGTATGAATAGGATGTGCGTTGTAGTGCATTGGATATCGGCTCGGAACGAGAAATCGGGGAACCGAGTTCGAATTCCAGTTGAATTCATTGCCTCCACTTACGCGCAAATACCCTTGGGAAAGGTATTAATCCGTCTCTTCCTTCCAGTTATGGGTTAATTAACAGAACAGATTGGGTTCTATAGCCTTGGTTGGCAACCAGTCTACCGCAGGAAGCAATGGCAACCTACTGCGGGATAATCTTCTGCCCAGTCAGTCATGTCTCTTTCGGGACATGATCGCCTAAGCGTGTATCACGTATGGCACTTAACTGACTAACTGACTGTATGAATATTTTTCCGTATACATATTTTTGGTGTACGAAATATGGAACAATTAGCAGAATTTACGAAGACGCTAGGCGTAGCGGTTCAGCAACTAATACAACAACAGCAGAGTCAACAAAAACAACAGACATTCAACAACAAATATTAAAACAACAAGAGGTTTTGCAACGAATATTATTAAAGCAAGACGAACCAAAGGAAGGTTCCAGAATTTTCTCTGCGGAGGTTATATCAAACACTCTTTCAGAATTTTTGTACAAACCTGAGGAGGGAATAACTTTTCCTGCGTACTTTAAAAGGCATAAAACAATTTTTTCAAAAAGGTATAAATCATGGACCGACAAAAAATCTGTACTCAGGAAAATACGAAATTTATGAACATCATTTTGCCAAAAAAACAGAGGAGATTTCCTTTGACGAACCTGTGGAAATATTATCTAGAATGTTTGGCGAACGGGACAGTTTGTTTCATACACGGTATAAATGCTTAAATATTGTGAAAGAGGATGATGAAGACTTTGTTGCGTACGTTGGGAAAGTTAACTCCCATTGTAAACGTTTCAAAATTAAGGAAATTAAAGAGCTTTAAATGCCTAATTTTTGTGCAAGGGTTAACGGCGCCTAAGGACAAGGAAGTTCATTCAAAGATTTTAGCAATGTTGGAGCCTGATACGGACATAGAATGCCAAATATTAATAAACATTAAACGAGATAATTTATGTATTGAAGAAAAGAATATTGCCCGACTACATAAAGTTAAGCAACGTGCCTACAAAGAAGAAAGACCATACTGCAAATCATGTCACAAGTACTATTTTAAAAAATAAAAAATGCTTTGAATGTGCGCAAAAGGGGCACAAAGCAGTAATGTGTAATAAAAAGTATCGAAATCCCAAAAGAATAAATACAGTTGTATCTAAGAAAGTTACAAAGAATTTCGGTACAAGAAAGTACGTCGACATCAAATTAAATCGTCGAAATATTACTTGTTTGCTAGATACCGGAAGTGACATTTTTACAATTGATGAAAATACCTGGAGAAAAATAGGTTAACCACAGTTGCAGAATACTAAGAAAATTGCGAGAGGCATTTCGGGTAACAAATTGAAATTCAAGGGTGAATTTTTCGCAAAAGTAGCATTTGACAGCAAAATTCACAAAACTAAAATCTGTGATTTTAGGAAAAAAATGCAAATTTATTTGGCATTGATTTGATTGTGTTATTTAATTTCTGGGAGAAGCCCATGAATATGTTTCGGAGAAGAATAAATGTGCCGATGTTGGAAAGTCTAAACAGACAGAAGAATTTATAAGACTTGAAGGAGTTTACTGAAGTCTTTGCGGATGAACTTGGTTGTTGTACGCAGACTGAAGTGGAGTTTGAAATAAAGGAGAACGTAAAACCGGTGTTCAAACCGAAAAGTTCCCTTTGCACCGTAAGAGACGATAGACAAAGAGTTACAGATATTGGAGAAGAACGGAGTAATTAATAAAGTAGATTACTCTGAGTGGGCATCACCTACAGTCTACATAAAAAAGAGGAACAATAAAATAAGAGTTTGTGCGGATTTCTCAACTGGACTGAACGAATGTTTAAAAGATCACACGTATCCTCTCCCCACACTGGAGGAGATGTTTTCAAGGTTAAATGGGGTCAAAATCTTTTCGAAGACTGATTTGTCAAAAGCCTATCTACAAGTCGAGGAAGAATGTTCTAAGTATTTAACCATCAACACTCATAGAGGATTGTATAGGTTGAAACGGCGACCGTTCGGTTTGAACGTAGCACCAAGTGCATTTCAACAAATTATGGATACGTTGTTGTCAGGGCTAGACTATGCATACTTGGACGACATTTTAATAAAAAGTGAAAATATGGAAGAACATAAAACGCATGTCCGTTAAGTTTTTAAAAAATTTAGAAATTACGGATTCAAGGTAGGACTTGAAAAGTGCGAGTTCTGTATGGATAAGATTGAATATTTAGGCCAAATAATTGATCATAAGGGAAGGAAACCTAACTCAAACAGACCTGAAGCAATAAATATTATGCCTACTCCGGATAACGTGACTAAGTTACAGTCATTTCTGAGATTTGCAAATTATTATAATATATATATATATATATATATATATATATATATATTCCTAATATGCATGACTTGAGAGCACCATTGAACAAATTGTTAGAAAAAAATAAAAAGTGGTGTTGGACAAGGGAATGCGACGAAACATTTAAAAAAAATCAAAAATTGCTTATTGTCGGATTTAGCGTTAGTACATTTTGATCCGGATGTGCGTTCTGGTACAGTGGATATCGGCTCGGAACGAGAAATCGGGGAACCGAGTTCGAATTCCAGTTGAATTCCTTGTATTCACTTACGCGCAAATACCCTTGGGAAAGGTATTAATCCGTTTCTTCCTTCCAGTTATGGGTTAAATAAAAGAACAGATTGAGTTCTATAGCCTTGGTCGGCAACCAGTCTACCACAGAAAGCAATGGCAACCTACTGTGGGATAATCTTCTGCCCAGTCAGTCATGTCTCTTTCGAGACATGATCGCCCAAGCGTGTATCGCGCATGGCACTTGACTGACTGACTGACTGACTGACTGACTGACATTTTGATCCAAACAAAGAGTTAGTTGTAGTGACGGATGCAAGTGAATACGGCATAGGAGCTGTTCTGTTACACAAATTCGAGGATGACGTATCAAAACCTATCGCTCATGCATCGAGAGCGTTGCTTCCAGCGGAAAGAAATTATAACCAGATAGAAAAGGAAGCGCTAGCTATAATTTATGCTGTGAAGAAATTTCACAGATTCATTTATGGGAGATCGTTTGTATTAAAAACCGACCATAAACCTTTGTCGATTTTTGGGTCGAAAAAGAAGTACCTACTCATTCCGCAAACAGGTTGCAAAGATGCAGTGTAATTTTAAATTACAATTTTAGGATGAAATTTATTCTGTCTAATGAAAGTGCACACGCGGATTGTCTTTCAAGATTAATTCCGAAAAGCCCTGAGTTGTTGGAGGAAACGGTGATAGCAGCGTTAAAAGAAGAGAAAGAACTTATGGATGTACTGGTGAACACCGTTAGTGAATTACCAGTGACGCTGGAGGAAATCAATAAAATGGCGGAAACGGATGATTACATTGCAAAGATGATTAAACAAGTGAAAGGGAATACGAAAAACAAAGGATGCAAAGTTTCACCATTTTCAATTTGTAATGAGGCACTGATGTATGCTCAAAGAGTGGTAATTGAATACTGCTGCCATATCTGGTTGGGTGCCCCTGCTGTTCTCCTCGGGCTTCTCGATAATGTTCAGAGGAGGGTTTGTAATGTGATAGATACCGACTTGGCAGACCGCCTGCAGTCTCTCTCCCACCGGCGCGACGTGGCTTCCCTGTGTCTCTTCTATAAATACTTTCACGGCTTCTGCTCCGATGAACTTAGATCACTAGTGCCCCCTAAATACGAATTTGAACGAGATACTAGATTAGCAACTAGATCCCACCCTTTTACAGTGAAACCGATAAAATGCAGCCGTAACTTCTACTCCAACAGTTTCTTTCGTCGCACTTCCCGACTGTGGAATTCTCTTCCACACGATTGCTTCCCCGACGGCTACAATCTCCAGGAGTTTAAATGTAAGGTCAATAGACACCTCCTAACACACTAACCTGCTCCCATTCTATCAAACACTCTTTCTATCTGCCTAACCCTCATCCTCGCTATCCTTACTCATCTGTCACCTTCCTCCTGACATTCCCTATGTTTAACCACTCTTTCTCTTTACCTTCCCTATGTAGCCCCATGCGCAATAGTGGCAGTGGAATGCCTTGCTTGGGGTGAGATGATTAAAAAAAAAAATTCCACGTGTTCTACGAAAGAGGGTATTAAAAGAGTTTCATTTGGGTCATCCGGGTATATCCAGAATGAAATCATTAATGAGGAGTTATGTGTACTGGCCTAGGATGGACGAGGACATTGAAGATTTGGTGAAGCAGTGTAAAGGCTGTCAGCAGCAAAATCACCACCCATAAAAATGCAGCCGTGGCCTAAAACAAATGTGCCATGGTCACGGATACATGTGGATTATGCAGGACCATTAAAGGGAGACTATTACCTAATCATTGTGGATAGCTATTCTAAATGGCCTGAAGTGTATAGATTTAATCACCCGACAGCGGCAAATACAATAAAGGCATTAAATGAAGTATTTAGCCGCCTGGGGGTACCAAACACAATTGTGAGTGACAACGGTACCATGTTTACGGGATCTGATTTTAAACGTTATTGTGATTCATTCGCAATCGAACACGTAACAACACCTACATATAATCCGAGATCGAATGGTCAGGCAGAAAGGATTGTTGATACGTTCAAAAGAGCAGTGAGAAAAGCTGATGGGATCAACACCGAAGACAAAAATATCCAAACTTTTCTGATGGTTTACAGAATTATGCCAAATTAGAACGTTATGGAAATTTGTCGCCTGCAGAGGTCATGTACGCAAGAAAGATTAGATCAATCTTTGATAGGTTATTACCAAAGAAAAAATAGACCTTGATAAAACTCTGGTATGAAATATTTCAAAGAAGGTGACAAGATTTTCTTTATCGGTCTGGAAAGTGTTTTTGGGAAGACGGTGTAGTAAGTCGAATCGGGAGAGTGATGTATATAATTCAAGGAGAGAAGTTTCTGTAAAAGACACGTAAATCAAATGAGACCTCAATACATTGAAACCGTTAATAATGATCAAGAGATACCGATGGAGGTATTGTATGATACATTCCAAATAAGACCACCCACTAACGTTGGAGTATCATTGAAAGTAACTGCAGGTTCTCCTGAAAGTGAGGACACAAGGAGAAGGAGTAATAGAAAAGAAAGAAAATGAAACGGCTATACCCAGTTCCTATAAGGAAAAAAATATTGAGCAAAATTCTAGGAAGAATTTAGCTCGGGAAAGTGTTATAGTAGAACATCCTGCCATACCCCATAATGGAATGCTCTAGTCTATACAGGACGATGACAAGCAATCTTCTTCTTCTTCTATGTGCCCTGTCCCTTCAGGACGTAGGCGATCATGGCTCTCCACGTCTCCCTATCCCTTGTGGCTCTTAGTATGTTTGCTCCTGTTGCTTCTAGCAACCCCTGTTCCGTCATCCACCTGATCAGGCCCTGCAAATATGTTATCCGCTGCCTTCCTCTGTCTCTCCTTCCTTCTATCTGTCCAGTCAGTATCAGGTTCTCCAGGCTCTCCTTCCTCATTGCATGTCCCAGGAACTTCAGTTGTCTCTTCCTGATGCTCAGCATCAATTTCCTTTTTGTTGCCATTCTTTCTAACACCTCGTCGTTGCTTGTATGCTCAGTCCACGATATCCGTAGCATCCTTCTGTAGAACCACATTTCGGCCGCTTCCAGTTTTGTTCTCATTTTCGATGATATTGTCCAGCATTCACAGCCGTATTGAAGAACTGACATCACGTAGCAGTCTAGCACTCTTTTCTTCGTTTCTATTGAGATTTCCCTGTGTGTTAGTATTTGGCTCATCTTCTGGAACGCGTCCTTTGCCATGCCAATTCGCCTTCGGATCTCCGTGTCGCACTTTTCTTCTCCTGTTAGAACACTTCCTAGGTACTTAAATTTTTGGACTTGTTTGATTCTGTTATCCCACCCCACGAGGTGGAAAAACGTCTTAGGCGAAGGCATTCTCTATTTGATAGTTTATTCCACTCCTACTCGTTGATTGCTTATCTGTATCTGTTAATTGTACAGCAGTACAATAAATCCGTTAGGTTGTATTCCTGTGTCGAGAACCATTCTTCCACAAATTTTTATACTGATATTCCTTTCCGGGATATATATATATATATATATATATATATATATATATATATATATATATTGTGTGTGTATTTTGGCAGCATTTTTTCATTAATGCAGGTTTCATTGAATAATATAGACAAGTTCTGTCTATTAATTTTGTGTAGGATCCGTTCATACCGTCTGATATACTTGATGGTCATATCGTTGAAAGACAACAAAAAATCACAGTAATTGTTGATTTTTTATCGGGTCTAAGCTTTCGGCTCACATAAGCCATTATCAAAGAGTAAATATTAACACACAGTAAACATAGAACATTTAAGCTATTAACAATAAAGAGAATTAAATTGAAAATATAAGTCCATCCCTACCATGGCGGATGGCCGAAGACAGTGACAAAATAGTGGCGTTGTGGTCCCTGATCTGATTACAGGCATTTGAGTACGTTATTGGAAATATCAAAATTGATTGTATTCAAACCAGGTTTAAATTGTTTAATGTAGATTGCTTTTGACACTGTCTTCGGCCATCCGCCACGGTAGGGATGGACTTATATTTTCAATTTAATTCTCTTTATTGTTAATAGCTTAAATGTTCTATGTTTACTGTGTGTTAATATTTACTCTTTGATAATGGCTTATGTGAGCCGAAAGCTTAGACCCGATAAAAAAATCAACAATTACTGTGATTTTTTGTTGTCTTTCAACGATATGACCATCAAGTATATCAGACGGTATGAACGGATCCTACACAAAATTAATAGACAGAACTTGTCCATATTATTCAATGAAACCTGCATTAATATATATATATATATATATATATATATATATTATTTCCATCCAAGGAAGGCAAAAAAGCCAACAAGATTCAATGAATTACTGAGTATTAGAAAATATGAGAAATTGTTAAAACTGCACAATATGTGCATCAAATGAACTGTTCTGGTTTCCAGTTTTTGTGCTCTCTTCCCCATGCTAGTCTCTTCTTCTTATTGGCTGGCCGAAGCAAAGGCTTCGTGGCTGCCTTATAAAGATTTGCAAAATAATATTAACAAAAGAACTATTCTAATTTCATTTAGAATTATCCACTAGGCAATAAATACTAAAAATAGTATGAAATTGGTTACATATTTTTAAAATATTTTAAAAATATATATATATAATATTATATGAAGCACCCATAGCCCAGAGGTAAAATCGCCGACTGACGCCAATTTGGTCAGGTTTCAATCCTGGGTTAAAAAGCAATCGGAGTCTAACCGTACTGATGAGCTGTGATACAGCAAAACAGATCTGTCTGCGGATGACGATGTATATATGTATACATTTATACAATTTAAGATATGCCATATTTATGGATTAAAGTGTTTAATATAAAAAATAGCGCACATGTAAATATAAAGATTACATCAAAGTCAACACACTGAAACGACAGTCAGTTTTATTGTTAACTGGACTTAATTAATATTTTCTTAATAAAGTGTAAATCAAATGGATGTTTAACATATGACTACCTTTTTGAATCTAGCATAAATCATATATATGTCTACCTTACTCACATTCATGTAAACCAGACATATATCCACCTTTTTCACTCAAGTGTAAACCAGTCAAATATCTACCTTTTTGAATTTAGCATAAATCATATATCTGTCTGCCTTATTTACTTTCATACACCCTCGCTGGTCTCTTGTCCACATTACACCCTCACTGGTCTCTAAGATAATCTCAAAACTTGACCCTCACAAAGCGAGCGGTGGGGCGGAATCCCAATCATAGTCCTGAAGAACGTGCGCCAGAACTCTCCTCTGTCCTCTCTAAACTCTATATCTTCTGCCTATCTGCTTCCTGCTTTCCTGCCTGTTGGAAGTCCTCCTCTGTAGTTCCTATATTTAAGAATACTGGGGAACCCTCAGACCCCGATAATTTCCGCCCTATCAGTCCAATCTTCGGAAAGTTTTCGAAGCCATTATCGACGCCAAGTTGATTCAGCATCTCACGGCCCACAGGTTCCTCTCAGACAAACAGTTTGGTTTCCACTTCACCAGGTCTACTGCTGATATGCTAACGACCATTACTGAGTACATATACCAGGCTCTTGACAAGAATGGCGAAGCCCGAAGCGTTGCCTTGGATATCTTCAAAGCATTCGACAGAATCTGGCATGCTGGCCTTTTACGCAAACTGCGGAGCTACGGTATAACTGGACATTTGTTTGACCTCATCCAGTCATTCCTCTCTGACTGCACATTGAAGGTAGTATTAAATGGACATGCCTCCCAAAACTATCATACGAATGTGGGTGTCCCTCAAGGCTGTATCCTAGGCCCCACACTCTTTCTGATCTACATTAATGATCTCCCCAATGCCATTAGATCCCAATTAGGCATGTACGTCGATGACACCACAATTTACTCTTGCCTCGATCATAAACTCGGTGTGGGCGACAAAGCGAACCTCGCTGCCGAGCTTAAAAAGGACCTCAAATACGTAGTGGACTGGGGTAGGAAATGGCTCGTAAATTTCAGTGCTTTTAAACAAAGCTGCTATCAATTAACCACCACAGACAATTGCATCTACCTCCCATTAGCATGGAACAGGCTTGCCTCCCAGAGAGTAAAACACTACGCCTCCTTTGCCTTACATACTCGGCGGACCTCAAATGGAATGACTATATCGAATCCATTGCCAAATCCGCCACTATGAAAGTCGGTTCTCTGTGCAGGGCCCGGAAGTTTTTCCCACCTGAATCTATTCTGCACATATATAAATCTACCATCCGCCCGTGTATTAAATATTGCTGCCATATCTGGTCGGGTGCCCCTGCTGCTCTCCTTGGGCTTCTTGACAAAATACAAAGGAGGATCTGTAACGTGGTTGATGCTGACTTGGCAGACTGGCTGCAACCACTCTCTCACCGGCGTGATGTGGCTTCCCTGTGCCTCTTCTACAAGTACTTTCATGGCTTCTGCTTCGATGAACTTAGAGCACTGGTGCCGCCTAAGCAGGAACTTACACGAGATATTAAATTAGCAACTAGGTCCCACCCTTTTACAGTAAAACTGATAAGAGGTAACTGTAATTTCTACTCCAACAGCTTCTTTTCTCACACTTCTCACCTGTGGAATTCCCTTCCACATGTCTGCTTTCCCAACAGCTACAATCTCCAGGAGTTTACATGTAAGGTCAATAGACACCTCCTATCACACTAACTTGCATCCATTCTTCCAAAACTCTCACCATCTACCCAACCCTCACTTTCGGTATCCTTACCCATCTATCACTCTCCTTCTGACATTTCCTATATCTAATCATCCTTTCTCACCACTTTCCCCTCTATGTAATGCCCTGCGCAGTAGTGACACTGAAATGCGTTGCTCGGGGTGAAACGATTATGAAAAAAATGTAAACGAGACATATATCCACCTTTTTCACTCTAGTGTAAACCAGTCAAATGTCTACCTTTGTGAATCTAGCATAAATCAGATATATGTCTACCTTATTCACTTTCATGTAAACCAGAAACATATCCACCTTTTTCACTAGTGTAAACCAGTCAAATATCTACCTTTCTGAATCTAGAATAAATCATATATATGTCTGCCTTATTCACTTTCATGTAAATCAGACATATATCCACCTTTTTCACTCTAGTGTAAACCAGTTAAATGTCTACATTTGTGAATCTAGCATAAATCAGATAAATGTCTGCCTTATTCACTTTCATGTAAATCAGACATATATCCACCTTTTTCACTCTAGGGTAAACCAATCTAATCTCTACCTTTGTGAATCTAGAATAAATCATATATATGTCTGCCTTATTCACTTTCAGGTAAATCAGACATATATCCACCTTTTTCACTCTAGTGTAAACCAGTTAAATGTCTACCTTTGTGAATCTAGCATAAATCAGATAAATGTCTGCCTTATTCACTTTCATGTAAACCAAACATATATCCACCTTTTTCACTCCAGTGCCAAGCAAACCTATGTCTATTTTTTAATTTCCTGTAAGCCTGACCTTTGCCTTCATTTTAGGACTCTTGATTAAACAAGACATGCCTACATTTTTCTCTCTAAATGTTAACCAGAATTATGTCTACTTCTTTTTACATTGGCATAATTCAGACATATATCCACGTCTTTCACTCTAGTGTAAACCCAACCTTTATCTTCCTGTTGGGACTCATGTGTAAACCAGAAACATATTTACTTTTTTCACTCTAGTGTAAACCCAACCTTTATCTTCCTGTTGGGACTCATGTGTAAACCAGAAACATATTTACTTTTTTCACTCTAGTGTAAACCCAACCTTTATCTTCCTGTTGGGACTCATGTGTAAACCAGAAACATATTTACTTTTTTCACTCTTGTGTAAAACAGACATATGAGTACCTTTGTCATTTAGTTTAAACCAGACATGTCTTCCATTTGGTTTACACTAAGCTGTAAAAGATAGATGGGAATAAACTAGATATGTCTATCTTTTAGACTCTAGTGTAAACCAAACTTATGTTTAATTTGTTGAGTCTTGTATAAATCACATGTATGTCTTATTAAATCTAGCATAAACCAAGTATATGTCTACTTTTTTCACTCTAGGGTATATCACACCTATGGCTGCTTCTTAGACTCTAATGTAATGTTGATATATATGTCTACCTTTTGCTTCTATTGTAAACCAAACATATATCTACCATTTTTAAGTCTATTGTATCCCAGACCTATGAATGCCTTTTGACTCTAATGTAAATCAAATATATGTCAACATTTTTCACTCTAGCGTATACCAAATATTTGTCTAACTTCATGACCCTAATGTGAACCAGTCTTATGTCTATCTTTTTCAATTTAGTGAAAACCAGATGTCTATCTATTCAAGTCAAACTTAAACCGAACATATGTCTACTATTTAGAGCCGAGTGCAAATGAGACCTCTGTCTGCACTTTTAACTCTAATATAAATCAGACCAACACCACTGGCCATTATTATTAGGCCACCCCAGTATTTTAAAGGAAATGATGTATTTCATACTATTTTTAGTATTTATTACCAAGTGGATAAAATCGGAATGAAAACAGAATGGTTCTTTTGTTATTATTACTTTGCAAAATTTTACAAGGCAAATTGCGACAATTTAACCATCGCACCCTGCAGATTTGATATATATATATATATATATATATATATATATATATATATATACTACCGGGTATAATTATTAGGCCACTCCAGTTTAAAAAAAAAATGTATTTCAGATTATTTTTAGTATTTATTGCCAAGTGAATAATTCAAAATGAAAATAGAATGGTTCTTCTGTTACTATTACTTTGCAATATTTTACAGGGCAAGGAAGCAAAGATGAACTAGTACAAATCACCCTAAATTTTCTTCATTCTTTTATTGATGAAAATGCAATATAGGTAATTATTTAATATTTATAAATTCATTTGAAGCACATCTTATTGTGCAGTATTAACAAAAGAACCATTCTATTTTCATTTACAATTGTTCACTTGGCAATGAATACTAAAAAATAGTATGAAATACATCATTTTTTTAAACAAGTGGGTGGCTCAATAATTATGGCCAGTAGTGTATGTCTAACATTTTTACTCCAATGTAAACCACAAAATATATCTACCTTTTCAAATCAAGTGTAAACCAGAACTATATGTACCTTTTTAACTCTAAAAAACTAGACATGTGTCTACCTTTTTGGTTTTAATGTAAACTAAAGATAAGTTAACCTCTTAGTGTCTAGTATAAAAAAGACATAGGTCTTTCTTTTTGACTTGAATGCAAAACACTTATGTTTACCTTTTTGACGCTAATCTAAACCAGACATATGTTTACCTTTTTGACTTGAATGCAAAACAAACTTCTGTTTACCTTTTTCAGTCTAGTGCAAACCAGGCCTATGTCCACCATTTTTATTCTAGTGTAACTAATATATATATATATATATATATATATATATATATATATATATGCTTATCTTTTAGAGTTTACTGTTACTGTTAACTAGACCTATGTCTAACTCTTTGACTCTAATGTGAACCAGATCTATGTCTATCATCTTGACTGTAAATAGACCAGACATTATGTCTGTTTTTCAATCCAATGAAAACAGAAGCTAGGTTAACTTTTTTATGTCTAGTGTAAATCAAACATGTCTGCTTTTTTTTAATCTAGTGTGAATTAGGTCTATTTCTCCTTTTTTGAGTCAATTGTAAACCAAACCTGTGTCTACCTTTTCCCTCTAGTGTGAATCAAATCTTTGACTGCCTGTTTGACTCTAATGTAGACCATACTTATGCCTACTTTTGACTGGAATGTAAAAAACATGTCTACTGTTTTGACTGTAATCTTAACTAGACATATGTCTACCTTATTCACTATAGTATAAACTACATCTATGTCTACGTTTTTTATTCTAGTGTAAACCAGATATCTGTCTGTCTTTTTGATTCTAATGCAAAGCAAAACACATGTTTAACTTTTTGATTCTAATCTTAACCAGACATATTTTTACCTTTTTGATTTCAGTCTAAATCAGATTCTGTTTATTTTTTTTGTACTTTAATCTGAAGCAGACAAAGGTTTAACCTTTTACTTTAATCCAAACTGGACATATGTTTACCTTTTTGACTCTAATCTAAACCAGATATATGTTTCTTTTTTTTTAATTTAACTTTAAGCAGATATAGGCTTAACCTTTTAATTTAATCTAAACAGGACATATGTTTACCTCTTTGACTCTAATCTAAACATAGGTTTAACTTTTGAATCTAATCTAAACCAGACATATGTTTACCTTTTTGACTCTAATCTAAACATAGGTTTAACTTTTGAATCTAATCTAAACCAGTCATATGTTTACCTTTGTGATTCTAATCTAAACCAGACATATGTCTACCTTTTTGACTTCCGTTTAAATCAGGCATATCTGTAAGTTTTTCTTTAATCTAAATGGGACATATGTTTATCTTTTTGAATCTAATCTAAACCAGACAAATGTTTACCTTTTTGAATCTAATCCTAACCAGAAATATGTTTAACTTTTTGACTTCAGTCTAAATCAGACATATGTTTACTTTTTTAATCTAAATGGGATATATGTTTACCTTTTTGAATCTAATCTAAAGCACATATATATTTACCTTTTTGACTCTAATCTAAACCAGACATATGTTTCTTTTTTTTAACTTTAACTTTAAGCAGATATACGTTTAACCTTTTACTTTAATCCAAACTGGATATACATTTACCTTTTAGACTTCCATCTAAATCAGACATATCTTGAACTTTTTCTTTAATCTAAATGAGACATATGTTTGCCTTTTTGACTCTAATCTAAACCAGACATATGTTTACCTTTGTGATTCTAATCTAAACCAGACATATGTTTACTTTTTTTACTATAATCTCAGCCAAGCATCGGTTTAACTTTTTGAATCTAATCTAAACCAGACATATGTTTACCTCTTTGACTCTAATCTAAACCACACATGTGTTTACCTTTTTGACTTCAGTTTAAATCAGACATATCTGTACCTTTTCTTTAATCTGAACAGGACATATGTTTGCCTTTTTGACTCTAATCTAAACCAGACATATGTTTACCTTTGTGATTCTAATCTAAACCAGCCATATGTTTACTTTTTTTACTATAATCTCAGCTAGACATCGGTTTAAGTTTTTGAATCTAATCTAAACCAGACATATGTTTACCCTTTTGTCTCTAATCTAAACCAGACAAATGTTTACCTTTTTGACTCTATTGTCAACTAGACATCTTTTTGATCTTGTGTAAACTCACCTTTTCTATCATATTCTTTTTCTTTCTCACCTGCACGGTTTATAGTTGATATTTGATAACTCAACATGTACTGAATTGTCATCAAACTATTTCTCATTCTAATCATCTCTCTCTCCTTCAGTTTCTTCATATTTATGTATCTGTCTGTTATACATGCACAAAACATTATCAGTTTGCTTATATATATATCCATCTATATATAATTCAGGGTCACTCACAAAAAAAGTAACGACACATGCATATATATTTTATCAATTTATATATGTTTATATGTAATAATTAATTTCCCTCTGAGCCTATGTGTATCAAGATATTTGTATATGCATTATACGAATATATACATATATATGCACATACATGCATACACTGTCTAGTTTTGTCAGTTCATATATGTATATATATATATATATATATATATACCTGTATATCTATATATTTACCTATCTACAAATCTATTTAAATATCTCTCTATAGCCTGTTGATGTCTTTGTATATATCTCAATCTGATGATCTGTCTGTCTGTCAATCTAACATACAAACACACATATACAGTGTTTCAATATGTATGTATATGTTTATCCATATATATTACAAATATGCATACACAAACACAGACACACAAACACACATACTGACATATCTTTTTGCAAGTATTCACATCTATCTATCTATCTATCTATCTATCTGTTTCAGTCTGTTCATATCTACCTATCTTAGTCTGTTCATATCTATTTATCTATGTTCATTATCTATCTATCTGTCTATCTATCTATCTTTGTTCATTATCTATCTATCTATCTATCTATCTATCTATCTATCTATCTATCCTAGTCTGTTCTTTATCTATCTATCTATCCATCCTAGTCTGTTTATCTGTCTATCCTAGTCTGTTTATCTATCTATCCATCCTAGTCTGTTTATCTATCTATCTATCTATCTATCTATCTATCTATCTATCTATCTATCTATCTCAGTCTGTTCATATCTATCTATCTATCTATCTATCTATCTATCTATCTATCTATCTATCTCAGTCTGTTCATTATCTATCTATCTAATCTATCTATCTATCTATCTATCTATCTATCTATCTCAGTCTGTTCATATCTATCTATCTATCTATCTATCTATCTATCTATCTATCTATCTATCTCAGTCTGTTCATATCTATCTATCTATCTATCTATCTATCTATCTATCTATCTATCATCTATTTCTAGTCTGTTCAATATCTATCTATCTATCTATCTATCTATCTATCTATCTCAGTCTGTTCATATCTATCTATCTATCTATCTATCTATCTCAGTCTGTTCATATCTATCTATCTATCTATCTATCTATCTATCTATCTATCCAGTCAATTCAATGGTTCCGAGTATGACGGTAAACTGCATCTGGCAGCAAGGCCTCTGATTGGGATTTTGTGAGGAGCATGGAACCACCTCTTAATTTCTGTTATTCCCAGGTCCACCTTGACCCAGAGTGGTAGCACCTGTTAAGGTCCCAGTTATGGGCAAATAGTTAACTCCCAAACTTGGGTCAAAACACTATGGAAGTATAAAAATAAACTTTTATAGAAATATATACATAAAAATAGACTTTTATAGAAAAATATACATTTTTATAGAAAAATTATTACCAACAATACATTTTTGAAGGAAAAAATTATTCTCAGCAAAACATTTTTGAATACAAAACTAGAAGACATTTTCAGTTTTCTAAAATAACAAAAAAATAAAAGCAAAAAAATTTCATTAAAATCTTACTAAATCAATCTTCTCACTTTCACGGAACATTAAAAAAACAAAAACAAAAAATCCTTAAACCTCACCTTCCTGGCATTAAACAACCCATATGCCATGAAACAAAACTCAAACTCAAACTCAGTTGATTCAAATATATCTGTGTATATATATATACATGCAAACACACATACACACACACACACATGTCCACACATGCACAAACACACATACACACACATATACACACCATCCATTTCAGTCTCTATGCATATACAAACACAAATACACAAATTCCATTGTTTTACTCTTTCTCTCTCTCTCTCTCTATATATATATATATATATATATACACAAATATATTTGCACACACATACATATACATTTATATGTTTTTTGCTTTTTTAATTTGTTTATTGTTCAAATAAAATTATCCTATAATATATATATATATATATATATATATATATATATATATATTATTTACTTGTCTAAACATTAAACAAATAAATTAAAAATAGAAGCTAATATACTAATATATATATATATATATATATATATATATATATGAAAAGAATAAGTAAAGAACAGCTAGAAAAAAGTGTCTTCAATTTAAAAAACTTCTTTAGAGATTTTTTAAAGATTCGTCTTTTAAAAATCTCTAAAGAAGCTTGTTAAAGTGAAACATGTTATATTCAAGACACTATTTTTCCTATCTATTCTTTACTTATTCTATTCATCTTGTTGGATTCTGATCCATATGCCCAAATAATATATATTTTCTCAACATATGCTGTTAAATATAAGAGTCAATGAATGTCTATTATGTTTAATCATGAGCCGTTCTAAACATTGTATTTTGGCTTTAATTTCAGTTGAAAATAAAGACAAAAATTCTCCAACATTTGGATAATTTTTTTACTAAGTTGGTTCTAAGCTTTCGGCTCACATGAGCCAAATTCAATCTTAGAACCAACGTAATTAAAAAATTATCTCCATGTTGGAGAATTTTTGTCTTTATTTTCAACTGTAATTACAGCCAAAATACAACATTTAGAACCGCACATGTTTAGAAAATTATTTGCTGCCTCGATTATTTGCTATTTAAATTTAGATTTAATTAACTTAGATTCTGCCGGTTATTTGTGGTCCTCAAGGTTTGCTTTTGTAAAATTTTAGGATCTAGATAAGTACAGAGACAGTTTTATTATTATTATTATATATATATATATATATATATATATATATATATATATATATGAAATGAATTGAGTTCTTTCGGTGACTGGCATGTGTATACACTGCTTATATACAACACATTAAAATTTCCCTTCTCTGATTCCATGTGCCTATGGCTTAGGGAGTAGCGACTTCGACTGACATGGTTGAGTTTCAATATCGGCCAGAAGGAAATGGAAGTGTCTAGCAGCACTGATGAGCTGTGATACAGTGAAACAGGCTTGTATGTGGATGACTAACATATATATATATATATATATATATATATATATACTAATAAGTACAATTACACACTCCATTCTGAATCTGGGTTAGCGACGTGGCAATAAGACATACCTGAATAAAAGTATCCCTCGTCTTAGGTAAACAATCCGAAACAGGTGATATGTACAGCTTCAATTGCACCTTTGCAGTTTCTGGGGCAACACTGCTGCTAAATCTCTTGGTATGCATCAGTAGACAAACGTGTTTTTCAGTTCAGTACTCTTGCATTCATTTCTTGAGAGTGAAATACCCTCACGTACCAACGTAGCCAGTAGCCCACCTAAATATTGTATTTGAAAACAGGTTAATATCAAAGAGGCAGATTTAGACAGAGGATTATCAGCAGCCGCTAATCACCCCCCCCACCCACTCGTGTCTAAATAACAGACTTACCTAAAACAGATATTTGAAGGACTTTTTTTCTCACAGCCTCTTTCTAAAATACAAGCGATAAGTCCATTGAATTAGCACAATTGAGGTGGGGGGAAAAAAAACTAAAAGAAGCAAAAACTACTGAATGAAGAGACACAAGCCTTTGATTAACAAGATGTAAGTTTCTTTCAGAGATTGTTCGTCAAGAAACAGAAAACTTTATGTTTATAATGATTTAGAATAAACTGATCCAGAACAGATGACAGGAATTAAGAATTTTTTTTTTAAAGAAGCCTTGTGTAAATTTTTCTTCAAGAAGAAATTCACGTCTGTTTCTTTCAAGCTATCTAAACTTATATAATAAATGGAACTTTGTCTATGTGTGTGTGTGTGTGTGTCCGTTACTCTGACTCTGACTCTGAAATGGTTGAACCGATTTTCTTGAAAATTTACACAGTTGTACTGCAAGTGTCTGCGAGTGTTCTTAGCTAGGTTTTGTGTCGAGGTACCCTTGATAAATATCGAAAATCAATAATTGAAGAAAATCAGATTATAGAAGGAGTGATCCGATTTTAATCAAATTTGATACACTCATAGACAAAGACATAAGAAATGATATTCAGAAATTTCAAGGTTGCAGTTCTTACAATAGTGCAGAATATTGATAATATATATATATATATATATAAAAAGCAAGATGTTTGTGTGTGTGTCTGTTTATCTACCTGTATGTCTGTATTTTTTTCAGCCCTTTTATTTTAGTTTTTGCTTTGGGTTTGGCTCTGAGTAGGTATAATTGCAGTTCTTAGTCTCAGCCATGATACCATTTACTCAGAGAACTTATTTAGCCTTCAAAATTCAGTTAACGATGAAAAAAATTATTTGATATCAATACCAGGAAATCAAAATTTGACTTACATCCATTTATTTTTCTTTCAGTCTATGGTTTCGCTTTAACTGGAAACAACTATTGCTTTTTAGTCTTTCGTGCCAAAGTCCAAAGAGTCTGAGCTCCAGGACCATGGATTAGTTTAAAGTTTTCATTACACCCGAGAAACACCAGGCTATATTGCTTGTCACCCATAAAAGAAATGTGTTAATTTTTGAAAATATTAAATTTCATTAATCAGCAAAATTTTATGAATTAATGAATTGCTTACCAGTTAATTCAACCTTATCATTGTTACTTTTTCCCAAAAATCTGGCTCTATACACTCTTCATTATTACCATTCTTTTATGACTAGTTTGATTGCATCTTATAATTGTCGGTTTTATCCCAACATTCTGGCTCTATACACTCTTCATTATTACTATTATTTATTACTAGTTTTATTCCATCTTATTATTGTTGCTTTTTATCCCAACACTCTGGCTCTATACACTCTTCATTATTACTATTATTTTATTACTAGTTTTATTCCATCTTATTATTGTTGCTTTTTATCCCAACACTCTGGCTCTATACACTCTTCATTATTACTATTATTTTATTACTAGTTTTATTCCACCTTATTATTGTTGCTTTTTATCCCAACACTTTGGCTCTATACACTCTTCATTATTACTATTATTTTATTACTAGTTTTATTTCATCTTATTATTGTTGCTTTTTATCCCAACACTCTGGCTCTATACACTCTTCATTATTACTATTATTTTATTACTAGTTCTATTCCATAATATTATAGTTGCTTTTTATCCCAACACTCTGGCTCTAGACACTCTTCATTATTACTATTATTTTATTACTAGTTTTATTCCATCTTATTATTGTTACTTTTTATCCCAACACTCTGGCTCTATACACTCTTCATTATTACTATTATTTTATTACTAGTTTTATTTCATCTTATTATTGTTGCTTTTTATCCCAACACTCTGGCTCTATACACTCTTCATTATTACTATTATTTTATTACTTGTTTGATTCCATCTTATTATTGTTACTTTTTATCCCAACACTCTGGCTCTATACACTCTTCATTATTACTATTATTTTATTACTAGTTTTATTTCATCTTATTATTGTTGCTTTTTATCCCAACACTCTGGCTCTATACACTCTTCATTATTACTATTATTTTATTACTTGTTTGATTCCATCATTTTATCCCTCAGATTTGGTTTTATACACTTTTCAATATTACTATTAATTTTCTTGTTCTAATCGTAAAATAATGAAGAAATTTATTTTTTCGCATAATAATAAAAATGAATATTTGAAGTTCTTTAATATCCTAAAATATATTTTTCAATTTTAATTTACTTGGATCATATTTTCTGCTTCATTAATTCCTGATTTTAATCTATATAATTAACTCTATTGTCATTCATGACAATAAAATTGCATTTTTTATAATTAAGAATAAAAATCTATACAAAGTAAACTAACATGACATATGCAGTTAAAAATTACATTTTAGTAATTTACCCAACTCCATTCATTACATTCATTCACACAATTAACGCTATTGTTGAGTGAAAAAAAATCTGATTTTTAGATCATTGGAAATGAAAATAGGCAAAGAATGCTCGCATAAATTCTTACATTATTTATATTGTTCAGACTGTTGACCTGACCTTTATTGCTATGTTTACGACGTTTCGGCCATTGTACGCTCTGGCTTTCTTCAGGTGCTAGGAATTTTGAACCAAAACCTTTGTTTCGATCACTCATTTCATTTGCGATGCCACTTCCAGAAGCTGTGTAGTTATTCCCCTTGAACTCAACTAAGGTATTTTATTGCCACTGTTTTGCCGGGTGTTACAAAGGAGGAAAGTTATGAGAAAGAGTGGAAGGTTATAGTGGGTGTCAGGAAGTGGGTAAAAGAAGGATGAGAATTCTGATGAGAGTGGAGTGGACGGAAAACGGAGCATGTGAGAGAGGATGCAGGTTAGTGAGATCGGAGATGACTATTGACTTTACATTTAAATTCTTCGAGATTGTAGTTGTCTAGAAAGCAAGTCATCGAAAGGGAATTCCACAGGGGGGAAGTGTGAGAAAAGAAGCTGATGGAGTAGAATTTGTGTTTACAATTTATTGTTTTCACAGTAAAAGGGTGGGACCTAGTTGCTAATCTTGTGGCTCGAGGAAATTCAAATAGAGAGGGTACCAGTGAGGTAAATCCTCAGAGCAGAAGCCGTAAAAGTGTTTGCAGAAGAGACACAGGGAAGCCACATTACACCAGTGAGAAAGTGACTGTATCTGAGTTGCCAAGTCAGGATCTATCACATTACAGATTCTCCGTTGGATTTGGTTGAGGACCCCTAGGTGGATAGCAGGAGCACCCAACCAGATATGACAGCAGTATTCAATGCACTGGCGGATGGTAGGTTTATATATGTGCAGGATTGGTTCAGACGATAAAACTTCCTGACCCTACACAGAGAACTGACCTTCTTAGCAGTGGATTTATCTATGGATTCGATATAGTCATTCTGCTTGAGGTCTGATGTGAGAGTTAACTCGAGGAGGTGCAGTGTTTTGCCTTCGGGGAGACTAGCCTGATCCATGCTAATGGTGGGTAGGAGTGATTGTATGTGATGATTACTAGATAGCAGCTTTGTTTTGGAAGCATTCAAATTTACAAGCCATTTCTTACTGCAGACTACCACAGATTAAAGCTTGGGAGCGAGGTTTGCTTTGTCAGCCTCGGCAGATTTTTGATTGAGGCGAGAGTAAACCGTAGTGTTAAGAGAGTTGAATTCACAAGAAATAAAGACATGGTATCGGAAAGTAGCATCCCACATGGAATGAGAACAATCTACCCCAGTGATTGAAATAAAGAGCAAGTGTTAATTCAAAATTCTTAGCACCTGAAGAAGGCCAGAGCTTTCAGCAGTCGAAACATCATAAACATGGCAACAATGATGAGGACAACAGTCTGAATAATGTAAATAATTTAAATACTACTTCATTTCAGAAGTATTGACAAATAATGAAATTTTACAATGTTTACCCTTCTTTCTCACAAAAATGAAGGGTTAAAATGATGTTATTCCCTTGGTGCTGGTATTACCACATACACTTTTGACTCACTTGGCAAACCTAATAGTTTTTAAAAAGTGATGATTAGAATTTTTAATGAAACGTAAACATATGATGATTTTTTTTGTTTTTGCAGTTTATTTGTAGTCCTTTCTTGTCACTCTCTTCAGCTACCTTCTGTAGGAGATCTTGTAGTTTCCTTTCTGTGTCTGCTATCAGCACTGTATCATCTGCGTACCTTAGGTTGTTTAAATTGTGGCCTCCAATGACAAATCCAGGCATAACTTCTAGGGTCCTCAAAATATTTCTGCTGTACAAGTTGAACAGATCTGTTACCTGTTCGTATACATGCAGTTTGCTGCCAGCATGCCAATTACAGGTCGGGGATACTAAAATCAAGCAGGTACAAAAATTTAAATACCTGGGAAGTGTTATAACAGAAGACGGAAAGTGTGATACAGAGATCCGAAGGCGAATTGGCATGGCAAAGGAACCATTCCAGAAGTTGAGTAAAGAAGAAAACAGGACAATATTGCTAGAAACAAAGAAGAGTGATGTCAGTTCTTCAATATGGCAGTGAATGCTGAACAATATCTTCAAAGATGAAAGAAAAACTTGAAGCACCTGAAATGTGGTTCTACAGAAGCATACTGGATATAAAGTGGGGGATCAGTTCCATATTAAAATCAATATATAAACTGACCCCTCACTTTGTGGTCACAGCAGTTTCTATACATTTATATTCCTGAGATCCAAAAGCACAAGGATGCATTCCAGGAGCTGAGAAGAGTATTAAGAAACAGGACAATTTCTATAGAAACAAGGAAGAGAGTACTGGATTGCTATGTGATGTCAGTTCTTCAATATGGCAGTGAATGCTGGACAATGTCATCAAACACAAAGGAAAAATTTGAATCAACTGAAATTTGTTTCTACAGAAGGATGCTGTGAATATTATGGATCGAGCATGTGAGCAATGATGAGGTCTTGGAAATGATGGAAACAAAAAGAAAATTAATACTGAGCATCAGGAAGAGATAGCTGAAGTTTCTGGGACATGCAATGAGGAAGGAGGGCTTGGAGATCCTGATACTAACAGGCCAGATAGAGGGAAAAAGAGACAGGGGAAAGCAATGGATAACATATTTGAAGGACCTGATCAGGTGGATGATGGAACGAGGGTTGCTTCGTGTAACAGGAGAAGGCATGCTAAGAGCCACCAGGGATAGGGAGATGTGGAAAACCATGATCGCCTACGTCCTGAAGGGACAGGGCACATAGAAGAAGAAACATATGATACAAGATTTGTACATGTTCTTTATTCTTGAGAACTGACAACAAAGATGTGGAAAACAATTTGTTTATTCGATTGCTTCTTTGCAAGAATGTTTTTATATTTACAAGATTTATTAGAATGAATTAAAAAAATTGTTTTCATATTTATAAAATAGTAAATAAGTCTTGCATTGTACTTGGTTCACCTATTTTTATAATCTTATAAATAAATGCTGCTGAACGAGTCAAAAGGGTATACAGTAATTGTTGTGTCAATTGAATAACCGCAATTTTTTTTAAATAATTTTTTTAATAAAATAATTTCTTTCCACATTTCTTTCTTTATAAAATTAGAAATAATAAATATTGCATTATAGGTGGTTTACATATTTTGATAATTTTATAATTTTCTATGAATTTTTAATAAAAAATTATTTGCAAATTACTTTCTTTATAAAATGGTAAAGAATAAATCATGCATTGTACTTGATTCATATATTTTGATAATCCTTTAAATAAACATTGCTGAGGGAGTCAAAAGTGTATACAGTAATAGCAATATCACGGGAATAAATAACATTGCCGGTGTTACTTTAATCTTACTTCTAATTTATGCTGGTGTAATTTTCAAACCACCTTTCCACAATTATTGCATTATTAGACTTAATTTTTATAATCTTGTAAATAAAAGCTGTTGAGCAAGTAAAAATGTTATACAGTAATAGCGGTGTCAAGGGAATAACCGTAATTTTTTTTTAAATAATTTTTTGAATAAAACGTTTTCTTTACAAAATGGTAAATAATAAATTTCACATTGTACTTGTTTTCAAATATCTTTATAATCTTTAAAAAAACATATCCGAAGGGGTCAAAAGTGCATGCAGTAATAGCGGTGTCAAGGGAATAACCGTAATTTTTTAAAATAATGCTTTGAATAAAATGCTTTCTTTACAAAGTCGTAAATAATAAATCTCACATTGTACTTGTTTCACATATTTTTATAATCTTAAAAAAAATCATAGTCGAAGGAGTTAAAAGTGTATGCAGTAATAGCGGTGTCAAGGGAATAACCCTAGCTTTTTTTTAAATAATTTTTTGAATAAAATTTTTTCTTTACAAAATTGTATATAATAAATCTCACTTTGTACTTGTTTTCATATATCTTTTTAATATTAAATAAAAATCATAGTCGAAGGAGTTAAAAGTGTATATACTAATAGCGGTGTCAAGGGAATAACCGTAATTCTTTTAAATAATTTTTTTAATAAAAGTTTTTCTTTACAAAATTCTAAATAATAAATCTTACATTGTATTTGTTTTCATATATCTTTATAATCTTAAAAAAAACATTGCTAAAGGAGTTAAAAATATATACAGTATTTTTTTTGTTTTTTTTTGTTTTTGTTTTTGTTTTTTTTTTGGGTTTTTTTGGGCTCGAAGTTTAATCATTGCAAACTCATTTAGTTTAGCTACTTTTATGTCTTTTTTTATTTAGCCGGCATTTTCCTGGCAACAGCTGCACACGAAAAACACTTCTAAGATTTCATAATTATTGTCTAACATTTGTGCTGGGAAATCCTGTATCAATCTGTTTTATTGTTTATGACGCTTAAAATTAATTCTGTTTATACATATAGCTTTGGGTTAGTCATTAATGTAACTATTAAGTTCAATATTGAGGACTTACTATAATGACTTAACAATCAATACTTAAAAAACAAACGGTTTAATTTTTTTTAATAGTATCACCCGAGCTAGACGATAACGCCACTGATGTGCAGGGGGCTACATAAGAGTAAAAAAAGATTAGATAGGAGGAGAGTAAAGAGAAAGAAAAACCAGTTAGAAAGCAGCAAGAGAAAGATGGGAATACAGGTGTGATGACAGTTGCAAAGGTGGAGAGAAAGGAAAGGATATACGGGGTGGTGAAAGAACTAGAGTCAAGTGGTTAAGAGATGAGTATTGACATTGCATTTAAATTCCTGGAGGTTGTAGCCGTCATGAAAGCAAGAATATGGAAGCGAGTTTCACAGGAGGGAAGTGCGAGAAAAGAATCTGATGGAGTAGAATTGTCGTCTGCATTTGGTTGATCTAACTGTGAATGGGTGAGACCCAGTTGCCAGTCTGGTTGCACGAGTAAACACCTGTTGCGGGGACACCAGTGACTTAAGTTCGTTGGAGCAGAAGCTATGAAAGTATTAATAGAACAGACAGAGAGAGGCCACATCCCGTCGGTAGGGAAGTGGCTGGAGTCGAGCCGCCAAATCAGTACATATCACATTACAGATTATCCTTTGGAGCCTGTCAGGAATACTGAGATGAACAGCAGGGGCGCCTGACCATATATGACAGCAGTACTCCATGCACGAACGAATGGTTGATTTGTATGTGTGCAGGATAGATTCAGGCGGAAAAAACATCCTGACCCGACACAGTGACCCAACCTTCCTAGCAGTGGATTTAGCTATTGACATTGTAATGATTCCACTTGAGATCGGAAGAGAGGGTAAGGCCGAGGAGGCGCAGTGTATTGCTTTCAGGGAGACTCGCTTGGTCCATGCTTATGAGAGGGAGGAGAGGTCGCCTGTGATGATTGACAGACACCAGCTTGGTCTTAGACGCATTAAAATTTACAAGCCAGCTTGGTAATAATTCCCAGTTCTCCTTTCTTATTCCACCACTTCTCTTTTGTTGTATTTTGTTTGAACGAAATAAAGGTCTCACTTTGACATTCCAAGAAGGTCGAAACAATATGATAAAAATGATAAAAATGATAAGGACAACAGTCCGAACACTGTAAAGAGTGCATTTTGTTTTGTTGTCTGAAACATCAGCTAAAAAATTAATATTTTTGTTGAGAATTATTTTACTGCAAAATTAAAGTCGAAAATATCAAGTTCCTTTTGGAACCATTACATTGAATCAAAGATCTTCTTTTCGACGGAATAAGACGTTGCATTTTGTCGCTGCTGCAAATACCCGCAGTTAGACCATGAAGGGTCGTACTATAGTGGGTATCTTATCTTTCTCTTTTTCTAGTTGTAGTAGGATTCCGTTCTAGTGAAGGGTAATTGTATACCGTTGCAGGTTAACAGAATTTGGCCTTGTGGTAGATAGCCCACTATAAGTCATAAAATGATTATAAAATCAAGAAAAGCAAATTGAGTTGAAAATAACATTTATATATACACATATTTTTTCTCATTTCACCCCAAGCAAGGCATTCCACTGCCACTAATGTTTTTACAATGTTTTTTTTAATCATATCACCCCGAGCAAGGCGGTAACGCCACTGATGTGCAGGGGGCTACGTAAGAGTGAAAAGATTGGAAATGAGAAAGCCGGAAACCACATCCTAAACAGGGGACAAGGGATGAGCCTCATCACCTGTTCAATAGACGTGGGTGGAATGTGAACCGGGCGATAAAGCAATACTTGAATATAGGTCCAACGGAGGTTAGAATGTTCATGGCAAATAATGAGCTGAAAGAGATAAAAGGCTTAGGAATGTGGAGAGCGGAGGTATGTGAGGAATGTCTTTGAAGTAGTCGCTCCTGAGATCAGTAAGTACTTTTGAGTCAGTGAAGAAGCGATGCGAGGTGAAGGGAGGCGAATGTAGTAGCCGCTCGACTTAAGTCAAGGGGATATTAATTACATTCTTCTCCTTGGTCTCTGCCCATCTGTCTGTCCGGTGCTTTTTGTCTCGGCTTTTTATATTTGCTTTTTGGATCAAAACAGCTCGTTTTGAATTTCACACTTGTATTCGATTCTGGGCTTCCCATTGGATGGTAAATAAAATTCGCGTAGGCTCGCGAAATGCAAATTTGATATTTGATTAATTTTTATTTTTCAACTGGAACATCTGCGCGAATACACCAGAGACGACTTTTGTTCATTTGCTTTTTGGTCGCTATAGAGCAAACATCCGGTCCCTAACTTTTGCTCGGTCGGTATCACCACAGTACTACTAACTAGTACGAAAAACACTCTACTTCACAAGGACCTCAGTGTGGGCGACATAACGAACCTCGCTGCCGAGCTTGAAAAGGACCTCCAATCCGTAGTGGACTGGGGTAGGAAATGGCTCGTAAATTTCAATGCTTCTAAAACGAAACTGCTATCAACTAACCACCATAGAAAATCGCATCTACCTCCCATTAGCATGGAACAGGCTTGCCTCCCAGAGAGTAAAACACTACGCCTCCTTGGCCTTACACTCTCGGTGGACCTCAAATGGAATGACTATATCCATTGCCAAATCCGCCGCTGTGCAGGGCCCGGAAGTTTTTCCCGTCTGAATCTATCCTGCACATATATAAATCTACCATCCGCCCGTGTATTGAATACTGCTGCCACATCTAGTCAGGTGCCCCTGCTACTCTCCTCGGGCTTCTTGACAAAATACAAAGGAGAATCTGTAACGTGATCGATACTGACTTGGCAGACCGGCTGCAACCACACTCGCACCGGTGTGCCTCTTCTATAAATACTTTCACGGCTTCTGGTCCGATGAATTTAGATCATTGGTGCCGCCTAGGCACGAATTTACACGAGATACTAGATTAGCAACTAGGTCCCAGCCTTTTCCAGTAAAACTGATAAGCTGTAACTATAATTTCTACTCCAACAGCTTCTTTTCTCGCGTTTCCCGCCTGTGGAATTCTCTTCCATATGTTTGCTTTCCCGACAGCTACAATGTCCAGGAGTTTACATGTAAGGTCAATAGATGCCTCCCATCACACTAACTTGCATCAATTCTCTCAAACACTCTCACCATCTACCCAACCCTCATTCTCGGTTTCCTTACCCGTCTATCACCCTCCTTCTGACATTTCCTATATCTAACCATCCTTTCTCACCACTTTCCCCTCTATGTAACCCCCTGCGCAATAGTGGCAGTGAAATACCTTGCTCGGGGTGAAACGATTATAAAAAAAAAAAAAGAAAAGAAAGAAAGTGGACTCATAATTGTTTATTTTGTATAATACATTATAGCCGCAAACTGAACAATTTATTTGCAACGAATAATATTGTTTCAATTGTATTTAACATGACTGAATTATAATATTCTTTAAAACTTCCAAGTTGTGTTCTTCCTGTACCGACTTCATCAGTCGTCACATTAACCATCATATGCGGCCTAAATCACCATAGTAACGTGTCACAAATGTATATTTTATTTTTGCAAGATTTTTAAAACCGAGAATAAAACTTTTGTTTACTAACGCAGGGGTTTTCAAACTGTGGTCCGCGGACCACAGGGGGTGCGCAAGGATAAGATAGGGGGTCCGTAGATTAACTCATCACGTGAAATTCAAAGTAATTTAAATTTAATTTTGTGACATTTTGCATCAACATGCAGTATTAATTTATTTTATTTGAACACTTATGTCTAAAGTAAGCTTAAAACCAGTTTTTACTACGTTTTTGGTAAAAAATTTATGTCTAAATTTCATAAGCGTTTATAGTGGGTCCCTAGACTAAAACTTGAAATATAAAGGGGTCCGTAAGTCAAAAAGTTTGAAAACCCCTGTACTAACGTGTCAATATATCAAAAATGGACAAAAAAAATGGTAACTATTGAAAACTTTCAAAAAGTTGAGATTCCAATCAATGTAATTTCTGTTTGAAATGCACGCAAGTATTTTGCTTAGTGGAAATAGCAAATTTAATCATTTAACTTTCAAATAAACTAAAATTAAAGTTTCAAGAAAAAGGCTTTTATTCTTAAAAATTCAATTTAAAACAGGTATCGAAAATGGAGTGAAGGTACCTATTTTATAATCTTGCAAATAAACATTGCCGAGTGAGTAAACAGTTTACATAGCGGTATTAAAGGAACAACTGTTTTGTGGTGCAGTGGATATCGGCTCGGAAGAACAAATCGGGGAGCCGAGTTCGAATTCCAGCTGAATTCATTGCATTCACTTACGCGCAAATACCCTTGGGAAAGGTATTAATCCGCCTCTTCCCTCCAGTTATGGGTTAAATAATAGGACAGATTGGGTTCTATAGCCTTGGTCGGCAACCAGTCTACCGCAGAAAGCAATGGCAACCTACTGCGGGATAATCTTCTGCCCAGTCAGTCATGTCTCTGTCGAGACATGATCGCCCAAGCATGTATCACGTATGGCACTCAACTGAGTGACTGTAATTATGAAACACTGTTTTTTGTCGGCTCGAAGTTTAAACATTGTCAGACTCATTAAATGATGGCTATAGCTAAATGTTATGGCGTAACTTTTTTTGTGGATTTTTTTATGTAGAGGTTTTCCTTTGTAGTTTGAGTATTCTTCGTCGCCAGTATTATGACTGAAGGGCCATAGAAAGATAACACGGATATAAGGTTGAATAGTATATTGTTGGAAAATGTAGTACAAAGGTAAACGCGGACTAAAGAGTACTTCCTCTCGCAGGCGTCCTGACTCACTCATTCACTCACTCTGTGGCTACTACTCAGTGACTCCACTGTGTCTGTGTCTCTCTCTCACCCAGAATTGGTAGTTATAACGTAGTACAAAGGTAAACGTGGAGTTGAAAATACTTCCTGACTCACTCATTCACTCACTCTCTGGCTACTATTCAGTGACTCTTCCGTGCTGTGTCTCTCTCACCAAGAGTTAGTAGCCACAATATAAAGGTGTGGAAGAGTCCATTTGTAGGTAGGTTCCCACAATATTAAGTTACTTTTATGCCTATTTTTATTTAGTCAACACTTTCCTGTCGACAGCTGCACACAAAAATACATTTCTAAGACTTCATTCACAATGTCTAACATCTGTACTGGGAAGTCCTGTATCCATGTGAGTTTATTTTTGATGATGATAAACATGAATTTTGTTTATACAGATTGTTTTGAATGGGTCATTATCGTAACTGTTAACTTAAATATTGAGGACTTTATACAAATTCAATACTTAAATACCGAAGGATATAAATGGTAGAAAATAATTCCCAGTTCTCTTTTCTAATTCTACCACTACTTATTTTTTGTTGTATTTTGTTTGAATGAAACAGAGGGTTCAGTTTGACATTCCAATCACCTGAAGAGGGTATAGGATACAAATTCTATATCATCTAACAGTTAACTAAAAACACAAAAAGATTGCACACCGGCAAATTCGGATTCAAATGACGAAAAGCGTTTTAGAAAAATCCAAGGCAAATTTCACAAGTCAGTGTGAGAAGCAAAATTCTGGATCCTAATTGGATAAGAAATAGAAAATTCACATTACAATGTCAGACAAACGTTTTTTCAGCCCTAAAGAAGAAGGTGCCTCTGGGAGTCGGTCACATAACTGAAGTCCACTACTTTTTTTTTTAATCATTTCACCCCGAGCAAGGCGGAAACGCCACTGATGTGCAGGGGGCTACATAAATGTAAAAAGATTAATTAGAAAAGAGTGAGGAGTACAAACTAGTTAGAAAGGAACAATAGAAAGCTGAGAAAGCAGGTGCGATGACAGATACATAGGTGGAGAGAAAGGGAGGGTTATACAGGGGTGGGGAGAGCTTCCGCGACCGGTCATGAGTCAGAAACGCGCAGTGATCAGAGAGGCCAGAGAACCGACAGACAGGTCCGTTGCCGACTCAACCAATAGAAAAGAGAAGAAGAAGGAAAGGAAAAGAACAATAACAACAACAACAACCAGATATCTTCAACTGCCTATAAAACTTTACATCTCTCGCCAGCCAGAAAGGAGAAGGAACACAGACTTTATTAGTGAAGTAGACTGATTAATCGTTTTACACACACGCAATCTGCTATTACTACTATCTCTATTTAACCCTTTTCCCCCTCTGCGGTTATTTCTCACTCAAACTCTTTTTCATCTTAAATTGATAAACTCTTTCCTTTCCACCTACTTAGCAGCGGGCACATGAAATGGAAAGAAACAAACATTGTTCTACTACTCTGTTGAATTACAGACAGCAAAACATAGACACATTTTGTTGAACCAACATTCGCTTAAATATAAAAGACATTTTTCTATTGAACAAAATATGCAAAAGAAATATACAAATTGTTTATTCCGTATATATGTTGTTAAATATACTATTTTCTAATTTTATGCAAACATTTCTGAATGCGTTGTCTTTTCTTGAAATTTGTGTTGTATTTTGTGGACAGGATATCCCGCATTAAATTCCCACTTTTAATCCGGGTGCTCTGTAACAAGGGTCAGAACGAACAACGGCCGAAAAGTCGTGAATATGTTGACAAAGATGATGACGTGAATTCGAACAATGTAAATGGTGTGTTTTGTTTTGTTGTTTGAAACATAAGCTTGGATTGTTTTACTGTAAAATTAAAGTCGAAAGTCCCTTTAAGTTATACAATTTATTGTTTTACACAGAGTCAAAAAATGCGACCATTTTGAAGTCGTTTTGCAATTACATCTAAACTTATTTATAAATGGAACTTTGTCTGTGTGTGTGTGTATGTGTGTGTGTGTCTGTATGTGTGTGTGTGTCCGTTACCTATAGACTCCGAAACGGCTGAACCGATTTTCTTGAAAATTTACACAGTTCTACTATAAGCGTCTGCGAGTGCTCTTAGCTAGGTTTTGTGTCGAGGTACCCCCGATAAATATCGAAAATCGATAATCCAAAAAATCGGGTTATAGAAGGAGTGGTCCGATTTTAATAAAATTTGACACACTCATAGACAAAGACATAAGAAACGATATTCAGAAGTTTCAAGGTTGCAGTTCTTACAATAGTGCAGAAAATCGATAATATATATTATGATGTTTGTGTGTATGTCTGTTTATCTGCCTGTATGTCTGTATTTTTTTTAGCCCTTTTATTTTAGTTTTTGCTTCTGATTTGGCTCTAAGTCGGTATAATTGTAGTTCTTAGTCTCAGCCATGATAACATTTACTCAGAGGATTTATTTAGCCTTCAAAATTCAGTTTACGACGAAAAAAACTTATTTGATCTCGATACCAGGAAATCAAAATTTGACTTACATCCATTCATTTTACTTTCAGTCTACGATTTCGCTTCAACTGGAAACAACTATTGCTTTTAGTCTTTCGTGCCAACGTCCAAAGAGTTTGAGCTCCGGGACCATGGATTAGTTTTAATGCTTTCATTACACCCGGACAACGCCGCCGGGCTATACTGCTAGTCGATTATAAAAATAACTTTATATTTACAAGGTTATTTATTTATTAAATTGAATCAAAAACGCATTTTCAAAGACATATATAGTAAATAAAATATATAGCATCATACAATTAATAATATTCCGAACAATGTAATTAGTGTATTTCGATTTTTTTTTTTGAATCGTCAGTTTGAAAACTAACAATATATTTGTTGAGAATTATTTTACTGTAACATTAAAGTCGAAAGGCTAAAGTCCCTTTCAGTTATACAATTTATTGTTGACACAGTATCAAAAACTGATGACCATTTTGAAGTCATTTTTCAATTAAATCGATTATAAAAATGACTTTATATTTATTTATTAAATTGAATCAAAAACTTATTTTCATAGTTATAATAAATAAAAAATATAGCCCTATACAATTAATAACATTCCGAACAATGTAATTAGTGTATTTTGTTGGCTTTTTTTCAAACGTCAGTTTGAAAAGTAATAATATATTTGTTGAGAATTATTTTACTGTAAAATAAAGTGGAAAGTGTCAAGTCTCTTTCAATTATACAATTTAATTGTTTACATATCGTGTCAAAAAATGGCGGCCATGTTTAAATAATTTTATAAATGCATCTGTTATTTTTTCTGCGTGTGTAATATATATGTTTATCTGTACAGTCAAATTTATTGTCACATATAAAAAAGAATTCTGTACTTTTAAATATTTGAGGTCAAAATACTATAAATATACACTATGTAATGGTCTTTACGTCTTTGAATTTTTGTGCCGTTTTTCTCTGCTCCATATTAATGCTTTCTCTTCGAAGCTTTGTGGAGATACGGAGCAAAAGCGATGGCTCGGATGTTGGCGCTTTCACGACCAAAAAGCAAATGACCAAAAGTCGTCGCTGCGCCCCGGCTCCGCGCAGATGTTCCGGTTGAAAACTAAAAATTAATTAAATATTAAATTTCCAGTTCGCGAGCCTACGCGAATTTTATTTATCAGCCAATGGGAAGCCCAGAACCAAATACAAGTGTGAAATCCCAAATGAGCTGCTGTGATCCAAAAAGAAGATATAAAAAGCGGATACAGAAAGCATCGCCAGGCAGACCGACTCGAGGAGAAGAGAGTAATTAGTATCTCCCTTGACCGAAGTCAAGCGGCTTACTATGTTAGCCTCCCTTATCTCTTTCCTTCTTCCCTACCTCAAAAACTACTTACTCACCTAAGGAGCGAATACATCAAAGACATTCTTTACTTACATGCTCCCAAATTCCTAAACATTAATTCTCTTTCGGCATTTCATTGCCATGAACACTTTAATCTCCGTTGGACCTATACTTCATGTATTACCTCAATTGTAAAAACATTAATTGATATGTGTATATATAAAATGTTATTTTTCAACTCAAATTGCCTTTCTTGATTTGTAATCATTTTATGACTTATTGTGGGCTATCTACAACAAGGCCAAATTCTGTTAACCTACAACAGTATATAACTACCCTTCACTAGAACGGACTCTCCACTACTAACAGAAAAACATTAATTGATATGTGTATATACAAAATGTTATTTTTCTACTCAAATTGCCTTTCTTGATTTGTAATCATTTTATGACTTATAGTGGGCTATCTACAACAAGACCAAATTCCGTTAACCTACAACAGTATACAACTACCCTTCACTAGAACGGACTCTCCACTAACAAACAGAAAAGAATAGATAAGCAACCCACTATAGCTTGAATGTTAGAAAGTCTTTTAATGATTCACCGTTTTGTTTAACAGCTATAGGATACAAATCCTATATAATCCCTCAACCAACTAAAACACACAAATAAATTGCACACCCGCAAAATCAGATTCAAACGACTACAACATTTGGAAAAACCCAAAGTAAAATTCAAACGACCAACATTTGGGAAAAACCAAAAGCAAAATTGCACACCCGCAAAAGGGGATTCAAATGGCTGAAAACTTTTTTTCACGAGTTAGTGTGAAAAACAAAACTCTAGATTCTGATTGGCTAGAAAATCGAAAAATTCAAATAACGTCAGCGAAACGGTTTTTTTCAAAGCTAAAGAAAAAAAAACGGTCTGGGAACCTACCACGTGACCAGATTTCAATATTTAAGGATGACTCCTGACCGGTCACAACAGTCAGTCAGCCGGCATTTGCCTCTGCTGCTATGACACTGTCAGCTCACTGCATTCGGGTACAGAGCGCTCTCTGCTTCCAAGCAGAGAGCACTAACCCAGTCGTGTTTCCGCCGAAGGGTAGAATCACGACTCGGTAAAAATAGACAGACATGTTTTGGCCCGGCTATATGGCCGGGAAGACCCACTATAAAATGACCTTGTGTCACATCTGACCTTGCGTGGGAAAGTTGGTAAATACCGTCAGTCAGATGGCATTTGCCGCTGCTACTATAGCACTGTCAGCTCTCTATCTATGGGATATTCAAATACCAAAAAGGTGGGATTTAAGGTATTTTTTTTAATAGTCGGTTATAGTGAGAAGGTTGATTTAGTCACATTTTGAGTTTGAGTTTTTGTTTAACATCATATCAATCTCTATGGGATATTCAAATGCCAAAAAGTTGGGGTTTAAGGTATTTTTTTTAATAGTCGGTTATAGTAAGAAGGTTGATTGGTCCCATTTTGAGTTTGAGTTTTGTTTAACTTATCATATCAACCTCTATGGGATATTCAAATGCCAAAAAGGTGGGGTTTTTAAGGTATTTTTAATAGTCGGTTATAGTGAGAAGGTTGATTTAGTTCCATTTTGAGTTTGAGTTTTGTTTAACATCATATCAATCTCTATGGGATATTCAAATGCCAAAAAGTTGGGGTTTTAAGGTATTTTTAATAGTCGGTTATAGTGAGAAGGTTGATTTAGTCCCATTTTGAGTTTGGGTTTTGTTTAACATCTTATCAACCTCTATGGGATATTCAAATGCCAAAAGTTGGGGTTTTAAGGTATTTTTTTTAATAGTCGGTTATAGTAAGAAGGTTGATTTAGTTCCATTTTGAGTTTGAGTTTTGTTTAACATCATATCAACCTCAATGGGATATTCAAATGCCAAAAAGTTGGGGTTTTAAGGTATTTTTTTTAATAGTCGGTTATAGTGAAGGTTGATTTAGTCCCATTTTGAGTTTGAGTTTGTTAAACATCATATCAATCTCTATGGGATATTCAAATGCCAAAAAGTTGGGGTTTTAAGGTATTTTTAATAGTCGGTTATGAGAAGGTTGATTTAGTCCCATTTTGAGTTTGAGTTTTTGTTTAACATCATATCAACCTCTATGGGATATTCAAATGCCAAAAGGTGGGGCTTTAAGGTATTTTTTTTAATAGTTGGTGTTATAGTAGAGTTGATTTAGTCCCATTTTGAGTTTGAGTTTTTGTTTAACATCATATCAACCTCTATGGGATATTCAAATGCCAAAAAGTTGGGGTTTTAAGGTATTTTTTTCATAGTCGGTTATAGTAAGAAGGTTGATTTAGTTCCATTTTGAGTTTGAGTTTTGTTTAACATCATATCAACCCTCAATGGGATATTCAAATGCCAAAAGTTGGGGTTTAAGGTATTTTTAATAGTCGGTTATAGTAAGAAGGTTGATTTAGTCCCATTTTGAGTTTGAGTTTTGTTAAACATCTTATCAATCTATGGGATATTCAAATGCCAAAAAGTTGGGGTTTTAAGGTATTTTTTTTAATAGTCGGTTATAGTGAGAAGTTCGATTTAGTCCCATTTTGAGTTTGAGTTTTGTTTAACATCATATCAACCTCTATGGGATATTCAAATGCCAAAAAGGTGGGGCTAAGGTATTTTTAATAGTTGGTTATAGTAAGAAGGTTGATTTAGTCCCATTTTGAGTTTGAGTTTTGTTTAACATCATATCAACCTCTATGGGATATTCAAATGCCAAAAAGTTGGGGTTTTAAGGTATTTTTTTTCATAGTCGATTATAGTAAGTTGATTTAGTTCCATTTTGAGTTTGAGTTTTTGTTAAACATCATATCAATCTCTATGGGATATTCAAATACCAAAAAGTTGGGGTTTAAAGGTATTTTTTTTCATAGTCGGTTATAAGTAAGAGAAGGTTGATTTAGTTCCATTTTGAGTTTGAGTTTTGTTTTAACATCATATCAACCTCTGCTGAGATATTCAAATACCAAAAAAGGTTGGGTTGTAAGATATTTCTTTTTAGTGTTCGAGCATAGTAAGAAGGTTGATTTAGTCAGATTTTGATGAAAAAATCTTTTATTCTTATTTTATTTTAGAAAACTAAAGATGTCTTTTAGCTTTGTATTCAAACATGTATTGCTGGTAATAATTATTTTTTTCCTTTAAAAATGTATCATGACAATAACGTTTTTCTTCAAAAATGTATAATGGTAATAATTTTTTTCTTTTTCAGAAATGTATTGTTTGTAATATTTTTCATTCAAAAATTTATATTTTTCTATAAAAGTCTATTTTATCTATATATTTCTATAAAAGTGTATTTTTTATACTTTTATAGTATTTTGACCCAAGTTTGGGAGTTAACTATTTGCCCATAGCTGGGACCCTAACAGATGCTACCACTCCGGGTCATGATGGACCTGGGAACAACGGCAATTAAGAGGTGGTTCCATGCTCTTCACAACCTCCCAATCAGAGGCCTTGCTGCTGGATGCAGTTTACTGTCATACCCAGGATCACAACAAGACCTCGTATAGAAGGTAGCTATTAAGTGGGAGATCAGTTCTCTTTTATAATTAATATATAAACTGATCCCTCACTTTGTTGCCATGCTAGTTTCTCTTAATTTATATTCTAAATTTATTGGCTCGAGTAATAGATGGCATAACAGGGTTTGGGAGGGGTAACAAGAGAAAGGGTGTTAACAGCTATAATGAATAGGGAGATATGGAAGGCCATGATCACCTACGTCCTGAAAGGGGTATGGCACATATAAGTTATGTTATTCTGCTTTCACAGTTGAATACATGGTAAATGATACTCATCTTTTGTACATATGCATGTTTGTGTGGACATGATTACTAGAAGCAGTGATATGTTTTTATTTTTTTTTTAGGTTATAGTTTTGTTAAAGTTATATTTTGGAATAGGGTTTGATTTCATGAAGAAATTGTTGGATTATTGTATGGATTAATGTTATGAAAGAGTTCTTTTATATTGGTTGGTTAATGTACTTTAGCGATATGTCAATCGCTATGAGTTTTTTAATGCTGAAAGTTTGAACTTCAACGCCAAATATGGGATGTGGACAGTGGTGGATGTACTATGAAAATCATGGAGCTTAAGCTTCGGAGCCTCTGATCCCAGAGGAGACCCTGAAGCAATGGGTGAATTTTTCAACAAAATGTTTTGTTTTTTTTTTTGTTGTTAATAAAATATAGGCATTTTAGTGACAGAATCCTAAGGGTTGAAGTAGCTAATGTTTGCCTTAGAAAATGCTCCAATATCCATTTTATATGGCCTCAAAATTACCCTGTAATTAGTTAAATCTAAAAATATGGGAAATATATTTTAGTTCCCCAAACTCCTGTTTGGGCTCATTGAGTTTATTAGAATCTATTCATAGCCTAAATTTTGGTAGTTGGATCCTTGAATCTATTGTTGCTGGTTGCCAAAGGGCCCAAATATTTTTTTGTTATGATGAAGCATACCTATTCCTTAAATAATGGACTCTCCCTCCTATATTAATGTTATGGCGAAACACACATATTCCTCAGATAATGGACTCTCCCTCCTATATTAATAAGAGTTAACAGGAAGTTAACTTGAGAAGTTCTTGGGAGTTCTTAGAAGTTCTAGAGAGTTCTTTAGACTTCTATTTGAGTTCAGTAGAACTATTAGTTAGTTCCAGTTTGGACATATTTGGACTAAGGCAGTTGATATTAGTTGGCAGTTAGCCGAATACTAAGGAGTCAGCTTACAGTGTAAGATTACCAAGTTCCTAACATTTTGGGTGCTTTAAAGTTGATTAGCAACCGACATAGCACGATTATAACCTTCAGTGCGAAAACTACTCTAGAACACTTTTTCAAAGCTCCTGCATGGTGCTTGCCAAAAACTATAATAATAAAAATATGAAATATGTTATTCTGCTTTCACAGTTGAATACATGGTAGATGATACTCAGATTTTGTGCAGATCCATATTTATGTGGACATAATTAACGGAAGCGGTGACATGTGGGTTTTATGTTGTAGTTTTATTGGCGTTATATTTTGGAATTATAGAATATTATTTGGATTAATGTTGTGAAAGAGTTCTTTCATGTTGGTTGGCTTTGTTTAGTGGCATATCAACACTTCTATGGGTTAAGGCCGAAATTTAAATAATTTAGGACAGAACTATATGCTTTCAACTAAATATATTTTGAATTAAATTGTATGCTTTTTTTTTTATAATCGTGTGGCCCCAAGCAAGGCATTTTACTGCCACTGTTGTGCAGGGGGTTACATAGGAGGAAAGTTATGAGAAATAGTGACTGGTTATAGGGTGTGTCAGGAAGTGGGTAAGAAAAGGATGAGAATACTGATGAGAGTGGAGTTGACGGAGAATACGAGAGATGATGCAGGCTAGGGAGACAGGAGATGACTATTGACATTACATTTAAATTTTTGGAGATTATAGCTGTCGGGAAAGCAAGTCTGCGGAAGGGAATTCCACGGGCAGGAAGTTCGAGAAAAGAAGCTGCAGGGATAAAATTTGTGTTTACAATTTATTTGTTTCACAGTAAAAGGGTGGAACCTAGTTGCTAATCTTCTGGCTCGAGGAAATTCATATATAGGGGATACCAGTGATCTAAGTTCATTGAAGCAGAAGCTGTGAAAGTATTTGTAGATGAGGCACAAGGAAGCCACACTGCGTCGGTGAGAAAGTGACTGTATCTTAGCTGCTAAGTCGGGATCAGTCACATTACAGATTCTCCGTTGGATTTGATCGAAAATACCTAAGTAGATAGCAGGAGCACCCGACCAGATATGGTAGCAATATTCAATGCATAGGCGGATGGTAGATTTGTATATGTGCAGGATTAATTCGGACGGGAAAAACTTCCTGGACCTACACAGAGAACCGACTTTCTTAGCAGCGAATTTAGCTATTCTATATAGTTATTCCACTTGAGGTCTGATGTGAGAGTTAATCCGAGGAGATGCAGTGTTTTATTTTCAGGTAGAGAGGCCTGATCCATGTCAATTGGCAGGAGGAACGATTGTCTGTGGTGGTTATTAGATAGCAGGTTCGTTTTGGAAGCATTAAATTTAGCGAGCCAAATCTTACCCCAGTCCACCATGGATTGGAGGTCTTTTTCAAGCTCGGCAGCGAGGTTTGCTTTTGTCAGCCTCGGTAGATTTTTGATTGAGACGAGAGTAAACAGTAGTGTTGTCAGCATATATGTCCACCTGGGATCTTTTTACATCAGGGAGATCGTTAATATACATAAGGAAAAGCGTAGGACCTAGAATAGATCTGTTATGGTTTATAAAATGGCGAGTGTTCTAAAAATAGAAAAATGTAGACACACTGACGCCAAGAATTCAAAATTGGGCGGCAAAATAAGGAAACTTAGGAGTAAGAGTAGGAATAAGAAGTAGGAGTTAAGGACAGTAGTTTTGTGTAGGAGATTTGAAAAGAGGAAGACGCTAGTCAGTTGACCACTAGAGTCCAGAAGGGATAGGCTCATTTACTACTATCATCCCACAGTGAAGAGAATTTAGCTAGTCTGCTCCTGTATCCACACAAAATTTAAAGGTTGTAACTTGATGTAAAAACCTAAAGTTTTATACCAATAATAAACATCATTAATTCAAGTTTGTGTTATCTTCTAATTATACCAAAAACGAAGCAACACAACAGATCCTTGAGGGACACCAGCATTCATGTGATAGTATTGATAGGCTTGTCCGTTCAATACTGCCCTCATTGTACAGTTTGAAAGTAAGGACTGAATTAGGTCAAACAATTGTCCAGTTATACCATAGCCCTGCAGCTTGCATAGAAAGCCAGAATGCCAGACTCTGTCAAACTCTTTGGAGATGTCAAGGGCAAGAGTTCGGGCTTCGCTGTTTTTGTCGAGGGCCTGGTGTATATATACTAAGTGATGGTCGTGAGTATATCAGCAGTAGACCTGGTGAAGTGGAAGCCATACTGTTTGTCTGAGAAGAGTCTGTGCACTGTGAGGTGCTGTACCACCTCGGCATTGATGATGGCTTCGAACACTTTGCCAAAGATCGGTAGGAGGCTGATAGGGCGATAATTAGCGGAGTCAGAGGGTTCTCCAATATTTTTATATATAAGAACCACGGAGGAGGATTTCCAGCAGGCAGGAAAGCATGAAGCAGCAAGCAGAAAGGTTATATAAATATAATTTCGAAAAGATATTTGATTTATTACAATTCCAATTGATAGTACATATTTCACAGCAAAATGATGCTATTTTTGCGGCTTGTCAGACCCAAATCTGACGAGTCGCAAGAATAGCATCATTATGTGGTGAAATATGTATTACCCATTGGAAGTGTAATAAATCATTTTTTTCTAAATTATATTACTTTGTTAAATTAATAAATGAATTTAACATTGAGTTCTTTTGAGTTTGTCTCTATCGGAATTTACCCAGATAATATACCAAGTGTGCTACATTATATATATATATGTAAAAATTAAAACAGACACGGTATTCCATGGTTAAGTGGAAATATAAGCCTATTTCAGGTGAACGATCGTCAGCTTCTGTCTTTATTGTACAGAACGTTTTACACGAATAAAATTCACAAATAAAGACCCCGAAAACCTAAAACAGAAATAAAATAAAGATTGCTCCCTTAAAAGTGAAAATTTAAGAAAAAATGCATCATTACATCAGTTAGGCGAATACACACACACACACAGACACACACACACACACACACACACACACACACACACACATATATATATATATATATATACTGATTCATTTTCTGAATTATATATATATATATATATATATAAATTAAAAAAGGATTATTTCAATGATGTTGGATGATCATTTCGACATGAAAATCCCCACGGGGGATAACACATCACCTCAGCAACAGAAAAATTCTTTCAGAAACTGGAGCTTCAGTTTCTGAAAGGATTTTTCTGTTGCTGAGGTGATGTGTTATCCCCCGTGGGGATTTTCATGTCGAAATGATCATCCAACATCATTGAATTAATCCTTTTTTAATTTATATTTGCTCTGTAATATTTTATTACATGGAGCTCTCTTCCTGTATCATTTTTTAATATTAAAATAAAATTTTTAATATTAATTAGGATCGGGTTTTTGGAATTTACCTTCCTGCTTTTTCCGCTTGGATTAAAGTATCTGAATCAAAATATATATATATATATATATATATACTGTTAAATATAGCAGATAATGCCTATTGTCCTTAACGATGAGCCATTCTAAACATCATGTTTTGGCTTTAATTTCAGGTGAAAATAAAGACAAAAATTCTCCAACTTTTGGATATTATTTTTATTATGTTGGTTCTAAGCTTCTGGCTCACATGAGCCATCTTCAGAGAGGTTGCAAGGACGTTAACATAAAAAAACATCCACCATCAAAGATGATTTTATTTTGTGTTGACATAAAACATTGCTAAGCAATGATAGCAGTCACCGAATATCAGATGCAGTTCATAAATTTGTAATGCGGTTCTATGACATCACATTGCATGATAGATCGAAATGTTAACAAAACCATATGTCGAAAAGCAATATATATATATATATATACAAATGAATATTGGCTCGGGATGAAAAATCGGAGAGCCATGTATGAAATCCAGTTGAATTCATTGCCTTCACTTACATGCAAATATCCTTAGAAAAGGCATTAATCTGTTATTTCCCTCCAGCTATGGGTTAAGCAACAGGGCAGATTAGGTTCTATTGCCTTGATTGAAAACCAGTCTACCACAGAATGTTATGGCAACCTACTGTGGGACAATCTGCCCAATCAGTTACCTCACTTCGGAGACATGATCACCCAAAGCATGTATCACATATTGCATTTAACTGACTGACTGAATATAATAGTTGTAAACATAATTATATCTTTTACTGGGCATAATGTGGGGGACTGGTTTTCTATTGTTATTAAGTAATAAACAGATCCCCCTAGTTTTAGAACAAATTTATATAATCGGAAACAAATAAAATTAAAGCTTCTGTCAGACCTAAAGTTGGGGATCTGTTTTCTTTGTCATGTAGTAATAAACTGATCCCTTACTGATTAAAATTTATTAACATAATTCTATAATATACATCTCTTCTCTTTCCAGCAATGAGTGAATAGCAGGAAAGATCGGGTTATAGAGCCTTCAATGACAGCCAGATTACCACAGAAAGAAATGGCAACATATTGCAAGAAAATCTTCTGCCCAGTCAGTCATGTCTCTTTTGAGACATGATCGCCCAAGTATTTATCATGTATGACACTCAACTGACTGACTGACATTTACAATTATATAAAGGGGTGTGAGACAAGAGTGTGTCTTTTCACAAAATAAATTTATGGCTGCAGAATATTATTGATTTATTTCAGATGAAATGATCTATTATGACAGGTCTCTAATTTCTGTTTAGATACATTGTATTTATTTTCAATTTTTCTAGTTGAATTGTTCACCTATATTGCATATGATCCATTATTGTACATAGACTGGAATGATCTATTATGACAGGTCTCTAATTTGTATTTAGGTACATTGTATTTATTTTCAATTTTTCTACTTGAATTGTTCACCTATATTGCATATGATCCATTATTGTACATAGACTGGAATGATCTATTATGACATGTCTCTAATTTGTATTTAGGTACATTGTATTTATTTTCAATTTTTCTACTTGAATTGTTCACCTATATTGCATATGATCCATTATTGTACATAGACTGGAATGATCTATTATGACAGGTCTCTAATTTGTATTTAGATACATTGTATTTATTTTCAATTTTTCTACTTGAATTGTTCACCTATATTGCATATGATCCATTATTGTACATAGACTGGAATGATCTATTATGACATGTCTCTAATTTGTATTTAGGTACATTGTATTTATTTTCAATTTTTCTACTTGAATTGTTCACCTATATTGCATATGATCCATTATTGTACATAGACTGGAATGATCTATTATGACATGTCTCTAATTTGTATTTAGGTACATTGTATTTATTTTCAATTTTTCTACTTGAATTGTTCACCTATATTGCATATGATCCATTATTGTACATAGACTGGAATGATCTATTATGACATGTCTCTAATTTGTATTTAGGTACATTGTATTTATTTTCAATTTTTCTACTTGAATTGTTCACCTATATTGCATATGATCCATTATTGTACATAGACTGGAATGATCTATTATGACATGTCTCTAATTTGTATTTAGGTACATTGTATTTATTTTCAATTTTTCTACTTGAATTGTTCACCTATATTGCATATGATCCATTATTGTACATAGACTGGAATGATCTATTATGACATGTCTCTAATTTGTATTTAGGTACATTGTATTTATTTTCAATTTTTCTACTTGAATTGTTCACCTATATTGCATATGATCCATTATTGTACATAGACTGGAATGATCTATTATGACATGTCTCTAATTTGTATTTAGATACATTGTATTTATTTTCAATTTTTCTACTTGAATTGTTCACCTATATTGCATATGATCCATTATTGTACATAGACTGGAATGATCTATTATGACATGTCTCTAATTTGTATTTAGGTACATTGTATTTATTTTCAATTTTTCTACTTGAATTGTTCACCTATATTGCATATGATCCATTATTGTACATAGACTGGAATGATCTATTATGACAGGTCTCTAATTTGTATTTAGATACATTGTATTTATTTTCAATTTTTCTACTTGAATTGTTCACCTATATTGCATATGATCCATTATTGTACATAGACTGGAATGATCTATTATGACAGGTCTCTAATTTGTATTTAGGTACATTGTATTTATTTTCAATTTTTCTACTTGAATTGTTCACCTATATTGAATATGATCCATTATTGTACATAGACTGGAATGATCTATTATGACATGTCTCTAATTTGCATTTAGATACATTGTATTTATTTCCAATCAGTCTACTTGAATTGTTCACCTATATTGAATATGATCCATTATTGTACATAGGCTGGAATGATCCATTATGAGAACGTAGGTGATCATGGCCTTCCATATTTTCCTACCCCTTTTAGCTCTTAACACCCCTTCTCTTGATCTGTCAACCTTCTGTTCAACCCATAAATCTAGAATATAAATGTATAGAAAATAGCATTGCCACAAAGTAAGAGATCAATTTATATATTGATTATAATAGAGAATTGATCCCCCACTTTAAATCCACTTTATAATTTCTTATTTGTTCATCAAATTCTGATTGGGTATGAATTCACCTCTTCTCACTACTGATTAGCTACGCAGACATGTATTTTAGATTTATTTCTTCTTCTGTATGCTGTGTCCATTCAGGATGTTGATGATCATGGTCTTCCACATCTTCCTATCCCTTGGAGCTCTTAACACCCTTTTACTTGTTACCCCTCCCAAACCCCACCCTGCCATCCATTTGCTGAAGCACATAAATCTAGAATATAAATGAAAATGGACATGGCCATAAATTGAGGGATCAATTCATATATTGATTATAACAGAAAAATGCTCCTCCACTTTATATCCACATTATACTGATTAGAAATGAAACCACCTCTTCTCAATACTGATTAGCTATGCAAATATGTCTTTTAAACTTATTTCTTCTTCTATGTGCCATGTCCCTTCAGGACGTTGGTGATCATTGCCTTCAACATCTCTCTATCCTTTGTAGTTCTTAAAACCCTTTCACTTTACTCCTCCCAAACCCTGCTCTGCCATCCATTTGCTCAAGCCCATAAATCTAGAATGTAAATGGATAGAAACTGGCATGACCACAAATTGAGGGATCAGTTTATATATTGTTTATAGTAGAGTATTGATCCCCCACTTGATATCCACATTATAAATTTCCGTTAATGATATAAGCTTTTCAGCTTAAGATCTGTAAAACCAAAATATTTTGAACTCTAGATCTCTCTATCCCTTGTAGCCCTTAACACCCTCCTAAATATAATACCTCCTAAATCCTGCTCTGCCATCCATTTGCTCAAGCCCATCAAGTATGTAATTTCCCCAGTCTCTCTTTTCCTTTATCTGACCTGTGAGTATCAGATTCTGCAAGCCCTCATTTCATGACCTAGAAACTTCAGCTGTCTTTTCCTGATGTTGAGTATAATTTTACTTTTCGTTTCTATCCCCTTTAAAAACAAGTTGTTGCTAACATATGCGATCCATAGTATCCTCAACATCCTTCTGTAGAACCACATTTTGGTTGCTTCAAATTTTTCCTTCATTTTTGATGAGATTATTCAGCATTCACTGTCATATTGAAGGACAGATTTCACATAACAACCCAGTACTATTTTCTTTGTTTCCAACAAACTTTTTCTTACCTGTCTAATTACCTGACTAATTAATTTTTGGAATGCATCCTTGACCATCGCAATATGCACCTTCAGATGTCTGTTATAACACTACACAGGTATTTAAATTTATGTACCTGGTTGATTTTAGTATCCTGACCTGTAACTGACATTTTGTGCTCCTATTTTTACTGATGACTATGCATTCAGTTTTTTAGTCCTTTCTTCTCACTTTCCTTAGCTATCTTCTGTACAAGATCTCATAGTTTCCTTTCCATGTCTGCTATAAGCTCTGTCTCATCTGCGTATCTTATATTATTCAGACTGTATCCACCAATGATGAATCCTGCCAGGACTTCTATCTCTCTCAGAGTTGCCTCGCTGTAAGCTTTGAATAGATCTGGTGAGAAGATACTTCTTTGTCTTACACCCATAGCACATTTTGTGTCCGGTGGGGACCAAAAATCATCTCTCAGTTGTGTCTCTGTCCTCGAAGACAGAGTGCGGCTCAGTTGTAGCTCTGTCGGAGGACAGAGATGCATCTGAGAGCAATTATACTGAGCAGATGCCCGGTCCCGGGGAACAGTGTCCCGAGGCTGTGCCACCCCATTGTACCAGAGAAGTGGACCAGGTGCTCATCACCGGTGCCTGCGCAACCGGCAGTTGCGGGGATTGGGGAATTTTTGTTCCTTCGCTCATCTATACACGTTCAGGCTCCCTCAAACCAACCTTACGACTTACTTATCAAGTACTTACTTACCAAATAATACTTACCTGGCATATTTTTGTGTCGGGTAGGGACCCAAATCATCTCTCAGTTGCGTCTCTGTTCTCGAAGACATAGTGAAGCTCAGTTGTACAGCTGTAGCTCCATCCGCAGGGACAGGGTTGCGACTGAGAAAAATTTCACTGAATAGATGCCCAGTTCCTGGAAAAAGTGTCCCGAGGCTGTGCCACTCCATTGCAGCAGAGGGGTGGACCAAGTGCTCGTCACCGAGGCCAGCTCATGGTTGAGGGGACTGGGGAATTTTTGTTCCTTCTCCCATCCATATGTGTTTAGGCTCCCCACAATAAAAAAGACCTTGTGTCACATCTCACTCCAGTGGGGGAGTAGGGTAAATAAACTTACACTCATTTCTATTTTTGTATATCTGTGCTGTTTCTTATATTATTTTCCAAACTCAACACACACACTCACACAATAAAATTAATTCGCACCATGTGTATCTAAAAAATACAATTGCGCGGGCATTCACCTCTTATCATATCCTTTGAGGTCAAAAACAAGGACGGCGCACCCAAAAGCTCGGACGTAGTGGAAAACACACCACGTGGTCAAAAATATGAATTTTCGGCCAATCAGGGCTCGACATAAGAAACACATTTTTTGATCTCCGAGCTTCACCATCAAGATAAAAGGGAAGCAGAAACTTTCAACGTCAGAGGGAAGAGCAGCCAGCTCAAACCACAGAGGGGCACGCGGACAACCTGGAGCACACACACATAGAGAATTCAGCAGTTCACACAACAGGCAGTATCACGTATCAGTGAACATTCCTTCACCCTCTCTTTCTCTCATCTCGCGCGCAACACATCGTCCTTCCTTTCCCTCTCACATTCCCAGTTCCTTTCTTTCTTCCTTTTTACAGCTTTACCGACAACTACATTTTTGTATCAAAAATAATTCTTTTATTTTTTCTTATGAAAATAAACAAACGTTTATTTTGCTTTATTTCTGGCTCTATTTCACGAACCAAGTTACGCCGAGTCGACTAGCAAATATAATTCCCCTCTACAAATCCGCTGAATTAATTTCCTGTCCGAATGCAGGTAGTTTGCTGCTAGTACATGTTCTTAATTTTTCTAATGTCTTTCTTAAATATGTTTAAGTTCTTGAACATCTCTATCAAGTTTTGTGTTGTACTTTGTTGAAGGCCTTTGCGTAGTCTATGAAGTACAGGTACACGTCCTTTTATTGACCTTTCGGAGCATAAAAATCACATTCCTTGTTATTTCATTTACAACTTTTTAAAATTAGTGTTCTTGTATGAATAGTTTGCTCACCTCAGGATTTAATAAGTGTGGAATAATTGATAGCTCTTAACTGGTTTTCTAAGCCAAAGTGTGAACGAACATTTGAAGATCCTGGCAAAAAAATGGCTGCCGTGAATGATCAATGTTCAGTTGAATTAATCTAATGGCTCAGACATTTCATTAATGAACAAGGAATTAAGAAAATTACATTCGATTTGGAAATAGTGAACTCGGTAGAAGACCGTCTTCGATTCTCCTGATGTTGTTTTTACCATTTCTGTTTTTTTTTTGGGGGGGGGGGGGCGGGATTGTTGTTTTTTTCATTTTCAATCGCTTTTTTTTAGACCTCATCAGATTTTCGTAATCTCAAAATAAAAGAAGCACAACCAATTCTTTTTCCAAAATAATTTTGAACTTTCTTTTATGCTACCCACTGGTTTCTATCTATCTATCCTCGACTGTTCCTATCTATCTATCTATCTATCTATCTATCTATCTATCTATCTATCTATCTATCTATCTATCTATCTATCTATCTCTCAATCTGTTCACTATCTATCTATCTATCTATCTATCTATCTATCTATCTATCTATCTATCTATCTATCTATTTCAACTGTTCATCTATCTATCTATCTATCTATCTATCTATCTATCTATCTATCTATCTATCTATCTGTCTATCTATCTATCTATCTATCTATCTATTTCAATCTGTTCACTATCTATCTATCTATCTATCTATCTATTTCAATCTGTTCACATCTATCTATCTATCTGTCTATCTATCTATCTATCTATCTATCTATCTATCTATCTATCTATCTATCTATCTATCTATCTATATATCTATCTATCTATTTCAATCTGTTCACTATCTATCTATCTATCTATCTATCTATCTATCTATGTATTTCAGTCTGTTAACATCTATCTATATATTTACATTTCTAATGTAATGAGGAAAGAAGAGTTGGAAAATCTGATATTCATAGGGAAAATTGAAGACAATAGGGAAACAAGAAAACAACACAAAACCTTCTTAGTGAACTTATCTCAATAGATGATAGAACAAAATTTAGGGGAGATAACAGAAAGATAAAATTTACTTAGAGCTAAAAATCACAGGAGAATGTGGAGAGCCATTGTCACTAAAGACCTGAAAGAAAATGGAACAAAGTAGAAGAAGGAAAAAAACAGAAAAGAAAAAGAAGAATCTCACAAAAGATTTATTTTTCCATTAAATATTTTTGCAATTGTTTTATTACTAGTTTTTATTCCATCTTATTATTGTTGCTTTTTATCCCAACACTTTGGCTCTATACACTCTTCATTATTACTATTATTTTATTACTAGTTTTTATTCCATCTTATTATTGTTGCTTTTTATCCCAACACTTTGGCTCTATACACTCTTCATTATTACTATTATTTTATTACTAGTTTTTATTCCATCTTATTATTGTTGCTTTTTATCCCAACACTTTGGCTCTATACACTCTTCATTATTACTATTATTTTATTACTAGTTTTATTCCATCTTATTATTGTTGCTTTTTATTCCAACACTCTGGCTCTATACACTCTTCATTATTACTATTATTTTATTACTAGTTTTTATTCCATCTTATTATTGTTGCTTTTTATCCCAACACTCTGGCTCTATACACTCTTCATTATTACTATTATTTTATTACTAGTTTTTATTCCATCTTATTATTGTTGCTTTTTATCCCCACACTTTGGCTCTATACAATCTTCATTATTACTATTATTTTATTACTAGTTTTTATTCCATCTTATTATTGTTGCTTTTTATCCCAACACTTTGGCTCTATACACTCTTCATTATTACTATTATTTTATTACTAGTTTTTATTCCATCTTATTATTGTTGCTTTTTATCCCAACACTTTGGCTCTATACACTCTTCATTATTACTATTATTTTATTACTAGTTTTATACCATCTTATTATTGTTGCTTTTTATCCCAACACTTTGGCTCTATACACTCTTCATTATTACTATTATTTATTACTAGTTTTTATTCCATCTTATTATTGTTGCTTTTTATCCCAACACTCTGGCTCTATACACTCTTCATTATTACTATTATTTTATTACTAGTTTTATACCATCTTATTATTGTTGCTTTTTATCCCAACACTCTGGCTCTATACACTCTTCATTATTACTATTATTTATTACTAGTTTTTATTCCATCTTATTATTGTTGCTTTTTATCCCAACACTCTGGCTCTATACACTCTTCATTATTACTATTATTTTATTACTAGTTTTATTTCATCTTATTATTGTTGCTTTTTATCCCAACACTTTGGCTCTATACACTTTTCATTATTACTATTATTTATTACTAGTTTTTATTCCATCTTATTATTGTTGCTTTTTATCCCAACACTTTGGCTCTATACACTCTTCATTATTACTATTATTTTATTACTAGTTTTTATTCCATCTTATTATTGTTGCTTTTTATCCCAACACTCTGGCTCTATACACTCTTCATTATTACTATTATTTTATTACTAGTTTTATACCATCTTATTATTGTTGCTTTTTATCCCAACACTTTGGCTCTATACACTCTTCATTATTACTATTATTTATTACTAGTTTTTATTCCATCTTATTATTGTTGCTTTTTATCCCCACACTTTGGCTGGCTCTATACAATCTTCATTATTACTATTATTTTATTACTAGTTTTTATTCCATGTATTATTGTTGCTTTTTATCCCAACACTCTGGCTCTATACACTCTTCATTATTACTATTATTTTATTACTAGTTTTATACCATCTTATTATTGTTGCTTTTTATCCCAACACTCTGGCTCTATACACTCTTCATTATTACTATTATTTATTACTAGTTTTTATTCCATCTTATTATTGTTGCTTTTTATCCCAACACTCTGGCTCTATACACTCTTCATTATTAATATTATTTTATTACTAGTTTTATTCCATCTTATTATTGTTGCTTTTTATCCCAACACACTGGCTCTATACACTCTTCATTATTAATATTATTTTATTACTAGTTTTATTCCATCTTATTATTGTTGCTTTTTATCCCAACACTCTGGCTCTATACACTCTTCATTATTACTATTATTTTATTACTAGTTTTATTCCATCTTATTATTGTTGCTTTTTATCCCAACACTCTGGCTCTATACACTCTTCATTATTAATATTATTTTATTACTAGTTTTATTCCATCTTATTATAGTTGCTTTTTATTCCAACACTCTGGCTCTATACACTCTTCATTATTACTATTATTTTATTACTAGTTTTATTCCATCTTATTATTGTTGCTTTTTATCCCAACACTTTGGCTCTATACACTCTTCATTATTAATATTATTTTATTACTAGTTTTATTCCATCTTATTTTTGCTGCATTTTATCCCAACATTTTGGCTCTATACACTCTTCATTATTACTATTATTTTATTACTAGATTTATACCATCTTATTATTGTTGCTTTTTATCCCAACACTTTGGCTCTATACACTCTTCATTATTAATATTATTTTATTACTAGTTTTATTCCATCTTATTATTGCTGCATTTTATCCCAACATTTTGGCTCTATACACTCTTCATTATTACTATTATTTTATTACTAGTTTTATTCCATCTTATTATTGCTGCATTTTATCCCAACACTCTGGCTCTATACAATCTTCATTATTACTATTATTTTATTACTAGTTTTATTCCATCTTATTATTGCTGCTTTTTATTCCAACACTTTGGCTCTATACAATCTTCATTATTACTATTATTTTATTACTAGTTTTATTCCATCTTATTATTGTTGCTTTTTATCCCAACACTCTGGCTCTATACACTCTTCATTATTACTATTCTTGTATTACTAGATTTATTCCATCTTATTATTGTTGCTTTTTATCCCAACATTCTGGCTCTATACACTCTTCATTATTACTATTATTTTATTACTAGTTTTATTCCATCTTATTATTGTTGCTTTTTATCCCAACACTCTGGCTCTATACACTCTTCATTATTACTATTATTTTATTACTAGTTTTTATTCCATCTTATTATTGCAGCTTTTTATCCCAACATTCTGGCTCTATACACTCTTCATTATTACTATTATTTTATTACTAGTTGTATTCCATCTTATTATTGTTGCTTTTTATCCCCACACTTTGGCTCTATACACTCTTCATTATTACTATTATTTTATTACTAGTTTTATTCCATCTTATTATTGCTGCATTTTATCCCAACACTCTGGCTCTATACACTCTTCATTATTACTATTATTTTATTACTAGTTTTATTCCATCTTATTATTGCTGCTTTTTATTCCAACACTTTGGCTCTATACACTCTTCATTATTACTATTATTTTATTACTAGTTTTATTCCATCTTATTATTGTTGCTTTTTATCCCAACACTCTGGCTCTATACACTCTTCATTATTACTATTATTTTATTACTAGTTTTATTCCATCTTATTATTGTTGCTTTTTATCCCAACACTCTGGCTCTATACACTCTTCATTATTACTATTATTTTATTACTAGTTTTTATTCCATCTTATTATTGCTGCTTTTTATTCCAACACTCTGGCTCTATACACTCTTCATTATTACTATTATTTATTACTAGTTTTATTCCATCTTATTATTGTTGCTTTTTATCCCCACACTTTGGCTCTATACACTCTTCATTATTACTATTATTTTATTACTAGTTTTATTCCATCTTATTATTGCTGCATTTTATCCCAACACTCTGGCTCTATACACTCTTCATTATTACTATTATTTTATTACTAGTTTTATTCCATCTTATTATTGCTGCTTTTTATTCCAACACTTTGGCTCTATACAATCTTCATTATTACTATTATTTTATTACTAGTTTTATTCCATCTTATTATTGTTGCTTTTTATCCCAACACTCTGGCTCTACACAATCTTCATTATTACTATTATTTATTACTAGTTTTATTCCATCTTATTATTGTGGCTTTTTATCCCAACACTTTGGCTCTATACACTCTTCATTATTACTATTATTTTATTACTAGTTTTATTTCATCTTATTATTGCTGCTTTTTATCTCAACACTCTGGCTCTATCCACTCTTCATTATTACTATTATTTTATTACTAGTTTTATTCCATATTATTATTGTTGCTTTTTATTCCAACACTCTGGCTCTATACACTCTTCATTATTACTATTATTTTATTGCTACTTTTATTCCATCTTATTATTGTTGCTTTTTATCCCAACACTCTGGCTCTATACACTCTTCATTATTACCATTATTTTATTACTAGTTTTATTCCATCTTATTATTGCTGCTTTTTATTCCAACACTTTGGCTCTATACAATCTTCATTATTACTATTATTTTATTACTAGTTTTATTCCATCTTATTATTGTTGCTTTTTATCCCAACACTCTGGCTCTATACAATCTTCATTATTACTATTATTTATTACTAGTTTTATTCCATCTTATTATTGTGGCTTTTTATCCCAACACTTTGGCTCTATACACTCTTCATTATTACTATTATTTTATTACTAGTTTTATTTCATCTTATTATTGCTGCTTTTTATCTCAACACTCTGGCTCTATCCACTCTTCATTATTACTATTATTTTATTACTAGTTTTATTCCATATTATTATTGTTGCTTTTTATTCCAACACTCTGGCTCTATACACTCTTCATTATTACTATTATTTTATTGCTACTTTTATTCCATCTTATTATTGTTGCATTTTTATTCCAACACTCTGGCTCTATACACTCTTCATTATTACTATTGTTTTATTACTAGTTTTATTCCATCTTATTATTGTTGCTTTTTCTCCCAACACTCTGGCTCTATACACTCTTCATTATTACCATTATTTTATTACTAGTTTTATTCCATCTTATTATTGCTGCTTTTTATTCCAACACTTTGGCTCTATACAATCTTCATTATTACTATTATTTTATTACTAGTTTTATTCCATCTCATTATTGTTGCTTTTTATCCCCACATTTTGGCTCTATACACTCTTCATTATTACTATTATTTTATTACTAGTTTTATTCCATCTTATGATTGTTGCTTTTTATCCAAACACTTTGGCTCTATAGACTCTTCATTATTACTATTATTTTATTACTAGTTTTATTTCATTTTATTATTGCTGCTTTTTATCTCAACACTCTGGCTCTATACACTCTTCATTATTACTATTATTTTATTACTAGTTTTATTCCATCTTATTATTGTTGCTTTTTATCCCAACACTTCGGCTTTATACACTCTTCATTATTACTATTATTTTATTACTAGTTTTTATTCCATCTTATTATTGTTGCTTTTTATCCCAACACTTTGGCTCTATACACTCTTCATTATTACTATTATTTTATTACTAGTTTTATTTATTTTATTATTCTTACTCTTTTTTTTTTCATCGACAAATATATTCTCATTTAATATTAATTAAATATTATTCTGAAATTTTTAATTTCAAGAGAAATTAATGAACCAGAAGAATAATGGTCCCTTCTTGTACAATTAACCATGGCTCTATTGAAGAATAGAAGCTTAGCCTAAATTAAAATCAGAATTTTACATGAAAGGCATCCTCTTGAGATTACTGAGGTAAAATTAATTACAAAATGGAATTTTTTTTATTAAAGTTTTCTTTTTTTTTCAGATTATTGTTCTTGTAAAAATGGCTGAAGTCTTAGTGAACAAACATTCAGACAACAAAGGAGCCAACATCTTTACCACGTCGTTATTTGATGCTGTTTATCCAGAAATAGCAGACAAAACCCCTTTGCAAAATCTGTCAAATAAACTGACAAGAACATTTTTTTAATCATTTACACGGAAGTAAGTCGATAGAAGCCACTAAATTGCTAAGGTGTTTGTGAATGAGAGAAACAGTGAGGACAATAAAAAAAACTGTATTCAATGAGACGGAAGATGACGATTGACATTGCATTTTAATTGTTTCAAATAAGTGTGTCACTAAGCTTCATTGCAATTTAATACTATATATATATATATGTGGTTATTGGCATATGATACATGATACGCAAAAATCTGCCTCCTTCAACCGAGCTCAGAAGTAGAATCGCTGATGTCACTTCTGTCGGGTTTTAATCCTGGGTTAAAAGCAATCGGATTTTTAACCATACAGATGAGCTGTGATACAGCAAAACAGATCTGTCTGCGGATGACTATATATATATATAAACACAATGGTGCAGACCATCAAAGAGCTGAGCGGGGAACAGCTCCCTCATCCCCCTTACAACCCAGACCTTGCCACTTCAGACTTTCACCTGTTTGGTCCCTTGAAAGCATTCACAATAGGCACGAAGTTTGAAAGTGATGATGAAGTTAAAAGTGCTGTGAGCAATTGGCTGAGACATCAGTCCAAAGATTTTTACACTGAGGGAATACAGAAGCTTGTGCACAGATGGGAAAATTGTGTGACACTGCTGGGCGACTACGTTGAAAAATAAAAAAAATAAGCTTCTATCTGTATTAGAAGTCCTTATACCAAAAATTCACCTTATTTATTGAATGACCCTCGTAGAATCCTTATAACGAAAAATTCACCTCATTTATTGAATGACCCTCGTAGAAGTCTTTATACCGAAAAATTCACCTTATTTATTGAATGAACCTCATAGAAGTCCTTATACCGAAAAATTCACCTTATTTATTGAATGACCCTCGTAGAAGTCCTTATACCGAAAAATTCACCTTATTTATTGAATGACCCTCGTAGAAGTCCTTATACCGAAAACATCACCTTATTTATTGAATGACCCTCTTAGAAGTCCTTATACCGAAAAATTCACCTTATTTTTTGAATGACCCTCGTAGAAGTCCTTATACCGAAAACTTCACCTTATTTATTGAATGAAATTCGTAGTAGTCCTTATACCGAAAAATTCACCTTATTTATTAAATGACCCTCGTAGATGTCCTTATACCAAAACATTCACCTTATTTATTAAATGACCCTCGTAGATGTCCTTATACCAAAACATTCACCTTATTTATTGAATGATCCTCGTAGAAGTCCTTATACCAAAACATTCACCTTATTTATTGAATGACCCTCGTAGAAGTCCTTATACTGAAAAATTTACCTTATTTTTTGAATGACCCTCGTAGAAGTCCTTATACCGAAAACTTCACCTTATTTATTGAATGACATTCGTAGTAGTCCTTATACAGAAAAATTCACCTTATTTATTAAATGACCCTCGTAGATGTCCTTATACCGAACAATTCACCTTATTTATTGAATGACCCTCGTATTTCACACTGACTACAAGTTTCCTTAAGCTTTTTCTTCATGTACTGTGGACCTTTTTGATCATGTCATTATTTCTTCTTGTAGTTAACTGTGATATTAATTTTAAATGTTACTGATGTTGGAAGTCTTCAACTAATGGGGTTTTAGTTATTTGTTAAAGTTCTTTGTCATTTCGTATCGTCAGTGCATGAGATCTGATGAAGGACTGTCTTCAAAACCCATAGGTTTTATTTGTTTAAAGACATTATTAAACATTTGTCTATGGAAATTATATATATATATATTTATACATATATATATATATATATATATATATATATATATACTAATTTCAAAACAAGGAATCTATTAACAGTCTCAAGAGCCTTTTCGTCTAGCATATCATCAAGAGAAAATCGTTGAAATTATAAATCAAACGAAAAGAATAGCAACGAAAATGAAGAGCAAAAAAAGCGGGGGTGGAGGAAATTAACGCATAATGAGGAAAGAGGGTCTGGAAAGTATGATACTCTCCTGACAGATTGAAAGCAAGAGAAGTAGAGGAAGACAAAGCATAATGAGGAAAGAGGGCTTGGAAAATCTGATACTCACAGGGCAGAGTGAAGACAAGAAAAACAGAGGAAGGCAACGCATAACATAGTGGGCTTGAGTAAATGGGTGGTGGGACAAGGTGCAGGAGAAATAACAAAAAATCAGAATTTATTAAGAGCTACTAAGGATAGGCATGTGTGTTGTGGTGCAGTGGATACTGACGCGGAACGACAAATCGAAGAGCCGAGTTCGAATTCCAGTTGAATTCCTTGCATTCACTTATGCACAAATACCCTTGAGAAAGGTATTAATCCGCCTCTTCCCTCCAGTTATGTGTTAAATAATAGGACGGAGTGGGTTCTATAGCCTTGGCTGGCAATCAATCTACCGCAGAAAGCAATGGCAACCTACTGCGGGATAATCTTCTGCCCAGTCAGTCATGTCTCGAATGAAACATGGTCGCCCAAATCGTTTATCACGTATGGCACTTAACTGACTGACTGAATATAATAGTTGGAATCAGGATTAAGGCCTCTACTGCTCATAAAGTGGGAGGATCAGTTTTTTATTGTTATGAAGTAACAACCTGATCCCCCACTAATTACTATGCAATAATATAATACATCTCTTCTCCCTCTAGCTATGAGTCAAATAACAGGACAGATTGGGTTCTATAGCCTTGGTTGGTAACCAGTCTACCGCAGAAAGCAATGGCAACCTACTATGGGATAATCTTCTGCCCAGTCAGTCATGTCTTTTTCGAGACATGATCGCCCAAAGCGTGTATCACGTATGGCACTCAACTCACTGACTGAATATAATAGTTGGAATCATGATTAAGGCTTTTACTTGTCATAAAGTTGGGGATCGGTTTTCTATTGTTATGAATAAACCGATCCCCCACTAATTACTACGTAATAATATAATACATCTCTTCCCTCTCTGGCTATGAGTCAAATAACAGGACAGATTGGGTTCTATAGCCTTGGCTGGCAACCAGTATACCGCAAAAAGCAATGGCAACCTACTGTGGGATATTCTTCTGCCCAATTAGTCAAGTCTCTTTCGAGACATGATCGCCCAAAGTGTGTATCACGTATGCCACTTAACTGACTGACTGAATATAATAATTGGAATCATGATTAAGGCTTTTACTGGTCATTGAGTGGGTGATCGGTTTTCTGTTATTATGAAGTAATAAACTCATCCCCCACTAATCACTACGTAAGAATATAATACATCTCTTATCTCTCTGGCTATGAGTCAAATAACAGGACAGATTGGGTTCTATAGCCTTGGCTGGCTACCAGTCTACAGCAGAAAGCAATGGCAACCAACTGCGGGACAATCTTCTCCCCAGTCAGTCATGTCTCGAAAGAGACATGATCGCTCAAATTGTTTATCACTTATGGCACTTAACTGACTGGATATAATAGTTGAAATCATGAATAAGGCCTCTACTGGTCATAAAGTGAGGGATCGGTTTTCTGTTATTATGAAGTAATAAACTGATCCCCCACTAATCACTACGTAATAATATAATACATCTCTTCTCTCTCTGGCTATGAGTCAAATAACAGGACAGATTGGGTTCTATAGACTTGGTTGGCTACCAGTCTACCGCAGAAAGCAATGGCAACCTACTGCGGGATAATCTTCTGCCCAGTTAGTCATGTCTCTTTCGAGACATGATCGCCCAAAGCGTGTATCATTTATGGCACTTAACTGACTAAGGATAGGAAATTGTGGAGAGCTGTGATTGCCTACGTCTTACGTAATTGGGCAAAACTATTGCTAGCGTATTTTAATAAGTCATTATCTCCCGTGCTAAATTTCTTATAACTGATCCATACACCGAGGTATTTGAGGTTTTTAACGTAAAAATAATGTAAAAAAAAAAAAAAATAGAAATAAAAAAAGAGAAAAATGAGAAACGTTAAGAGAAAAAAAAAAGACCAGCTAAGAGAATCGAAGACATTCTATGCTTTGACTGTCCCAGAATGACGTCACATGAGAACTTAATATTCAATGTGCAGCTCCATGCCACTTATCGGACCGAAAGCACGTGGCCAAATTTCATTGCACGTAATCTCCGAAATAATCCCTTTCGATCTCTCGCGGATTACGACATATAAATCCTTCATATAGGATTAACAGTTCAGTAAACGAAGCAGTGAAAGGGGAAAACGAGATAAAACTAAAACCAAACACGACAAAGAAAAACTGTTGTAAGAAGAAAACGAAATCATTTTACAACAATTTGATTGTTTCAACGTTTGTACGATCACTTGCGTATTAAGCATAAAAACCGCTCTTATCTACATGTCCGTAGGAGAATTCACAGGTGAAAACTTGGTGCTGTTGACTTATTTTTAATGAGCTTGATCTGCCATGTGACATTTAACAGCCACTACAGAAGGTAGCTGAAGAGAATGACAAGAAAGGACTACAAATAAACTGCAAGAAAACCGAATGCGTGGTCATCAGTAAAAAGGACAGCCCAATATGCCAAATACAGGTGGGAGATACTAAAATCAAGCAGGTACAAAAATTTAGATACCTGGGAAGTGTTATAACAGAAGACGGAAAGTGCGACACAGAGATCCGAAGGTGAATTGGCATGCCAAAGGACGCGTTCCAGAAGTTGAGCAGAGTATTAAGAAACAGGCAAATTTTGCTAGAAACAAAGAAGAGAATACTGGATCGCTATGTGATGTTGGTTCTTCAATATGGCAGTGAATGCTGGACAATATCTTCGAAGATGAAGGAAAAACTTGAAGCAACTGAAATGTGGTTCTACAGAAGGATGCTGCGAATATCATGGATCGAGCATGTGAGCAATGATGAGGCTTTGGAAATGATGGAAACAAAAAGTAAATTAATACTGAGCATCAAGAAGAGACAGCTGAAGTTGCTGGGACATGCACTGAGGAAAGAAGGCTTGGAGAACCTGATACTAATAGGCCAGATATAGGGAAAAAGAGACAGGGGAAAGTAACGGATAACATATTTGAAGGACTTAATCAGGTGGATGATGGAACGAGGGTTGCATGGTGTAACAGGAGAAGGTGTGTTAAGAGACACCAGGGATAGGGAGACGTGGAAAGCAATGATCGCCTACGTCCTGAAGGGACAGGGCACATAGAAGAAGAAGAGGGTTGCGCTAGTGGGTCAAAAGAGGAGTTTTGAGTTAGAAGTCAGTGAAGAGTAGATACTTCTCTGTCACTTGGAAAAAGCACAGACATTTACAAAACTACATTTGTTTTTATAATCGTGTCGCCCGAAGCAAGGCACTGTTGAGCAGGGGTTTACATAAGAGGTAAGTTATGAGAAAGAGTGACAGGTTACAGGGGGTGCCAGGAAGAGGGTAGGAGAAGGATGAGAATACTGATGAGAGTCGAGTGGATGAAGAAATAAGCATGAGATAGAGATAGGATGCAAGTTAGCAAGAGAGATGACTATTGACATTACATTTGAGTTCTTGAAGATTGTAGCTGTCAGGAAAGCAAGTAAACGGAAGTGAATTCCAAAGGCGGAAAGTGCGAGAAAAGAAGCTGATTAAGTAGAATTAGCATTTACAATTTATTGGTTTCACTGTAAAATGGTGGGACCTAATTACTAATCTTGTGGCTCGAAGGAATTCATATATGGTGGGTGCATCAGGGAGCTAAGTTCATCTGAGCAGAAGCCATGAAAGTATTTGTAGAAGAGATGCTGAAATTGTGAGCAAAAAGAGAATTGTATAATATTCATCACGTTTGTTTGCTTTTCTTGCGACTGAGAGAGGACATATGGCATATTTCTAAATTTTGTCACCATGTTTTCTTTGTATAAGATAAAACCTTTCATTTACATTCTTCCGACCTTTCCCTCCTTCTTCTTCTTCTCGCTCCTTCTTTATTACGCGTCTCTTCAGGCCCTGGCTCACTAACTCTTCCTTGTAGCTCTTAGCATTCTTTCTACCTTTGCTAAGGTTGCCGCCTCTCGTCTCTCCATCTATTCACGAACTATCTCTTTTGCCCACAATATGCCCCGTGAGGGGTATGTGTCCGATGAATTTCAGATATTTTTCACTGATTTTGAGCAGAACTATTGCTATTTTTTATAAATATTTCTTGTTGCTTACTGGAGAATTCAATGAGATTTTCTAGTTGAACTTTTAGAAGTTGAATGGTCCTACCTATATAGCCAGCTTCACTTAATTTTAAGAATGATGGAACATGTAAGAATGATAGGGAGGCCATTTTCATGAATTGATTCCGACATATAGCGTGGTCCAGAAGCAAATATACAGTAAATGATAACATTTTCTTTTTTTTATTTTTAATCGTTTCACCCCATTCAAGGCGGTAACGCTACTGATGCGCAGGGGGATACTTAATAGAGAAAGATTAGATAAGAGGAGAGTAAAGAGAAAGACGAACCAGTTACAGGTGTTGTCAGAGAAAGGTGCATGAGAAGGATGTGAATATAAGTGTGATGACAGTTGCAAAGGTGGAGAGAAAGGAAAAGATATACAGGGTGATGTAGAAAGAACTAGTGTCAAGTGGTTAAGAGATGGGTATTGACATTGCATTTAAATTTCTGGAGGCTGTAACCGTCAGGAAAGCAAGTATAAGGAAGAGTTCCACAGGTGGGAAGTGCGAGAAAAGAAGCTGATAGAGTAGAATTGTCGGCTGCATTTGACAGATCTAACTGGGAATGGGTGGGACCTTGTTGTCAGTTTGGTTGCTAGGATAAATTCTTGTGGCGGGGGCACCAGTGACTTAAGTTTGTCAGTGCACAAGCCGTGAAAATATTTATAAAATAGACAGAGGGAAGCCACATACCGTCGGTGAAAAAGTGGCTGGTGTCAAGCCGCCACGCCGGTACCAATCACGTTACTGATTCTTCTTTGGAGCCTGTCAAGAACATTGAGATGAACAGCGGGGGCGCCTGACCATATATGACAGCAGTACTCTATGTACGGACGGATGGTTGATTTGTATATTAGCAAGATGGATTGAGGCAGCAAAAACCTCCTGGCCTAACACAGTGACCCAACCTTCCTAGCAGTGGATTTAGCTATTAAATCAGTGTGAGATTATATATATACAATTACATTTTCTAATAAAATTATTACATTGGCAATTAAATTTTATTGTTAATATGACCATAAATATCACAGTTACATTGAACACAATTGTAATAATTGTCCATAAATATATTTTTGCTGCTTAAAGAAGCTCTTCAGTGATGTTCTGCCTTCATTGCCGATTTCGGGTTTTTAAACGTCATATCGGCTCCGGCAGTAATCCCGACTTTCGGTCTAGAAGTATCAAGTCGGCTCCTTAATTTTGTGCTACTTGTCTGGATTTAAATCTTCTTTTCGGCGAAATTCTTACTTTTTATTGTTAACTCTAGCCGATGGGAAAAGTTCATTTTCCCGCCCTCGCCTATTTAATAACAATCTTTATTCGCGGTCTCTCTTTCTGGTATGTTAGTCCATTCTTGCTTTCTTCACTAAATTTACCCCTATACTTTGAATTGCTAATACTAATTATGTTTTCTTATGACTTTTTAAACGGTATTTTACTCTTTAACTGGTCTATAATTACACTAAAATTTATCGAAACTACCTATACTCGACAATGATTAGCTAATCCCACTTCCGAAAATTAAAAACAAACTACTTATACACATCACCTTCTGCTATTCTTTAAAAGCCTCTGAATATATAAATTTCTGCTGATATGTACATACCAGTAATACATCTAACTATTCTCTTTACAAAAATACACCAATGAAACCTTATCTACAAACTTATTTAGAGAAAAGAAAAGATATAGAGCGTGATATTGAAAGAACTAGATTCAAGTGGTTAAGAGATGGGTATTGACATTGTATTTAAATTCTTTGAGGTTGTAGCCGTCAGGAAAGCAAGAATATAGAAAAGAATTCCACAGGCGGGAAGTGCGAGAAAAGGAGCTGCTGGAGTAGAATTGTCGGCTGCATTTGGTTAATCTAACAGTAAATGGGTGGGACCTTGTTGCCAGTCTGGTTGTACGAGTAAACTAATGTGGCAAGGGCACCAGTAACTTAAGTTCGTCGGAGCAGAAGCCGTGAAAATATTTATAGAACAGACATCCCGTATGTCGTGGGTGCAATTGAACTTTAGACATACAAAACTCCTTGTAGCACCAAAGTTGAAGCCAATGGTGATTTTATTGAATAAATTTCCTTTTTAGTATTTCAAGATATTTTTGCATAAGTTTGGTAAATATATCTGTTAAAATGAGATGTCAGTGTTATTTTCATTTTTACGTCATTTAGACGACAATTCATCCTTCGCACTGTGTGTCTGTTAAAATGAGCTGTAAATGTTATTTTCATTTTGGCGTCATTTCGACGATAATTTACCCATCGTACCCTAATTTATTCTTCTTGTCACGATGGATGAAATTTGGAGAGCAGTTTCCTATTTGATAAATGTTTCTTATTTTTTTCTTTTTCTTATCCTGTTAGATTCTAATCTATATTTTATCTATATTTGATGCTAACTTATATACAAACATATATATATATGTTATTCTATAGGACAATTTAACAATCGCAGTCGCTTTAACCTTTCACCTCAGAAGCAACTTTCACGTGTGTTTTGTTGATTGGTTAATTTTTAAGCCAATCACAGATTTTCTTGTATAAACAAAGTTTCTTCCACTCTTGTTCGTTTGAGCCACTTTCTACAGATAAATAGACTGGTTTTCGCAAAGCTTAATCAGTAGACACACACAGGCCTGAAGGCTACGATATAGTAGACCTTTCTCTCTACTCACCTCTGTATAACGCACACACAGACAGAACTTTGTCTTTTGTCTGAAACATTTTTTATCAAGAACCTTTGATTTTTGATCTTTGAACAAAATCTGTACCATTTACAATCACATTCCAAATAATTGTATTTTATTTGTTCTTACATGAAAATCTTAACAACTCTTTTTTCAGCTCAAGAAAAAACTTTATCCATTTTACTTTATTCTATGAACAGACAAAGGGGAACAACTCCTTCCTCTTTACTTTAGTGATACGACATGTATTGTTATTTGTTGAATATATTTTAATTTATTGGTTACAAATTGGAGTTGTTGTTTTTTAATTATTTCATGTTGGACGAATCGTAATAGAAATCGTTAGAGGACCAAAAATCCTCAACCAAAGGGTGAGAATTAGACGCTAATCTATTTGCACGCTTAAATTCACATGATCGGTAGACGAGGCAAAATAGTAATCATATCGCCCCAAGCAAGGCGAAAACGCCACTGATGCGCAGGGGGCTACGTAAGAGTGAAAGGATTGGGAAAGAGAAAAATCGGAAACCACATCCTAAACAGGAATTAAGGGATGAGCCTCTTCACCTGTTCAATAGACGTGGGTGGAGTGTGAACCGGGCGATAGTTTAGTCTATCTACTCCAATTGAAAAAAAAAAAAGAAAAGAGTGAAAAGATTGGAAAAGAGAAAACCGGAAACCGCATCATAAACATGGAACAAGGGATGAGCCTCTTCACCTGTTCAATAGACGTGGGTGAAGTGTGAACCGGGCGATAGTTTAGTCTATCTACTCCAATTGAAAAAAAAATAAAATAAAATAAAAGAAGAGTGAAAAGACTGGAAAAGAGAAAAACCGGAAACCACATCCTAAACAGGAAACAAGGGATGAGCCTCTTCACCTGTTCAATAGACGTGGGTGGAGTGTGAACCGGGCGATAGTTTAGTCTATCTACTCCAATTGAAAAAAAAAGAAAAGAGTGAAAAGATTGGAGAAGAGAAAAACCGGAAACCACATCCTAAACAGGAAACAAGGGATGAGACTCTTCACCTGTTCAATAGACGTGGGTGGAGTGTGAACCGGGCGATGCACACCCGCCAAAAGGGATTCAAACGACTTTGGAAAAACCCAACTAAGAAAAATTCACAAGTCATTGTGAAAAGTTAAATCTGAATGCTGATTGGATAAAAAAAAAACAGCAAATTTATATCTGACATATTTTCACGCCTAGCTGTAAAAAGCTTCGTTGAAGCCGGCATCATGAGAAGTTTGACTATTTCAACCACGTCACTCCACAACAAAAGGCACGTCGACATGGGTGCGGTTAGCTGACGACCTGGTGGCAATGTAACAAAAGAAAATTCAAGAAGCCGACCCGACGCCGGGCACGTCACAGTTTCATTCAGCCTCTTCTTCCAAAGTCTTTTTCTTCATTTTCAAACCACGCCGCTAGAGAGAACAACACAACAACAAAATGTACTTGTTAAGTACCACTCTTTTATTTGTTTTGCCTTCTCTTTCTCTCAACCTCTCGCGACCTACTAAAAAGAGGAAGGAACAAAGACTTTACATTCCGCTACTACACAACCATGAACTCTAAACTTCTGCGGACATTTTAAATACCTACATTTCGCTACGAACAATTTTAACTACAAAACTACATGCATTTTATCAATAAACATTTTTCTTCTCACAAATATTTTATTGTGTTCAGTTAACAAAATTTCACTTATATTTTCCTTCTTACACTTTTTTTTCATTCTATAAATAAATCTTTGCTTTAATTTACACGAAATATATTATCCTTTCACATTTCAACCTTCTGAAATTTAAATTGTGGGGACTTCGGACGTGTTTGGCACAAGGCTAATTTACCAAGCATCACCGAGGCCCCTACTGAATATAAATTATCCATTATTTGTTTTATTCTCGATATCTTTCTCTAAGTGACGGAAAAGATTTCGACAATGTTTCGAACAGCACTTTCATGAATATACAACTTCCCAGGAATCTCTTAAAAATTCCATAGGCCATATAAATTCTGAAATTTGGTGCCTGCCAAATTGCGGAAGTGTAATTTAGTCAAATTTGCATTTTTTTTTTTCTATCAAATCATTAAATTCATTTTTTTTTTTTTCTTATTTTACGTGTTCTTTATTCTCACTTCCGGTGTGACTTCCATTCTTGGACAATCTAATTTATCACGAAATAGCAGAATTAACGGCGTTTACTGTACACGTTCAATTTTGATAGGAAATGAAACAAAAATCGTCTCTATTTCTGAACTGTTAAATTCCGGCTATTGAACGAAAAGAAATCAAACTTTTTGTCTACTTCCCAGCAATCTCCTTGGCTGATTATCATATCTTCAAGCAACAATTGCGAATGAATACCAGTTTTACCAGGAAACCAGGTTAAAGACTAACATAACCAAACAAATAATTAAGATTCTGCTGAGTAGATATCGTAGCAAAATTGGATCAGAAACTTTTATAACGTTAGCGTGAACGTTATCCTATTGAAACTGTAGGAAGATTATCAATGTTTTTTTAATTGGCCTTATGTTTAACATAACCAAACTTCCTACAACTTACAAATTTTATCCAGAATTATCAGAATGTTATCAGATGGTATGGATTTGTGGAAAAATAAAAGAATACCTTTTGCACGTTTAAATAGAAATTTATTAATAAAAAAGAATAACATGTATTGGTAGAAGTTAAACATTCATGCGAAACAGTATTAGGAAGTTAAGGGTATCAACAGTTCGTAGTAGTCCTTGCAAGAGCGAGTTTATGTGTACGTAGGCAGGAACGTATGTATGTATGTATGTATGCATGAGCGTTTATTGTTGGATAGGATTGTCTTCGAAGTTATCGCTCAGGGTGAATGGTGAAAAGAAAGGAGGTGAAAGAGACAGAGGTGAGAGGTGAGAGAGAAAGATAGAAACGATAATAGCGATCGCTTGACATTTGTTAAGGGTATGCGCTAATTACGCTCGTCTCATTGTCTCTCTGGCGACGGTGGAGCTTGCTCCGTCTTTTATTTTGTTTCTGGGGCTCCAGAAGGTGATTTGGGAATTCACTCCCGGATGTAATTCTGGCCTTTCTGCGAGTGTCGTTAGCTAGGTTTTGTGTCGAGGTACCCCCGATAAATATCGAAAATCGAAAATATCGGGTTATAGAAGGACTGGTCTGATTTTAATCAAATTTGATACACTCATGGACAAAGACATAAGAAACGATATTCAGAAGTTTCAAGGTTGCAGTTCTTACAATAGTGCAGAAAATCGATATTATATATATATATATAAATATAAAAGCAAGATATTTGTGTGTGTGTCTGTTTATTTGTCTGTATGTCCTTTATACAAATCCACAATTTTTATCCGATTCTCACCCCAAATTTCACACAAATATTCTTTAGGCTGAGTCTGAGCTCCAGAACCATGGATTAGTTTTAAAGCTTTCATTTCACCCGAGCAACGCCAGGTTATACTGCTAGTATATATATATATATATATATATATATATATATATATATATATATATATATTAGGTGCGATTGGCAAATTGTCGCAATTATTTTATTATTTCAAATATTCTGTAGGCTGAGTCTGAACTCCAGAACCATGGATTAGTTTTAAAGCTTTCATTACACACGAGCAACGCCGGGCTATACTGCTAGTATATTAATATTTATAGTCATGTGACGGTTATCAACAAACAGAGGAGCCCAGAATGCCAACTACAGGTTGGGGATACTAAAATCAAGCAAGTACACAAATTTAAGTACTTAGAAGGTATTCTAATGGAAGACAGAAAATGCGACACTGAGATCTGAAGGCGAATTGGAATGGCCAAGGACGCATTCCAGAAGCTAAGCAGAGTATTAAGAGACAGGAAAATGTTGCTAGAACCAATGTCGAGAGTTCTGGATTGCTATGTGATGTCTGTCCTTCAATATGACAGTGAACTAATATCATCAAAGATGAAGGAAAAACTTGCAGGAATTGATATGTGGTTCTACAGAAGGATGCTGTGAATATCATGCATCGAGCATGTGAGCAAAGATGGGGTTTTAGAAAGAATGCAAACGAAAAGGAAACTAAAAGGAAACTCCTCAGGAGGAGACAGCTGAAGTTCTTGGGACATGTGATGAGGAAGGGAGGCTTGGAGAATCTGATACTAACAGGCCAGATAAAGGGGAAAAGAGACAAGGGAAAGCAACGGATAACATATTTGAAGCGTCTGAGCAGGTGGATGGCAGAGCAGAGTTTGGGTGAGGTAAAAGGAGAAAGCGTGCTAAGAGCCACCAGGGATAGGAAGACGTCGACAACCATGATCGCCTACGTCCTGAAGAGACACGTCAGATAGAAGAAGACAAATCTAAAAGACATGCCTGCGTAGCTAATCAGTATTGAGAAGAGGTGGATTCATATCTAATCAGAATTTGATAAACAAATAAGAAATGTTGATATAAAGTGGGGGATCAATTGTATACTATAATCAATATATAAACTGATCCCTCACTTTTTGACCACGCTAGTTTCTATCCATTTATATTCTAGATTTATGAGCTTGAGCAAATGGATGGCAGAGCAGAGTTTGGGAGGGGTAACAAGAGAAAGGTTGTTTAAAGCTACAAAGGAATAGGGAAGTGTGGAAGGCCATGATCGCCTACGTCCTGAAGAGACACGTCATATAGAAGAAGAAATAAATCTAAAAGACATGCATGCGTAGCTAATCAGTATTGAGAAGAGGTGGATTCATACCTAATCAGAATTTGATGAACAAATAATTGTACTGCGGATATAAAGTGGGGGATCTCTTGTATATTCTAATCAGTATATAAACTGATCCCTAACTTTGTGACCATGCTAGTTTCTATCTATTTATATTCTAGATTTATGAACTTGAGCAAATGGAAGGCAGAGCTGAGTTTGGAATGGGTAACAGGAGAAAGGATGTTAAGAGCTACTAGGGATAGGGAGATGTGGAGAGCCATGATCGCCTACATCCTGAAGAGACACGGCCCTTAGAAGAAGAAATAAATCTCAAAGACATACCTGCTTAGCTAATCAGTATTGAAAAAAGTAAGATTCAACCTAAAAAAAAAATTTGATGGACAAATAAGAATCTATAATGTGGATATAAAGTGGGGGCTCTCTTCTATATTTTAATCAGTATATAAACTGATCCCTCACTTTGTGGCCATGTTAGTTTCTATCCATCTATATAGATTTATGAACATGAGCAAATAGATGGTAGAGCAGGGTTTGTGAGGGGTAACAAGTGAAAGGGTGTTAAGCGCTACAAGAGATAGAAAGATGTGGAGGGCTATGATCGCCTACATCCTGAAGGGACACGGCGCTTAGAAGAAGAATAAATAAATCTTAAAGACATGCCTGCGTAGCTAATCAGTATTGAGAAGAGGTGGATTCATGCCTAATCAGAAATTGATAAGCAAATAAGAAATTATAATGTTGATATACATTGGGGGGGGATCAACACCATTTTATTTTATTTTATTTTATTTTATTTTTTTAATCATATCACCCCGAGCAAGGCGGTAACGCCACTGATTTGCAGGGGCCTACATAGGAGTGAAAAGATTGGAAAAGAGAAAAACCGGAAACCGCATCCTAAACAGGAAACAAGGGATGAGCCTCTTCACCTGTTCAATAGACGTGGGTGGAGTGCGAACCGGGTGACAGTTTAGTCTATCTACTCCAATTGAAAAAAAAACAGTGAGAAGATTGGAAAAGAGAAAACCGGAAACCGCATCCTAAACAGGAAACAAGGGATGATATAATTAATATATAAACTGATCCCTCACTTTGTGTCTATGCTAGTTTCTATTTATTTATATTCTAGAGGTATGAACTTGAGCAAATGGAAGGCAGAGCAGGGTTTGGGTGGGGTAACAAGTGAACGGGTGTTAAGATCTAAAAGGGATGGAGAGACGCGAAGAAGAAGAAAAAGATGCCAATAGCATCACCCATTCAGCAGATACATTTGTTTCTTGGAGATCTGCGTTCGACCACACGTGTCGGTATTGACACTTTCTTCCTACGTAACATAAACAAAACAAGAACAAAGTGGCTCGTTCAAGACACTGTAACAAGAAATACCATTCATAAATCCTGTATGAGATCCTACAAAAGGTAACAAAGAAAAGTAAGGAGAAAGGGTGAAGCATAAACTTACAGAAAAATGAATGCAATGTCATCAGCAAAAAGAGAACCTCCAAAATGCCAACTAACAGTCGGCAGAGGCTTACGGCCATATCACGTTGAATACACCGGTTTTTGCTCGATGAGCCTGGTCAGTACTTAGATGGGTGACCGCTTGGGAATACCAGGTGCTGTAAGCATATAGTGACAGATGTGCGTGCTTACGGCCATATCACGTTGAATACACCGGTTTTTGCTCGATGAGCCTGGTCAGTACTTAGATGGGTGACCGCTTGGGAATACCAGGTGCTGTAAGCATATAGTGACAGATGTGCGTGCTTACGGCCATATCACGTTGAATACACTGGTTCTCGCTCGATCACCGAAGTTAAGCAACGTTGAGTCTGGTCGGTACTTAGATGGGTGACCGCTTGGGAATACTAGGTGCTGTAAGCGTTTAGTGACGGATGTACGTTGTGGTGCAGTGCGTATCGGCTCGGAAAGAGAAATCGGTGAGCCGAGTTCGAATTACAGTTGAATACCCTGCATTCACCTAAACACTGGTAACCTTGGAAAAGGTATAAATCCGTCCCTTCCCTCAAGTTATGGGTTAAATAACAATGTAGGACTTGGGGACCCTACCCTTAAAAACAAATCCCAATGAATCTTGATACTCGAAAAGAGAAAAAGTATTACTAGACACAAAAACTCATATAAAAACAACAATAAATTGTTGAAAGAAAGGTGGTATTAACAGCAATAAATTAAAAATAAAATATAGTTGGCAAAAAATGACCCTCCTGTTATTTGACTCATAGCTAGAGAGAGAAGAGATGTATTATATTATTGCACAGTAATTAATGGGGGATCAGTTTATTACTTCATAACAATAGAAAACCGATCCCTCACTTTATGACCACTAGATATCTTAATCATGATTCCAACTATTATATTCAGTCAGTCAGTTAAGTGCCATACGTGATACATGCTTTGGGTGATCATGTCTTGAAAGAGACATGACTGACTGGGCAGAAGATTATCCCCGCAGTAGGTTGCCATTACTTTCTGCAGTAGACTGGTTGCCAGCGAAGGCTATAGAACCCATAAAACAAAACAACCAACCAACCAACAAGTCGACAGCATTAAACAGCTATAGAAACTCGAATACCTGTGAAGCATTCTTACAGGGGAACAAAATTGCGACACTGAGATCCGAAGGCAGATTGGCATGATCTAAGACGTATTTCAAAGACTAAGCAGAGTATTCAGAGACAGGAAGATTTTGTTGGAGACAAAGATAACTGTACTGGACTGTCATTTGATATTTGTAATCCTATAAGGTAGAGAAATCTGGATGATCTCCTCAAAGATAAAGGAGAGACTTGAAGTAACAGAAATGTCCTTCTACAAAGAAAAGAGTTCTGAACTCTTACGTCATATCTGTCCTCATATATGGCAGTGAATGCTGGACAATCTCTTCATAGATGAAGGAGAGACTTGAAGCAACAGAAATGTCCTTCTACAAAGAAAAGAGTCCTGAACTGTTTTGTAATATCGGTCTTCCTATGTGGCGGTGAATGCTGGACAATCTCCTCACAGATGAAGAAGAGACTTGAAGCAACAGAAATGTGCTTCTACAAAGTAAAGAGACCTGAACTGTTATATAATATCAGTCCTCCTATATGGCAGTTAATGCTGGACAATCTCCTCACAGATGAAGAAGAGACTCAAAGCAACAGAAATGTGACTCTACAGATGGATGCTGAGAATACCATGGTCTGAACATGTGAGCAACGACGAGTTTTTGGGGAGGATGAAAACGAAAAGAAAACTTTTACTTGACATCAGGAAGAGACATCTGAGGTTTCTGGGACACGTAATGAGGAAAGAAGGCTTGGAGAACCTAATACTTACAGAACAGATAGAGGGGAAGAGAGACAGAGGAAAGCAGTGTGAGACATACTTGATGAGTTTGAGCAGATGGATGGCAGATGGGGGTTTGGGAGAGACACCAAGAAGAAAATATTCAGAGTAAGAAGAGACAGTAAGAAGTGGAAGGTCATGATCGCTTGCATCCTGAAGGGACATGACACATAAAGAAGAAGAAGGAAGAATGAAGTCAGAGTGTGGAGTGCAAATCTAGAAAGAATAATCACTGTGTTTTATAGATTACTCACATACAACCCGAAGAGCTACTTGAAATATTAGAAAAGCTTGATTTACACAGGAAAACCATTTGAGCGATCTCTACTGAAAATAAACAGACAGTTAAGACTGATTTTCTTCTTTTTTTTTTGTCTTATTTCTTGTTCAAATACAAAATTTATTTTTTGCCCATCCTTCTTTATTTATTGTTAAATATGTGTGCCCCATACTTTCTGCCTTGTGCCATGCTTAGAAAACCATCACCACCTTCATATGTAGGTATTTTAATCAATTAAGTGCAATACATGATACATTGGGCGATCATGTCTTTATAGCTAATTGGGCAGAAGATTATCCTGCAGTAGGTTGCCATTACTTTCTGTGGTAAACTGGTTGCCAGCCAAGGCTATAGAACCCAATCTCTCCTATTATTTGACTCATAGCTAGAGGAAGAAGAGATGTATTATATTATTACTTAGTAATTAGTGGAGGAACAGTTTATTACTTCATAGCAATGAAAAAACGATCCATCACTTTATGACCAGTAGAAGCCTTAATCATGATTCCAACTATTATATTCAGTCAGTCAGTTAAGTGCCATACGTGATACACACTTTGGGTGATCATGTCTTGAAAGAGACATGAGTGACTGGGCAGAAGATTATCCTCCAGTAGCTTGCCATTAGTTTCTGCGGTAGACTGATTCCTAGCCAAGGCTATAGAACCCAATCTGTCCTATTATTTAACCCATAACTGGAGGGAAGAGACGAATTAATACCTTTCTAACTGGAATTCAAACTTGGCTCAATGATTTGTCATTCCGAGTTGATATCCACTGCACCACAACGCACATCCGAAATATAAATCACAATGTTAAAAATATCCCGAAGATGATTTTGGAGTTGATATAATAAAATGAAATAAATGATAACGGCGAAATACAGGATGGTCAAGTTTAATAGCGATGCAAAGAAACAAGTGCAAATGAATGTCAACTTGTAACAAAATTAGAAATACACCCCTCAAGTGTCTTTGTTCAAAATACTGAAACAAGAAATGCTATCTTTATCAATGTGCAGTCAGAAGTACAAAGGCAAAAACAATAATCCGTACATTTCATAGATTACACATATGCATTTGTATGGATACTGGTGTTTCTAGATGATCTGGCCATAAGTATTTGACAACAGGTACAATCTGAAGAGCTACTTGAAATATTAGAAAAGCTTCATTTACACGGGCAAGTCCGTAATTTATACTGGGAACAAACAGCCTGTATATGAACAGAGAAAGTGTTTAGTGAACAGTAAGTGATATATTTTCTCATCAGATTTCTTTCAATGAGACCATTGTAAAGACTGAAAGGAAATGAAACAAAATATTACCAAAGTTGTCTCTATTCTTCAACAGTTCAATTCTGGCTATAGAACGAAAAGAAATGAAACTTTTTATCTATTTCTCAGCTATCTCCCCGACTGATTATCATGTCTTCAAGCAACAAGTACGAATGAATGCTAACTCTATCAGGAAATCATTAAGATTCTACTGAGCAAATACCGTAGTAAATTGGATCAGAAACAAAGCAAGAACAAATTGGTTTGTTCAAGAAAACTGTAACAAGAAATGCTATTTTTAGAATCAGTATACAGTCAGAACAAGAAGTACGAATCCAGAAAGAATAATCACTGTTTTATAGATTACTCACATGCATTTGATAAAAGGTACAACCCGAAGAGCTACTTGAAATATTAGAAAAGCTTGATTTACACAAGAAAATATTTAGGCAATCTCTACTTGGAACAAATAGAACTGTATTCGGATAGGGAACATTCTTATGGAACAGTAAGAAATAGGTTATTGCACCAGATTTATTCCACTGAGACCATTGTAAAGATTTTCTTTTTTTTTTTTTTTTGCGTTATTTCTTGTTCAAATTCGAAATATATTTTTCGCCCATTTATCTTTATTTATTGTTAAATATGTGTGCCCCGTACTTTCTGCCTTGTGCCATATCTAAGCTCTGCTAAGAAAACCATCACCACCTGCATACATAGGTGTCTTAATCACTTAAGCGCCATACGTGATACATACTTTGGACGATCATGAATAGGACGGAACACAGTGATGATAGCACCGCTTTTTCCCAAAATACCATATGGAATTCCATTGAAACGTTTAATTTCTTACCGGAGCAGGATATGACGTTTGGCGCGTTTTATAGGAGATATGAGGATTTATTCACTGTTGACTGTCAAGAGTGGAGCAATGACAAAAATGTCCGTCTACTTTTGAGGAAACTAGGGACCTCAGAACACAGTAAGTTCGTCGATTATATTTTACCCAGGAAGACGAGCGAACTAGAATTCTCTTAAGCGGTCAAGCTCTTATCTGAACTTTTTAGCCCAAACACCACACTTTTTCACAAAAGATGTGTTTCAACCTAGCTAAAACGCAATGACGAAGATTATATCACCTTCGCGTCTATATAAACATTGTGACGATTTTTGTCTGGCTGAGCTATCTGAGGACGATTTCAAATGTTTGCTTTGTGCGCAGGGTCTCGTCTCGGCAAAAAATGCAGAGATAAGACGACGAGTCCTATCTAGACTCGAAAACAAGCAAGAGCGTACTCTCAAGAAATTGGCCGAGGATTGCCAAAGTGTAGTCAGTGTAAAGAACGATTCAAGAAACATCGAGGAATCTGGCGTGTCATAAGTGCGAAGAACTAGTTACAGACCCAAGGATTACTCTCATGAGAAAAAAGTTAACGAGAAGACAAACCAGGCACAACCAAAGAGTGGCCGTCCGACCTCCAAACTTCAAGCGTCCACAAGTCCGTGCAACTGTTGTGGCGGACAACATTGGTCCATAAGATGTTTTTACAGAAACAAAACATGCAACGAGTGCAGCAGGAAAGGCCATAAAGCGACACGTTGCAGAAAGAACATTAATAATAATAAAAGTACTGAATGCCAACTCCTCTAGATCCTATGCTGGAGTCCTCTGTTTTTAATTTTTTTAATGACCTTCTTGTTTACATCAGCTCCCAACTTGGTATATACGATGATGACAATCATTCAGTCCCTTCTCGACAGTAAGTATGATAAAGTCAAAACGGCAACTGTTATCCAAAACGACCTTCACTGGAGCAAAGAATAGCTTTTTCGGTCCTGAGTCTATTTTGCATGTCTATAAGTCAACCATTCGCTATTGTGCCTAGACTCTTTAAGAACAGTACTGGACTGGCGATGAGATATCGCCAATTTGAAGTTGAGCTGGCTAGATTAATCGCCTCTTCTACTCTAAGAGTCTCTTTTTTTCACACTTCCTACTTGTGAATCCCTTCCGGCTTCATGATTTAGAGATAAGTTTATTCGGCAAAAAATTTAAATGCAATGTCAATCGCAATCTTCTCTCCTCCTGATAACTCTTCCTCAGTTTTCTCTTTCTAAAAAAAAATTCCTGTTTCTAACTCATCCACACCCAATGACCCTTTGTGCCTCAGTGGCCTTACGGCTTTGCTTGGAGTGCAGTCAATTAAATAAAGTGTAATAAAACTTATTTATTATCTGTAACTTTAAATGGTACAACCAAAAAAATAAGTGTTTGTACATAAAACATCTGAAAATCTTTTCGGTACAGATTGGTTGGAGCGTTTTAAACTGTGGGACCAACGGATAAACGAGTTGAGGGAGAAGAATGGAATCTTGTTCAACCAACTGAAAAATACCCAGTTCAAAATGAAGAGTTTATTTTCCAATTCTCACACAATGCAAGCAACGCTTGAAGCCAAGGACTCCAGAATTTCTGCTTTAGAAAAAGAGGTGCAGCGTTTGGAAGATAAACTTTCCTCATTGCAAGAAGATATTACGGTTGAGGACAAGCCGTAGAAACTGGATTTGTTGACCAGCAAAGAAACCAAAGGTCCTGCTGATGCACAAGCACTGAAGGTCAAGTTTGGCCAATTAAATGAAAGCCTCGGGCGCAAAGAGACAGAACTTTGTGGTCTTCGATTTCAGGTGGACACATTAGAGAAACAATATTTAGAACAACAGGAATACATTTTGGTTCTGAAGGAACAGATTAGTGCACGTGAAAAAGAAACGGGCATCATTTAATCAGAAGTGGATGAATTAACAGCTTTTATGAAGGAAAAGCTTGGGAGTGGGTGTTAGGGTGGCACCCCTGAGAGTCGATTGACTAATGGACTATTCCTGACGCCACGTCCGGTTACCAGGCTCTGTCTTCCGGGCGGTCATACCCAGAGACTGAGAGGGTAAAGGTCGTAACTTGATTTGTCCTGCTGCTGAGTGGAGATACGGCTCAGCTTTAACAACTATATGTATTTTGTTAATACTTAATTTTATTTTACTCTTTCCAAGTCTTCTCGTTATTTATTTCAACACTAACTCCACAATATGCCATATCTAAGCTATGCTAAGAAAACCATCACCTCCTGCATACGTAGGTGTCTTAATCAGTTAAGCGCCATACTTGATACACACTTTGGACGGTCATGTCTCGAAAGACATTTAGCTGATTGGGTAGAAGATTATCCTGCAGTAGGTTGCCATTGAAGAGCTACTTGAAATATTAAAAAAAAGCTTGATTTACACAAGAAAAATATTCAAGCAATCTCTACTAGGAACAAACAAACTGTATCCGGATAGAGACCGTTCTTAGCGAACACTAAGAAATAGGTTTTCCCACCAGATTTATTTCACTGAAACCGTTGTAAAGATTTTCTTCTTGTTTTACTTTTACGTTATTCCTTTTTGAAATACGAACTTTATTTTTGGTCCATCTAACTTTCTTTATCGTGAAATAACAGAATGGCTGGAGATGTTTCTTCCTCTGTACATTTAATATTGAAAGAAACAAAATCTATCGAAATTTGACAAATTTCGTCTCTCTTTTGCACCAATGAACACTCTGCATTTACAATCGACTGGAACTCGATGTTGTGCCTCGTATTCTCCTGACCATTCCATAGCCGATTATGATGCCTTCAAGCATTTCGTCATTGTCTTCAACAATACACACTTTCATGACAAGACAGATGCCAACGAAGCCTTCAGGAATTCCATTGACCAGAGAAATTCTGAGATTTGGTGCCAGGCAATAAACTGCATTGTTATACATTCGCAGAAATGTATTGTAGTCAGCGATGCACGTTTTGATTAAATCTTCTTTTCAAGACATTTCTTTTGTTTTTTATGTTTTCATTTTCCATTATTCACAGTTCCAATGCGACATTAATTCCTCAACAATCTAATTCATCATTAAATAACAAAATTAACTGATTTAACATCTTTCCTCCTCGTCTTCTATTTTAGAAGAATAAAATTTACTGAAGTGTGACAAATCTCGTTTCTCTCTTACCAAAATGGAACTCTGAATGTTGAATGGACTGAGAATTGAGGTTTTTCTTCAGCCATTATATTCTCTCTACTTTTCTTTGACTGGCTCTCATGCCCTAAATCAGTTCGACAGCTTTCCAATAAAAAAAAAAGGTTCTAATAACCAGAAAGCTGCAAAAGATATTCAGAACATCCTGTGTTATGGCACAGAAACATGAAGCGCTTTGTTTAAACATGGGCAGAAGAGGTGCGTTGAAGTCAGCAATGCGTTCTTTGATTAAAATGTACTCCATCTTTTCGTTTGTTTAATGTCAAATCTTTTTTCTGGATATAGCAAAGAAACAGGAACTTTTCATAAGAACCAAATAAAAGAGAATGAAATCGTTATATAATTCCCCCCCCCCCCGCCCCTCTTTTCATGGCAATGAATGCTGGACAATCTCCTCACAGATGAAGAAGAGACGTGAAACAAGAGAAATGTGTCTCTACAGAAGGATGCTGGGAATGTCATTGACTGAACAATTTGATCAAGGATAAAGATTTATGGGAAATAGAATGAAAAGGACACTAATACCTAATATCAGGAAGCGCCTTTTCTGGATAGAGCAAAGTATTAAGAAACAGGAACATTTTGTTAGAAACGAATAAAAGAAAATGAAATTTAATATTGGTCCCTTTTAATGAGTGTGAGTGATGGTCAATCTCTTCACAGATGAAAAAGAAACTTCAAGCAACAGAAATGTCTCTACAGAAGGATGCTGAGAATACCATTGACTGAATAATGTGAGCTGTGATGAAGTCTTAGAGGAAATTAAATGAAAAGGAAACTTATATATATATATATATATATATATATATATATATATATATAAATGCAAACTTATCACTGTATTCGTTTCGAAAAACCCTCTGCGTATATTATTTTTTTAATCATCTCACCTCAAGCAAGGCATTCCACTGCCACTATTGCGCATGGGGATACATAGGGGAAGGTAAAGAGAAGGAGTGGTTAGACATAGGCAATGTCAGGAGGAAGGTGACAGATGAGTAAGGATAGCGAGGATGAGGGTTGGGCAGACGGGAAGAGTGGTTGATAGAATGGGAGCAGGTTAGTGTGTTAGGAGGTGTCTATTGACCTTACATTTAAACTCCTGGAGATTGTAGCCGTCAGGGAAGCAATCGTGTGGAAGAGAATTCCACAGTCGGGAAGTGCGAAGAAAGAAACTGTTGGAGTAGAAGTTGCGGTTGCATTTTATCGGTTTCACTGTAAAAGGGTGGGATCTAGTTGTTAATCTAGTATCTCGTGCAAATTCGTATCTAGGGGGCACCAGTGATCTAAGTTCATCGGAGCAGAAGCCGTGAAAGTATTTATAGAAGAGACACAGGGAAGCCACGTCGCACCGGTGGGAGAGAGATTGCAGGCGGTCTGCCAAGTCGGTATCTATCACACTACAGAACCTCCTCTGAACCTTATCGAGAAGCTTATCAAGAAGCTTCAGAGGAGGTTCTGTAATGTGATAGATACCGACTTGGCAGACCGCCTGCAGTCTCTCTCTCACCGGCGCAACGTGGCTTCCCTGTGTCTCTTCTATAAATACTTTCACGGTATATATGCGGAAGGAAGAATGGTTGTAAAAAAAGAAAGAGCTAAGCACATGAACATCAGCCAAAGCAATTTGGACCAAGCCAGTACGTACATAGCCCAAATAAAAAAAAACGAGTCAAGTAATCAATAACAAAAAAGAGCTCAATACGTAAGCAGAGCGGAATAAGTAAATTAATCTAGTGAGCCAACAAACCTACCAAGGTTTCACCTAAACGGATCTTCAGGGAAGGTTAGAGCCAACCTTCCCTGAAGATCTATTTAAGTGAAACCTTGGTAGGTTTTTTGGCTCACTAGGTTAAGTTATATATATATATAAATTTCTTGTACACATAATGAGGAAAAAGGGCTTGGAAAATCAGGGTTTTCAGATGTGGATACTCATGGGACGGCTTGCAAGCAACAAACAGAGGAAAACAGTGTGCAACCAACCCACCAAGCTAGAGCAAATAGATGATAGAGTAAGGTTTAGAAGAGACAAAAAGACAAAGTTTGTTAAGAACTGCAAAGGACAGGAAATTGTGGAGAGCCATAATCGTCAACATTCTGAAGGAAACGCGGCACACAGAACAAATAACTTCAAATATCGATTTATAATCTTTTAAATGGCATGATACATTCTTCACTCGTGACTCATTACTTAATTACCAAAATGAACTCTGAAGAATTCCTCTGTGTCTTGCATAATCCGGAGTGTTAAAATGGAAACTTAATCCCAAGGAGATTAAGACTCAAAATTAAATAAACCTAAAGCAATTACTAAACTATTATACAAAAGATGCCAGAGCAACTCTTTTTGCAATTAGACGTAGAAAAGTGCAGGAATTCCTAGATAGAATGGTAAAAGAAAGTGAGAAGAAAAGACTAACTATCTAATTATTGTAAGAAGACAAAATGTAGGATTGTTAGCAAGATGGGCGGCTAGGTTGTAAAAGTTAGTGAGAAGAAAAGACTAACTATCTGTTTGGGCGCTCTCCACCTTTGTTATAAATATGGACTGTTCCTACCACTATATAAAGTGGTAGTAGAAAGACCTCAGGGTTGCGATTGTAGCGTGTTACGTCGCATTGACTATTCAGCTCTATACCAAGTCAGTCGGGTACTTCCAGTTGTGAACCGGAAGTGTACCATACACGGACTACGTCTTATTACTATACTAAACCATTGTTCCTGTATTATACTAACTCTGTTGTACATATTACTTTTTCCGGTAATATATTTCATTTACTTTATTTCCATTGTTTGGAATTATTTACCAAACTATTTCTGTTACACACAACATAACACTATCAATCTAATTATTGTAAGAAGACAGAACGTAAAATTGTTAGCAAAAGTGATGGCTAAGTACTAAAAGACAGTGCTTTTGTGTTTTTCAATTTCATAATTGAAAGAACAATGTCTCATCAGCTGGTTAACAATAATGGTTACTATAGCAACACTGTTCCTTCAATGTCCAATTTTGTAGTAGTTTTTCACATGTTCTAACATAATAATAAATATTCATTGCTCCATTTTTATATTGAGCACTGTTTTCAATTAATATTTTGAACATTGCAATTATTTTTTTCATTCTTATTCATTTCTACATACACACACACACACACACACATTTTTTTTTTTTTTTTTTTTATAAGCGTTTCACCCCGAGCAAGGCATGTCACTGCCACTACTGTGCAGGGGGCTACGTAGAGTGGAGAAAGGCTGGTTAAATATAGGAAATAACAGAGGGTGGGTGATAGGTGGGTGAGGATACCGAGAATGAGGGTTGGGTAGATGAGAGTGTTGTGAGAATAGTTGGGAGTTAGTGTGATAGGAGGTGTCTATTGACCCTACATTTAAACACCTGGAGATTGTAACTGTCGGGAAAGCAGACTTGTGGAAGGGAGTTCCACAGGCGGGAAGCGCGAGAAAAGAAGCTGTTGGAGTAGAATTTACAGTTACATCTTATTTGCTTAACTGTAAAAGGGTGGGACCTAGTTGCTAATCTAGTATCTCATGTAAATTCGTGCTTAGGCGGCACCAGTGATCTAAGCTCATCGGAGCAGAAGCCATGAAAGTACTTGTAGAAGAGGCACAGGGAAGCTACATCACGCCGGTATATATATTGTAAATAACTAACTGAGAGAGCCAATGAACCGACCAAGGTTTCACCAAATTCGGGCCAACTTTTCCTGAAGATCCAATTGGGTGAAACCTTGGTAGGTCCATTGACTCTCTAGGTTAGTTATTTACTTTGTTTGCTCAACTTGCATATTAAGTGTTTTTTGTTTAGGTTACTCGTCTTGGGTTTTTTCTTTGGGCTGCGTACTTTGACTGATGTTCAAGTGCTCAGCTCATTCCCTTTTTCCTTCCGCGTATGTGCTCTAAGGGTTTTCAAAATGAGTATAACGACAAGTTTACATTTATATATATATATATATATATATATATATATATATATATATATAATATATGAGCCACTCTCCATTACTCTGTTAAATTTAATAAAAATTTATCATTGAGTTCTTTTGACTTTGTCTCTATTGGAATTTATTTGACAAAAATACCAAATATTCTGCATTGTATATATATATATATATATATATAATTCCAGGTAAAGAGAACTCAGGGTCTTATTATTTTTAGTGTCTCGGCATTTATTTTATTATGAACAGTGCTCAATATAATAAATATTATAGAGCTATTGTTAATTAATTATTAATTAATATATATATTAATATATATTAATTATATATATATTTTATATACATATTTATACATTTTATATACATATTATATATATATTAATATATATTAATTATATATACATTTTTCTCTTTTTTCTTCTTTTTCTTTTTTCTCCTTTTTCCTTTCCCTTATCCCTAGGGAAGAAAAAAAGGAGAAAAAAAAAGAAAAAGGTGGTCAGTATGTATTCTTAGGGGGCCAAATCCCAAAATGAATCTTTGCTCTGATTAGTTAAAAGCAACACACATGTAAGTTTTATATCTTCCCACATACATAGACAGCAAACTGATGGCTTTTGTATTTAAATGTAAATCATCTGTTCAACCAACACCAAACATTGCCTGATGAAGAGAATCTATCTCGAAACATAGAAATTTGCATGTTGCAATGTACAATTAATTCATAACTATATATATATATATATATATATATATTATTAAAATACTTTAATCCAAACGGAATAGTAGGAAGGTAAAATCCCCAAAACCTGATCCTAATTAATAAGTGAATCTAAATGTTCAAATCTAAAAATAGACATGATTTGCTTCTGAAATTTTTTGTGATGTAAATTTCTCAAATCTTAGCCGCCTTTTTTTATTTTTTTTTATTTTTATATTTTTTTATTTCCCTTTTTATTTTATTTTTTATTTTATTTTTTTTATTCTTATTTTTATTTCCATTTTGAAATATGTACCATTGCTGAGGAGATGTGAAATCTCTCTTTGGGATTTCATGTTGAAATGTTCATTCAACAATTTTGAATATTGAAAATTTATTTTATATGTATATATATATATATATATATATATATATAATATCAGCAAGATGGATACTGTAGATTCAAAACAACTAATACTATAAACAATACACATGCTTTTTTGGTTTGTCTCAGATGCCATTAGATAAGATTTCAACAGGTGAATAAATATATATATATATATGTATATATATATATATATATATCAATGCAGTTATATATATATATATATATATATATATATATATATATATATATATATATATATATATATATATATATATATATATATATATATATAACAATGCAGTTATATATATATATTTATATCAATGCAGTTATATATATATATATATATATATCAATGCAGTTATATAAATATATATATATAGCAATGCAGTTATATATATATATATATATATATATATATATCAATGCAGTTATATATATATATATATCAATGCAGTTATATATATATATATATATATATATATATATATATATATATATATATATATATATATATATATATATCAATGCAGTTATATAAATATATATATATAGCAATGCAGTTATATATATATATATATATATATATATATATATCAATGCAGTTATATATATATATCAATGTAGTTATGTATATATATCAATGCAGTTAAATAAATAAAATTTCTTCTACTTACAAGAAATATGTTGATATTTGGTAGTCTGAGCAAATAAATTCCTCCTTAATTGGAAAAAATATTTGTAGTCCCATAATGGGTAACATTGTTACACCAAAACCATTCCCTGGCAAAAAGAGAGAAGAAAAGAAAGTTATTAGACAATGAACATTAATGAATGTCAAGAGAAAACTTCTATTTAAAAAAAAAAAATAAATAAAATCAATATTTTCAGTCGACTGATGTTTATGAATTGGGGCTTTCTTTTATTGTTGCTTTTTATCCCAAATTGCTCCGTTGAATCCTTTCCAACCATAAGTCATGTTGTAATATATTACCTTGCTCAGTGGGTGTGATTGACAGATACATCCGGCTGTAGATAAAGTCAACAGAGAAACAACCGCAAAATCAATGCATGGGTGGGTGAAGAGGTGTGGCCAAATGTGTTAAATGGGAGTTTTAAGACAAGGAAAAGTCTAGAATTTTGGCTAAAGAGAAAAAGATCCTTGCTGCCTTTTGACTCCCTACAGCTCCAACTACTCTTCTGTTCCAAACAAGCATCATCATCAAAGTATAAAAATATAAGTTTATATATATATATATACAGTACTGTGCAAAAGTATTAGGACAAGAACTATTTTACCTTTTATGAGGCATATTGACAGAAAATAAACAATTTAATTAAAGTAATTTTATTTGATTTACTCAACAAATGCTTTAACAAGAAAAAATACCTGTTGCAAAATAGATTTAATATTTACTATAATAGCCTTTTGCTTTGATCACAGCCTTCATTCTGTCAGGCATTGACATCACAAGCTTCTTCAATGTATCTAATGGTATCTCCTGCCAAGCAGCTTGTATTTGTTCCCAAAGTGTGTCTTGCAAAGTAACATTAAATTTATCATTTCGAGAGGGGGGAATAAGAAAAAAGTCAGTCATATCCAAGGATAATAGAATAATGAGTAGTTTCAAAATAACTTGTTTAATAGAAAATAGGAAAAATTAAATATAACTTCTTTTTAATATATTTCTTTCACACCTAGTTTTAAATAATCAATATTTATTAGCAATTTAATTGGCTTTTCATCCTGTATTTGAATTTCAGTGAGATTTTTAGGAAAATCACCCCTGTACTTTTGCACACTACCGGTGGTGTGGAAAAGTGTTAGGACAGGGGTGATTATAAACTTTATTTTGATGCCTCATAAAAGATAAAATAATTCTTGTCCTAATACTTTTGCACAGTACTGTATATATACAGGGTGTCCATAAAGTTTCTGTGCACTTTAAAAATTTATAACTTTATTTGTATTTGCAATAGAAATAATTTGTAGAAAGGATTAGAAAGAATTAAATCTATATTTTTTAAGGTTTTATTGAAATTTTATTTAAGTTTCCACATGTCCTCCATCATTAGAAATACAAAGGGTAATACGATTTTGCAGTTCACGAAAAACATTTGCTAACTGATTTACAGTAATGCCTGAAATAACATGAGTTATTTTCGCTTTCAAATCTTTTAATGAACTAGGTTTGGTCGCATACACAATTGTTTTCACATTTTCCCATGAAAAAAATCTAATGGTCTCAAATCTGGCGAACGTGGAGGCCAATAAAATAGTCCACCCCTTTCGATCCATCTATTTACTTATCTAAAAATTGTTGCAAATTTTGTGGTAAATTAAATAACTATAGTTAAAACTAGGTACATTAAATTTTATGACATTTTTTACAGATTATTTCTATCACAAATACAAATAAGTTATATATTTTTTAAAGTGCCGACAAACTTTATGGAAACCCTGTACGTATATATATATATATATATATATATATATATATATATATATTGTAACAAAGTTGTAGAACACGTAGGTTTTTTTTTACCTACTGTTCATGCATTTACTTTCATAAAGAGTGCTCGTTACAACGTAGAGCATTATATTGTAATGGTTGTTACAATGGTTTATAAATTCATAGTATCACTACACAAAAATTTTTGCGTTTCCAAGCTGCTATGTGCGCTTCTCATCAGGTGATGAGTTAAAATGAAAATTAAATGGTGAAAACAATTTATTTATGGTGATATGATGTTTAAGTGAATGTGGACTTGGGTGAGGAGAGGTAGCTTAGTTTAAGACAGGTTCCTCATTTATTTTATCTGGGTACTTCTTATATTGGGATTTATGGGGTTTTTTGGGAAGGGTAGACATTTGGAAAGAATTGCAACAAAAAGGAAATTGATGCTGAGCATCAGGAAGAGACAACTGAAGTTCCTGGGACATGCAATGAGGAAAGAGAGCCTGGAGAACCTGATACTGACTGGACAGATAGAAGGAAGGAGAGACAGAGGAAGGAAGCGGATAACATATTTGCAGGGTCCGATCAGGTGGATGACGGAACGGGGGTTGCCAGGAGCAACAGGCGCAAACATACTAAGAGCCACAAGGGATAGGGAGACGTGGAGAACCATGATCGTCTACGTCCTGAAGGGACAGGGCACATAGAAGAAGACATTTTTTGTTTATTTTACTGATATCTATGTGTGATTAGAGTGGTGCTGCTGTTAATGAAAACTATGTAAGTGAATGTAGCTTAGTTTTGGACAGGTCACTTTTTCGTTTAGCTTAGGTAATTCTTATTTTGGGATATATGATTTTTAAGGAAGTGTAGATAGTTTTTAAATGAAGTCAGTCAGTTAAGTGCCATACGTGATACATGCTTGGGCGATCATGTCTCGAAAGAGATATGACTGACTGGGCAGTAGATTATCCCGCAGTAGGTTGCCATTGCTTTCTGCGGTATACTGGTTGCCGACCAAGGATATAGAACCCAATGTGTCCTGCTATTTAACCCATAACTGGAAGGAAGGGACGGATTAATACCTTTCCCAAGGGTATTTGCGTGTAAGTGAATACAATGGATTCAACTGGAATTCAAACTCGGCTCCCCGGTTTCTCGTTCCGAGCCGATATCCACTGTACCACAATGCACATCCTTTTAAATGAAGTACCCAGACAAAATAAATGAGGAACCTGTCTTAAACTAAGTTATCTCTCCTAACCCAAGCCCACATTCACTTAATATCGCATCACCATAAATAAACCATTTTCACCATTTAATTTTCATTTGAACTTATCACCCGATGAGAAGCGCACGTAGCAGCTTTGAAACGCGAAAATTTTTGTGTAGTGATACTATGAATTTATAAACCATTGTAACAACTATTACAATATATATATACACTTTTCACACACACACACACACATACGTATATATATATATACATGTTGTTTGTTGTTTTCCAATGGTAGTATATAACAATGTAAAATCAGAGAGGTGGCAATATGATGGTAGATTTGAGCAGGGTCGCACCACTGAAGTTATTTGAATTCAAAGATGAAGTCTTTTCATCATAGATTTTTATCAGTTTCCCTTCATCTTATTGTTGCTTTTTATCCCAGCTTCCCCAGTTGAATTCTTTCCATCCATTAAAATAAATCATGCGACATCAGAGAGGTGGCAATATCACTGTAGATTTGGGCAGAGTGACAACACCGAAGCTATTTGAATTCAGTGCTGAAGCGTTTTCATTATTAATTTTTGGCCAGTGTTTTCTTCATCATATTGTTGCTTTTTATCACAACGTTGCTTAACTTCGGTGATCGAGCAAGAACCCTGTATTCAACGTAATATGGCCATAAGCCTGAATTCAGATGTGAAGTCTTTACATTATAAATTTTTAGCCAGACTTTTCTTCATCGTCGTTGTTTTTTATCACAACTTTCTCAAATGAATCCTTTTTACCCATTAAAATAATTCATGCGAAATCAGAAAGGGACAATATCACTGTAGATTTGGACAGGGTCACAAAACTGAAACTAATTGAATTTAATCGTGAAGTCTTTTCATTATAAATTTTTTGTCAGTTTCCCTTCATCTTGTTGTTGCTCTTCATCCCAACTTTCTCGGTTGAATCCTTTCCATCCATCAAATAAGACATGCGACATCAGAGAGGTTGAAATATCACTGTAGATTTGGACAGAGTCACAAAACTGAAGCTAATCGAATTTAAACGTGAAGTCTTTTCGTTATAAATTTTTTGTCAGATTCCCTTCATCTTGTTGTTGCTCTTCATCCCAACTTTCTCGGTTGAATCCTTTCCATCCATCAAATAAGACATGCGACATCAGAGAGGTTGAAATATCACTGTAGATTTGGACAGAGTCACAAAACTGAAGCTAATTGAATTTAAACGTGAAGTCTTTTCATTATAAATTTTTTGTCAGATTCCCTTCATCTTGTTGTTGCTCTTCATCCCAACTTTCTCGGTTGAATCCTTTCCATCCATCAAATAAGACATGCGACATCAGAGAGGTTGAAATATCACTGTAGATTTGGACAGAGTCACAAAACTGAAGCTAATCGAATTTAAACGTGAAGTCTTTTCGTTATAAATTTTTTGTCAGATTCCCTTCATCTTGTTGTTGCTCTTCATCCCAACTTTCTCGGTTGAATCCTTTCCATCCATCAAATAAGACATGCGACATCAGAGAGGTTGAAATATCACTGTAGATTTGGACAGAGTCACAAAACTGAAGCTACTTGAATTTAAACATGAAGTCTTTTCATTATAAATTTTTTGTCAGTTCCCCTTCATCTTGTTGTTGCTCTTCATCCCAACTTTCTCGGTTGAATCCTTTCCGTCCATTAAAATAAGACATGCGACATCAGAGAGGTTGAAATATCACTGTAGATTTGGACAGAGTCACAACACTGAAGCTAATCGAATTTAAACGTGAAGTCTTTTCATTATAAATTTTTTGTCAGTTCCCCTTCATCTTGTTGTTGCTCTTCATCCCAACTTTCTCGGTTGAATCCTTTCCGTCCATTAAAATAAGACATGCGACATCAGAGAGGTTGAAATATCACTGTAGATTTGGCCAGAGTCACAACACTGAAGCTAATTGAATTTAATCGTGAAGTCTTTTCTTTATAAATTTTTTGTCAGTTTCCCTTCATCTTGTTGTTGCTCTTCATCCCAACTTTCTCGGTTGAATCCTTTCCGTCCATTAAAATAAGTCCTGCGACATCAGAGAGTGGGCAAAATGATTGTAGATTTGGAGATAGTCACACCACTAAAAATATGCGAATTCATTGATGAAGCGTTTTCGTTATTAATTTTTGGTTAGTCTTTTGTCCATCATATTCATGCTTTTTATGACGTTTCTTTGAATTCGCGGATGAAGAATAAATGCCAAGTGTATTTCCTGGATGCTGACGAATTATTAGCAGATTTATAGAGAATCCTGGATGCTAATCATCTTCAGAATGTATATCGTTCTTTGCCAGAGAACGAAGAAAACTTGGCACTAATTCAAGCCCTTGACTAGCATGGAAGTCAAGAATCTTTACAAGAAATGCTGGGTGACCTGTAATTGTGCCAAACATTTTAGCAGCATAATAAATGTCACTAAAGGGGGGAAAAGAAATAGCACTCCTGTCATTGCCAACTGGAATATCCTGTTTTGGGACATTCGTACTTTCTCTTCTTTTCTTTTTTGTCATCTTTTCTGCATTCTTCTATGCACTGTGTCCTTCACAACATAGAAATTCATGGCTCTCCCCACTTTCCTCTCCTTCGTAGCTCTTAGGAAATTTTTTACTTTTGTTATCTGTCCTAAAACTTCTTCCACCAACCATTTACACAAGCTCACCTTTTTTCTATGCACCATGTCCCTCCTGGATGCAGTTGGTCATAGCTCTCCACACTTTCCTCTCCTTCATAGCTCTTAGGAAATTTTTTACTTTTGTTATCTGTACTAAAACTTCTTCCACCAACCATTTACACAAGCTCACCTTTTTTCTATGCACCATGTCCCTCCTGGATGCAGTTGGTCATAGCTCTCCACACTTTCCTCTCCTTCATAGCTCTTAGTAAATTTTGTCATTTTGTTAACCCTCATAAATTTTGTTCCACCATCTATTTACACAAGCTTGCCCTTATTCAATGCACCATATCTCTCCTGGACGTAGATGGTCATAGCTCTCCACACTTTCCTCTCCTTCGTAGCTCTTAGTAAATTTTGTCATTTTGTTAACCCTCATAAATTTTGTTCCACCATCTATTTACACAAGCTTGCCCTTCTTCTATGCACCATGTCTCTCCTGGACATAGCTAGTCATGGCTCTCCACACTTTCCTATCTTTTGTAGCTTTTCCTAAATTTTGTCATTTTGTTATCCCTCGTAAATTTTGATCCAACAGCCATTTACTAAAGCCTGCCCTTCTGTGCGCCATGTCCTTGCTGGATTATAGCTCTCCACACTTTCTTATCTTTTATAGCTCTTCATAAATTTCGTCATTTTTTTATCTGTCTTAAATCTTGATATAATATCCATTTACAAAAAGCTCGCCATTTTTCTATGTGCTATGTCCCTGCTGGACGTAGCTGATCATAGCTCTCCACACTTTCCTGTCCTTTGTATCTCTTTTATAAATTTTGCCTTTTTGTTAACTTTCTTAAATCTTGTTATAAGATCCATTTACACAAGCTTGACATTCTTCTATATGCCATGTCCCTGCTGGATGTAAGTATTCATGGCTCTCCACATTTTCTTGTCTTTTATAGCTCTTAGTAAATTTTCTCATTTTGTTGCTCCTCATATATTTTGATTCACCAGCCATTTAGACAAGCTTGCCCTTCTTCTATGCGCCATGTTCCTCCTGGACACAGTTGGTCATAGCTCTCCACACTTTCCTACCTTTTGTAGCTCTTCTTAAATGTTGACATTTTGTTATCCCTCATAAATTTTGTTCCACCAGCCATTTACTAATGCTTGCCCTTCTTCTATGCGCCATGTCCCTGCTAGACGTAGCTGATCACAGCTCTCCACACTTTCCTGTCCTTTGTATCTCTTTTATAAATTTTGTCTTTTTGTTAACTTTCTTAAATCTTGTTATAAGATCCATTTACACAAGCTTGACATTCTTCTATATGCCATGTCCCTGCTGGATGTAAGTATTCATGGCTCTCCACATTTTCTTGTCTTTTATAGCTTGTAGTAAATTTTCTCATTTTGTTACCCCTCATAAACCTTCTTCCACCAACTTTTAACACAAACTAGCCTTTTTTCTATGCGCCATGTCCCTCCTGGATGTAGTTGGTCATAGCTCTCCACACTTTCCTCTCTTTTGTAGCTCTTAGTAAATTGTCTCATTTTGATATCTCTCCTAAACATTATTCCACAAGCCATTTACACAAGCTTGCCCTTCTTATGCGCCATGTACCTCTTGGGCGTAGTTGGGCATAGCTCTCCACACTTTCCTATCTTTTATAGCTCTTCATAAATATTGTCATTTTGTTATCTCTCTTTAATCTTGATATAATATCCATTTACAAAAACTCACCATTTTTCTATGTGCCATGTCTCTGCTGGACATAGCTGATCATAGCTCTCCACACTTTCCTGTCCTTTGTATCTCTTCGTAAATTATGGTCATATTGTTAACTTTCTTAAATCTTGTTATAACATCCATTTACACAAGTATGCCATTTTTCTATATGCCATGTCCCTGCTGGATGTAAGTAGTCATGGCTCTCCACATTTTCTTGTCTTTTAAAGCTCTTAGTAAATTTTCTCATTTTGTTATCCCTCATAATTTTTGTTCCACCAGCCATTTACACAAGCTTGCCCTTCTTCTATGCGCCATGTCTCTCTTGGACATAGATGGTCATAGCTCTCCACACTTTCCTATCTTTTGTAGCTCTTTGTAAATTTTGTAATTTTGTTATCCCTCATAAATCTTGATCCACCAGCTATTTACTAATGCCAGCCCTTCTTCTATGTGCCATGTCCCTGCTGGACATTTGTGATCATAGCTCTCCACACTTTCCTATATTTTATAGCTCTTCGTAAATTTTGTCTTTTTTTATCTCTCTTAAATCTTGATATAATATCCATTTACACAATCTTGCCTTTTTTCTATTCGTCATGTCTCTGCTGGACGTAGGTGATCATAGCTCTCCACACTTTTCTGTCCTTTATAGCTCTTTGTAATTTTTGTCATTTTGTTCACTTACTTAAATCTTGTTATAACATCAATTTACACAAACTTGACATTATTCTATATTCCCTGTCCCTCCTGGCTGTAGATGATCATGGCTCTCCACAATTTCTTGTCCATTGTAGCTTTTAGAAAATCTTTTTGTTATCTTTTTTAAACCTTGTTCTATCCTTCTTTTACTCAAGCCCTTTAGGTAGGTTAATTGTTGGTTTCCTCTGTCCCTCTTGTCATGTGAGTGTCAAATTTTTCAAGCCCTCTTTCTTCATTATGCGCCTTAGAAATTTCAACTGTCTCTTCCTGATTTTATGTATAAGTGTCCTTTTTTAACATCATCTGCTGAATTATTTTAAACTTATTATTAAGATGAATTTGCTTGAGCCACAAGATTAGCAACTAGGTCCCACCCTTTTTACTGTGAAACCAATAAAATGTAAACACAGATTCTACTCCATCAGCTTCCTTTCTCGCACTTCCCACCGGTGGAATTCCCTTCCATTTACTTGCTTCCCCGACAGCTACCGTCTCCAGGAGTTTAAATGTAAAGTCAATAGTCATCTGCTATCTTGCTGACTTGCATCCTCTCTCTCATGCTCCTTTCTCCGTGCACTCCACTCTCAGTATCTTAACCCTTCTCGTACCTACTTCCTGACATGCCCTGTAACCTGTCACTCTTTCTCATAACTTTCCTCCCATATAAGCCCCCTGCACACCAGTGGCAGTAGACTGCCTTTCTTTGGGAGATATGATTATAAAAAAAAGATGTTTGAAAGATAGGGATTTGGTACAAAAGAAAGGGTAGGGGCCTCAGCTATGTTTGCCAAATTGGCCTTGTGTCAAACATACCCGAAGTCCCTACAATTTCAAATATCAGAAGGTTGAACTTTGGATGTTGAAATGTGGAAGAATAAAATATTTCATTTTGTATGTTAAAGCAAAATTTTATTAACTGACCGGAATAACAAATTTGTAAGAAGAAAAATTCAAAGAAAAAAAATGTACGTAGTTAAATGTTCCAGAGAAATAGTAGTAAGGAGTTAAATGAATTCAGCTTATTGTTGACTAGCAGTATAACCCGGCGTTGCTCGGGTGTAATGAAAGCTTTAAAACTAATCCATGGTCCTGGAGCTCAGACTCTTTGGACATTGGCACAAAAGACTAAAAAGCAATAGTTGTTTCCAGTTAAAGCGAAACCGTAGACTGAAAGAAAAATGAATGGATGTAAGTCAAATTTTGATTTCCTGCTATCGATATCAAATAAGTTTTTTTCGTCGTAAACTGAATTTTGAAGGTTAAATAAGTCCTCTAAGTAAATGGTATCATGGCTAAGACTAAGAACTACAATTATATCTACTTGGCGCCAAACCCAAAGCAGAAAGTAAAATAAAAGGGCTGAAAAAAATACAGACATACAAACAGATAAACAGACACACACACAAACATCTTGCCTTTTATATATATATATATATATATATATATATATATTATCGATTTTCTGCACTATTGTAAGAACTGCAACCTTGAAACTTCTGAATATCGTTTCTTATGTCTTTGTCTATGAGTGTATCAAATTTAATTAAAATCGGACCACTCCTTCTATAACCCGATTTTTTGATTATTGATTTTCGATATTTATCGGGGGTACCTCTACACAAAACCTAGCTAAGAACACTCACAGACGCTTATAGTACAACTGTGTAAATTTTCAAGAAAATCAGTTCAGCTGTTTCGGAGTCTATAGGTAATGGACACACACAGACACACACATGCACACACACACACACACACACACACAAAGACATAGTTTATATATATATATATATATATATATGTGTGTGTGTGTATGTGTGTGTGTGTGTGTTGTTTGTTGTTTCCCACTGGGAGTATATAACAATGTAAAATCAGAGAGGTGGCAATATGATGGTAGATTTGGACAGAGTCACACCACTGAACTTATTTGAATTCAAAGATGAAATTTTTCTATAACCCGATATTTACCGAGGGCACTTCGACACAAAACCTAGCTAAGAATACTCGCAGACGCTTCTAGTACGACTGTGTAAATTTTCAAGAAAATCGGTTCAGCCATTTCGGAGTCTATAGGTAACGGACACACACACACAGACAAAATTTCATTTATAAATAAGTTTAGATAGGTTAGATAGCAGCAGAATGTGTGTATATAGAAAGATTTAAAAAGTTACCAATAAAATAAAAAGATTAAAAAAGTTACTAATAAAATTTATGTTTCTTACCTTTTTTTTTATGGTCATCGAAAAAGTGAAAAGAAACAATAAAAGAAAATTGTACTTATCGGACTTTAATTTTTTTGGAGTGAGTTGAGGTATCTTGTTTCTTTGACGGCGTGTAAGTGAAGATGAAAAAAGCAAAAGTGGAGAGGAAGAACGAATGTATGTCGAGGAGACATGACAGGATCGGTGTCTTGAAATTTCTTCCTTACATTGCGACGAGGGGGGGGGGCTTTACCAGATTACCGCTCCCATCTGACTGATTTTTGTTGGTCAATAGACATGGTTAAGTAGTGAAATTCAGTCATGTGACTGGACTGATGTGCGTTGTGGTGCAGTGGATATCCGCTCAGAACGAGAAATCGGGGAGCCGAGTTTGAATTCCAGTTAAATTCATTGCATTCACTTACGTGCAAATACCCTTGGGAAAAGTATTAATCTGTCTCTTCCTTCCAGTTATGGGTTAAATAACAGGACAGATTGGGTTCTATAGCCTTGGCTGGCAACCAGTCTACTGCAGAAAGCAATGGAAACTTACTGCGGGATAATCTTCTGCCCAGTCGGTCATGTCCCTTTCGAGACATGATCGCCCAAGCGTGTTTCCCATATGGCACTTAACTGACTGACTGACTGGACTGAAACAGCATACTCATTTTTTTAGGTGTTAAAAAATTTGACCTGGGTCATAGATCAATTTGTTATTTCTATCCAATCAGAATTCAGAATCTTAATTTTCACACTGACTGGTGAAATTTGCTTTGGTCTAGGTTTTTTCAAAATGTTTTCAGTCTTCTGATCTATTTTTGCAATTTTACTTTGTGTTTTAGTTAATTGTTGGATGATATAGGATTTATATCCTATAAAAAATGAAGGGAAGATAGACATGTTTAACGTCTCCTTCTAACCCCTCATAAATAATGGACTATTCTGTTTTGATTGCATCGAAAAGAAAGGACATATGAATGAAAGAAAGTAGGGAAGAAAGAAGGGATGCTACAAATGACTTTGCAGTAAAAGAAAAATTTATCAATTTTATATCTTTTTATTTGTACCCACTTCGTAAAAGAAAAACCAGCATTCAAACTTATGATTGTTTTTGCAATATTTTGTAATATTTTCTTAAAGTTGTTAAGCTCAAATATTTAATGAAACATTCTGAAATTTCTACAGATATTTTATTGTCATGGAACTCACAATGAGGCTTATTCAATCAGTAACTTAAGAATTCAGATTCATCAGAATATCAAAATAAATCCATTAAATTTTGACGGGTCTTTCTTGTTATTATTAAATTAATGACAGGGGAATTTCTACAGATATTTCATTGACATAGAAATCGCCATGAGCTTATTTAATCAGTAACTTAATGTTGGGACGCCTGTGCCTATTTGGCTATAATGGACTATTCCATTACTATGTAAAGTAATGGTGGCATCTACATAGGAGAGTGTGCCGAGCAGCCGATCTACAAGTCAGTCGTAGACTTCCAGTGGCAACCCGGAAGTACCCATTGCTCATACTACGTCTTACGACGGTTGAGACGATTAACCTTTATTCTTGTATTGGATACTAATAACCTTTGTAAATACTATTTTCACGGAATACAACAATTAACCTATTCCTGTTGTTGAGTTATTTATTCTTACTCACGACATAACACTTAAGAATTCAGATTCATCAGAATATCAAAATAAATCCGTGAAATTTTGACAGGTCTTTCTTGTTATTATTAAATTAATGCTAGGGGAATTTCTACAGATATTTCATTGGCATAGAAATCGCAATGAGTTTATTCTATCAGTAACTTAAGAATAAAGATTTATCAGAAAATTCAAAGAAGTCTGTCTAGGTTTGAGCTTTAGATCACAATGACGGATAGATCACATACTATACCAAAATGTTCTCACAAGTACAGCTCACATCTTACAAAGTGCTTTATCGATGTAAAATGTAAAAGGGTTTTGTTTTTGTTTTGTGCACTCTTTGGGTACTGTTTTTTTTTTTTTTTTGGCTTCTGCTCTGGTGAACTTAGCTCACTGGTGCCCCCTATGTATGAATTTACTCGAGCTACTAAACTAGCGACTAGGTCTCACCTTTTTTACAGTGAAACAAATAAAATGTAACCGCAATTTCAATTCTAGCAGCTTTTTTCTTGCACTCCCCACCTGTGGAATTCCCTTCTGTTTACTTGCTTCCCCAACAGTTACAATCTCCAAGAATTTAAAGTCAATAGTCATCTCCTATCTCACTGACTTGCATCCTTTCCCTCAAGCTCTTTTCTCCATTCACTCCACCCCCATCACACCAGTATTCTCATTCTTCTATTACCCTCTTCCTGACATCCCCTATAACCTACTCCTCTTTCTCATCACTTTTCCCCTATGTAACCCCCCTTGCAACAGTGGCAGTAAAACTGCCTTGCTTGGGGTGAAATGATTAAAAAAAAATTTTCAGTGATACCATTTCTGACCTTAGGTCTCTGGTTGGGATGCAGAAGGAAATTAATATACAACAGAAATCAAATTAAATAATTGTAACTAGAAAAAAATTCAAAAGCCGCAAACCTTCACCAAGGGAATACTGACATCATCTCAATTGTTAGCAAGAGATGATTATTAAAATATGAAAGAATAACTGCAATGAACTTGACCTCTCTAATGAGTCGAAATGCAAAAAAATAAATTTAGCTGCTCTTAAAATTAAATGTGTATCTAAAATTATACGGGGGAAGTAATTCAGTATTTAAAATGATGTCGGGGAGGTAATCCATTATTTAGCATTCGAAAAGTATAAATTGAATTTTATCAATAAAACCGGAAAAATAATCCAGAAACCTTATTTTGTACTGAATTAAACCCAAAATTTAATACACGTTTTGGCCGATCATGTCTCAAAGGAGACATTACTGACTGAGCAGAAGTTTATCCCGCAGTAGATTGCCACTGCTTTCTGTGGTAGATTGGTTGCCAGCCAAGGCTATAGAACACAATCTGTCCTTTTATTTGACTCGTAGCTAGAGGGAGAAGAGATGTATTATATTATTACATAGTAATTAGTGAGGGATCAGTTTATTACTCCATAACAATAGAAAACCGATCCCCCACTTTATCATCAGTAAAAGCCTTAATCATGATTCCAACTATTATATTCAGTCAGTCAGTTAAGTGCCATGCATGATACATGCTTGGGCGATCATGACTCGAAAGAGACATGACTGACTGGGCAGAAGATTATCTCACAGTAGGTTGCCATTGCTTTCTGCAGTAGACTGGTTGCCATCCAAGGCTTTAGAAACCTATTATTTAACCCAGAACTGGAGGAAAGAAATGGATTAATACCTTTCCCAAGGGTTTTTGCGCGAAAGTGAATGCAAGGAATTCAACTGGAATTTGAACTTGGCTCCCTGATTTTCTTGTTTCGAGCCGATATCCGCTGCACATCGTCACTTATAGCTCAAAGAAATACAAAATAAATTGGGTGCCACATATTAAAATGGCATCCATTTTTTATTTCTTTGAAGCATCAGCTAACAGGGATTATTTTTATGTCATTTTACACCATATTTAGATTTCTGCTATGGTTGCACTACCTACCAAGTCTGCAGGAAGACCTAAGGCAGGTCATGGCGTGTTGCTATGGCTCCATTTCATGTTTTTCTATCTTCCCTATCATCCCGAGCGTTACATAGACAAGGTTCGACTTAGTGTGTGGGCTGTACTTAATAAGACAACTTTTTGTATATCTCTGAAGCTGGGGTTTCCAGGGATTCTTTTAATGTGTTGTTTTGTTCCATTTTTTATCAATCCAAGTGCACCTACTATCACTGGCACAACTCTTGTTTTCAATTTCCGCATTTTTTCTATTTCAATTTCCAGGTTTTTATATTTTGACAGTTTTTCAAATTCCTTGGTTGCTATGTTACAATTCGCTGGACAAGCCATATCAATTAATAGGCAAAGATTTTTATTATTATTATGTCATTTTTCATCATATTTTGATTTCTGCTATGGTTGCACTACCTACCAAGTCTGTGGGAAGACTTAAGGCAGGTCGTGGTGTGTTGTTATGATTCCATTTCATGTTTTTTTCTATCTCCCCTATCATCCCTAGCATTACATAGACAAAGTTTTCCTCAGTGTGTGGGCTGTACTTAATAAGACAATTTTTTGTATTTCTCTTAAGCTGGGGTTTCCTGGGATTCTTTCAATGTGTTGTTTTGTTCCATTTTTTATCATTTCAAGTGCACCTACTATCACTGGCACAACTCTTGTTTTCAATTTTCATATTTTTTCTATTTCAATTTCCAGGTTTTTATATTTTGACAGTTTTTGGAATTGCTTGGTTGCTATGCTACAATCCGTTGGACAAGCCATATCAATTAATAGACAAGTTTTCTCTTTTATTATTATTATTATTATTATTATTATTATTATTATTATTTCTTTCTTCTTGTTTCCCTTGGCCATCTTTTCTCTTCTTTTTCTTTTTGTTCTTCTTTTCCTTTTTGTTCTTTTTCTCCTTCTTTTTCTTCTTTTTTCTTTTCGTTCATTTTCTTTTTGTTTTTCTTTTTTCTTCTTCTTATTATTTTGTCTTTTTTCTTGTTTTTCTTGATCATCTTTTTTCTTCTTATTAATATTTTATTATTATTATTATTATTATTATTTGTATTATCTTTTTTATTTTTTAGTTTATTTTTGTTTATGGTATTTACATTATTCAGACCATTGTCCTTATCTTTCTTGCCATTTGTACAACGTTTCGGCTGTTGTACGTACCCGCCTTCTTCAAGTGCTAGGAATTTTGAACCAAACCCTTTATTACAATCACTGGGGTATATAATTCTAATTGCATAGAGCCTCTTCTGGTAGTACTGAGTTTTCTCCCTCTAACCCTGTAAGTGGACGGTTAGTTCCTGTGATTTGACGCAAAGAGTTGTGAGTTCAATCGTGGTCTTGTGGCTTTGGTTGAGATAGAACTCACTGCACCCCTCCAGTATTCTCTGTGCATTTGGAACCCTGGCGCAGTTTGCAGCGAAATTCATAATCTTGTCAAATAACTTAATACTTGATGCTTCGCCAGGGCTACCAAGGGTGTTTTTATTGTGACACCAACACTAGATGGGTTGCCTCGAGGCTCCATCCTGTTATTTAACCCATAACTGGAGAGAAGTGATGGATTAATACCTTTCCCAAGGGCACCAGTGCTTAAGTGAATGCAGGGTACTCAACTGTAATTTGAACTCGGCTCACCGATTTCTCTTTCCAAGCCGATATCCACTGCACCACAATGCACATCCATCACTGAACGCTTACAGTGCCTGGTATTCCCAAGTGGTCACTCATCTAAGTACTGACCAGGCTCAACGTTGCTTAAATTCGGTGATCGAGCGAGAACCGGTGTATTCAACGTGATATTCTGTAAACCAGTTCTATACCAGGCTACAGCAGTAGGGAACAAGTAACTAACAGGGTTAGAGGGAGATAACTCATGATGACCAGAAGAGGCACTACTATGCTAGGAATGATGATCATATACCCCAGTGATTGTAATAAAGTGTTCAATTCAAAATTCCTAGCACCTGAAGAAGGCCGGAGCATGCAACGGCCGAAATGTCATACAAATGGCAACAAAGATGAGGACAATAAGCTAAATAATGTAAATACTGTAAATACTATCTCATCTCAGAAATATAAACAAATATTTTTGTTTAATATTATTTTTATTACGTCTTCCGGATTGTCTTCAGAATTTTTTTCTTATTCAATATTTTGGCGGATCTGAAGGAGACTACCACCACCTTTAAATTTGTTGTTTTTTATTTTGTTTTTTACTTTTTTCAGTGCAATCTTATCAATTACACCCTAAACTTTCCAATTGACAAAAACAATTTGGAAACATTTTAATATTTAAGCAATTTGGGGGTGGGGGCTCAGTTTTTCATACAATGTTATAGTAAATCGATCCTCCATTTTGGAACACTCGCCGGTATGACATTACCATCACCTGTAAATTTGTTGATTATCAATTTTTTTTTTCATTGCAATCTTATCGATTACACCCTAAACTTTCTGATTGACAAAAACAATTTTTTTTTAAGTTTCAATATTTCAACAATTTTAGTGATGGGGGGGGGGGGGGCTCAGTTTTTCATACAACGTTATAGAAATCGATCCCCCATTTTGGAACCACTCGCCAGTACAACATTACCACCACGTGTAAATTGATTGATTATCAATTTTTTTTACTTTTTTCAGTGCAATCTTATTGATTAAATCCTAAACTTTCCAATTAACAAAAAAAAATTGTAAAAAAATTCAACATTTAAAAAATTTTTTTGGCGGAGGGGTCTCAGTTTTTCATACAACTTTATAGTAAATCGACCCTGTGCAATTAACTTTTTTGCTTGCGCATATTCAACAACGGAATCCTTTGCAAAATTTTTGAATAAAGCCATTCTTTGAGTTTGCAAGGAAGATGCCATCATAAGAACTGAAGAAAACTTGAAAAAGACAAAATCAAGAGAAACAACTCATCTTAAAAAACACAAAACTAAGTGACCCCAACACAAGTGGTTCCAAAATGGAGGATTGATTTACTATAAGGTTGTATGAGAAACTGAGCCCCACCCTAAAATTGTTTAAATACTGAAATATTTTCAAAATTTTTTTTGATAATCAGAAACCTTATGTAATAATGGATAAGACTGTGCTGAAAAAAGTAAAAAAAAAACAACGAAAATAACAAATTTAAAGATGGCGGTAGTCTCCTTCAGGTCCGCTAATATTTCTATTATTATTATTACTCTGTCTTTCTTCTTCTTTTTTCATCTTCTACAAATTATTTTCTCTTTTTCTTATTCATTTCAAAATATGCCTTGCATTTTCAATGTGCCTTCGAGCAAAAACTAAATTTGGAGCAACTGCAGAAACCAAATAGCTTAGAAGAAATTACAATCGAAAAAAACGTTGGCTTTCTTTTTTTGTGATTTTTTTTTTTGCATTCCCTTTCAGTAAATGTTTCATTCATTCTGTTTTTCATTATTTTTTTTTTTTGCCATCTCCCTCTTCAATTTTTGCATTCAGAAATGATTGGCCATTTTTTGGTGAACAAAGATGTCAGAACATCTCTGAAAGAGAATAAACGAGAAGAGTAAAGAAGCGGCAAGTTAGCAGGGGAAATTCTTGGATGCAAGGCCGGTGAGGATTCTTCACTTCCCAAACAAGCTAAGAAATGAAACTGAAGAACATGGCACTAATAGAGGACTATTGAGAATTTTTGCCAGACAATTGGGTGCAAAAAACAAAATCAAAGAAACAAGTAGAAAAGTTAAAAGAGGAAAGTAAAAAAAAAAAAAGAGCATGGAAGGGAGGGGAATAATTTTACCAAGTCTTAAAAATTTGAGAGCTGAGGATTTCAGACAGAAAAATCAATATCTTTTGGGTCAAGAGACAAAAAAATAAAAAGAAGAAAACAAATAACGTATCAGAATAAAAATAAAATGGAAAATAAGATTGTAGGCTGCTATTGGGAAGAAGTTAAATTATATATAGATGCATAGATACATACATCTATACATAAAAATAGGCTGATAGATAGATAGCTAGATAGATAGATAGATAGATAGATAGATAGATAATGAACAGACTGAGATAGATAGATAGATAGATAGATAGATAGATAGATAGATAGATAATGAACAGACTTAGATAGATAGATAGATAGATAGATAGATAGATAGATAGATATGAACAGACTTAGATAGATAGATAGATAGATAGATAGATAGATAATGAACAGACTGAGATAGATAGATAGATAGATAGATAGATAGATAGATAGATAGATAGATAGATAATGAACAGACTGAGATAGATAGATAGATCGATAGATAGATAGATAGATAGATAATGAACAGACTGTGATAGATAGATAGATAGATAGATAGATAGATAGATAGATAGATAGATAGATAATGAACAGACTGAGATAGATAGATAGATAGATAGATAGATAGATAGATAGATAGATAGATATGATAGATAATGAACAGACTGAGATAGATAGATAGATAGATAGATAGATAGATAGATAGATAGATAGATAATGAACAGACTTAGATAGATAGATAATGAACAGACTTAGATAGATAGATAGATAGATAATGAACAGACTTAGATAGATAGATAATAAACAGACTTAGATAGATAGATAGATAGATAGATAGATAGATAGATATGAACAGACTGAGATAGATAGATAGATAGATAGATAGATAGATAGATAGATAGATAGATATGAACAGACTGAGATAGATAGATAGATAGATAGATAGATAGATAGATAGATAAGAATAGATTGAAGACTGAGATAGATAGATAGATAGATAGATAGATAGATAGATAGATAGATAGATATGAACAGACTGAGATAGAGATAGATAGATAGATAGATAGATAGATAGATAGATAGATAGATATAAACTGTTGATGATATTTTCAAAATAGGCTCAAAGAACTAATCTATATCTTTGTTTTATTCTAAACTTAAATCAAAAAGGCAATTCTACAGTTTTGCGGTAATCATGGGTGAGTGCTTTTTGTAAACAATTTTGTTTAATTGTAAAGCTACTCAATGTAAAGAAGAGTGAATAGTTTGCAGAGGGAAAACTTAAAATAAGAATAATGTTTAAGTGAAAATGAATAAATCAATAGAGTTTTATCAGCTTCTGCTCTGATGAAGTTAGCTCACTGGTGCCCCTACATATAAATTTACTCGAGCCACAAGATTAGCAACTAGGTCCCACCCTTTTACTGTGAAACCAATAAATTGTAAATGCAAATTCTACTCCAGCAGCTTCTTTTCTCGCACTTCCCACCTGTGGAATTCCCTTCCATTTACTTTCTTCCCCAACAGCTACCATCTCCAGGAGTTTAAATGTAAAGTCAATAGTCATCTCCTATCTCACTAACCTGCATCCTCTCTCTCATGCTCCTTTCTCCGTCCACTCCACTCTCATCAGTATTCTCATTCTTCTCATACTGTCTTCCTGACACCCCCTATAACCTGTCACTCTTTCTCATGACTTTCCTCCTATGTAACCCCCTGCAAAACAGTGGCAGTAAAATGCCTTGCTTGGGGTGATATCATTATAAAAAAAATCCTAAGATTCTATTTCTTTCTTTCTTTCTTTCTTTCTTTCTTTCTTTCTTTCTTTCTTTCAATCTGGCGATTCTTTCTTTTTTCTCTCTTTCTTTGTTTCTTTGTTTCTTTGTTTCTTTCTTTCTTTCTTTCTTTCTTTCTTTCTCCTCTCTCTTATGTTCCTTTCTCCATCCACTCCACTCTCATCAGTATTCTCATCTGTTTCTTACCCACTTCCTGATACCCCCATAACCTGTCACTCTTTCTCATAACTTTCCTCCTATGTAACCCCCTGTAAAACAGTGGCAGTAAAATGCTTTGTTTGGGGTGATATGATTATAAAACGAAAAAGTTTTTGAAAAATCTTCTATGAATTTTGAGCATTCCAATATATTTAGCATTTTTTTTCCTTTCTTCATTGTCTATTTCTTTTCTTCTTTCATTCTTTTCTCTCTTTTTGCTTTCATTTATTTTATTTTATTTTTTTCGTTCATTTGTGTTTTTCTTTCCTTTATTGCTTTTCATTATTTTTATTTCTTCTTTTTTTCTTGACTCGCATTTTCTCTTTTGTTCATTTTACTATTTTGTTCTTCATTTCTTACTCTCTGTTAACTTTTATTCTTTTCCCCCTATTTTTCTTTCATTTCATTCATTTTTTCTTTCTTTCTACTCTTTCTTTTTTTTATGAGTCTTTGTCTTTTTGTTTCATTTCTTTCTCTTTCGTCCGTTTTTTCTTCTTCCCTCATCTGTATTTCATTCATGTCTCTTTTGTCCCTGTATTTCTTTTTTCATTTGTTTCTTCTTTCATTTCTTTCTCTCCTTTTTATTTATCCCTTCTCCCTCTCCATCTTTCATTACTATTTTTCATTTTTCATTCTCTTCTCTTTTTTCTTCTTTTGTTTCTTTATTACTATTTTCTTTCCAAATCCTCCTTCATACTTTCATTCTTTACTCTCTCTTCTTTTTCATTTACTTTTTTCTTTCCTTCTTTTTGTTTTTCTTCTTACGTTCTTTCATCACTATTCGTTTTCTCTGATTTTTTCTCTTTCAGTAGCATCTTTTTTTAAACATGGCTTTTCTTTTCTATTTATATCTTCCATGAAGAATAAACTAAAGCTACCCCGCTATCACCACCGTCCCCAAATCCCTGCCCACTTCCTTCACTCACACACACACACACACACACACACACACACACACACACACACACACACACATGGGAGTGGGGGTTATGATAGGTCAAAACTGATAGATAAAGAGTGAACATACATTCATAGATAGATAGATAGATGGGAACAGGGTGAAGGATATGGACAAGGTTATAGATAGATAGATAGATAGATAGATATGAACAGACTGAGATAGATAGATAGATATGAACAGACTGAGATAGATAGATAGATATGAACAGACTGAGATAGATAGATAGAATATGAAAAGACTGATAGATAGATATGAAAAGACTGAGATAGATATAAAAGATAGATAGATAGATATATAGAAAAGACTGAGATAGATAGAAAATATGAAAAGATTAGATAGATAGAAAAGATTAGATAGATAGATAGATAGATAGATAGATAGATAGATATGAAAAGGCTGAGATAGATAGATATGAAAAGACTGAGATAGATAGATAGATAGATAGATAGATAGATAGATAGATAGATAGATAGATAGATATGACAGACTGAGATAGATAGATAGATAGATAGATAGATAGATAGATATGAAAAGACTGAGATAGATATGAAAAGACTGAGATAGATAGATAGATAGATAGATATGAACAGACTGAGATAGATAGATAGATAGATAGATAGATAGATAGATATGAACAGACTGAGATAGATAGATAGATAGATAGATAGATAGATATGAACAGACAGATGAGATAGATAGATAGATAGATAGATAGATAGATAGATAGATATGAACAGACATGGAGAGAGAGAGAGAGAGAGAGAGAGAGAGAGAGAGAGAGAGAGAGAGAGAGAGATACTAGAAATGAACTACCTACTTTTTTTTTGCTTTTCTTCACTCGTTCCTTCATCACTTATTTCTTTTCTTCATTTATTTCTCTTTGTAGTAACATTATTTTTTATCATGGCATTTCTTTTCCATTATTGTCTTTCATGAAGAATAAACCAAAGCTAATCCCATTCACCACTGCCCACTTCTCTACTTCCCTCACACACACACACACACAAACACACACACACACACAGATACACAAACACCTATATACATATTTACATATCTATATATCTATATATCAATATATATATATAAAATATAGAAAGTGAAAAGTATTCTTTGAACTAATTTTGGTAAGTATCACAAATTTCTTTTTCGGCAAAAGCCAGAAAGGCATTTAGGAATTGGACAATCAATGGTGCCAAAACCAAAAGTTCTTCTTCAAAGGAAAATGTCATGCATTTAAATTTCAGAAATTTTGTTTTCGTTTTCGTTTCTTTTCGTAACTCCTTAAATCGTAATTTATATTTACTTTCTCTCTTTTTAACTCAGCATTTTCTTTAAACGTAACAGCTCATTTTAATTTAATGAAGAGATGATTGGGAGACACTACCTGACAATAAGAAAAAAATTTCCCATCTAAATTGTACATGGAAAGGTCATAAAAATGACAGACCAAGATTATTGACTTAAAAAAGCAACAAAAAAGTGGATCCAAACTTCTGTATAATTCTACACCTGAAGATGGTTGGAGAATGGATTGACTGAAATGCAGTGGTCATAACAAAAGCAACACAAAGAGTGAGTTCAATGGTCTGAATAACTCTTGGAATGATAATTTTCAAAATTATAGAAAATGCCTTCCATACAGTTCTATACCTGAAGATGGTTGGAGAATTGATTGACTGAAATGTAGGTGTCAGAACAAAACCAAAACAAAATATGAATTCACTAGTCTGAAGAGCTCTTGAAATGATAATGACTCGTTTCAAAATTATAGAAAATGTTTACCATACAATTCTACACCTGAAGATGGTTGGAGAATGGATTGACTGGAATGTAGGTGTCAGAACAAAACCAAAACAAAATATGAATTCAGTAGCCTGAAGAGCTCTTGAAATGATAATGAATCTTTTCAAAATTATCGAAAATGCCTTCCATACAGTTCTATACCTGAAGATGGTTGGAGAATTGATTGACTGAAATGTAATGGTCAGAACAAAAACAACACAAACAATGATTTGGAGGGCACAATAGCTAAAATGTTGTAACAATAATAATAACAATGAGAACAATAGTCCCCATGTAAATAGTGTAAAAATAAATAACTACTCTTCCCAGAGAATCAGATAGAAACAGACAACTTTTGTTGTGCGATTTGATACAATTGAATCGGTCAAAAATCCATTCTGATATATTTCAACTTATAAAGTAGACTAGAATACCAAACCCTGACAAGGAAACATTCTTCAACATATTCGAAGAAACTTCACCATTCTTATTTGAAAATTTACTGATTCTTTAAACAATAATCGTAATTTCTCAAAGACGAAAAGGACAATTTCACTAGAAACAAAGAAGAGAGTACTGGATTGCTACATGCTGTCCGTCCTTCAATATAGTGGTAAATGCTGGACAATATCATCAAAGATGAAGGGAAAATTGAAGCAACTGAAATGTGGTTCTACAGAAGCATACTGGATATAAAGTGGGAGACCAGTTCCATATTACAATCAATATATAAACTGACCCCTCACTTTGTGGTCACAGCAGTTTCTATACATTTATATTCCTGAGATCCAAAAGCACAAGGATGCATTCCAGGAGTTGAGAAGAGTATTAAGAAACAGGATAATTTCACTAGAAACAAAGAAGAGAGTACTGGATTGCTATGTGATGTCGGTTCTTCAATGTGGCAGTGAATGCTGGGCAATATCCTTGAAGATGAAGAAAAAATTTGAAGCAACTGAAATGTGGTCCTACAGAAGGATGCTGTGAATATTATGGACCGAGCATGTGAGCAATGATGAGGTCTTGGAAATGATGGAAACAAAAAGAAAATTAATACTGAGCATCAGGAAGAGATAGCTGAAGTTTCTGGGACATGCAATGAGGAAGGAGGGCTTGGAGATCCTGATACTAACAGGCCAGATAGAGTGAAAAAGAGACAGGGGAAGGACCTTATCAGATGGATGGCGGAACGAGGGTTGCATGGTGCAACAGGAGAAAGCATGCTTAGAGTCACCAGGGACAGGGAGATGTGGGAAGCCATGATTCCCTACGTCCTGAAAGGACATGGCGCATAAAAGAAGAAGAAGCAATGACCATTAACACACCAGCAGTTTTTTTTTTTAATCGTTTCACCCCAAACAAGGCGGTAACGCCACTGATGCGTAGGGGGCTACATAAGAGAAACAGATTAGGTAGAAGGAGAGTAAAGAGAAAGACGAACCAGTTACAGGGGGTGTCAGAGAAAGGAGCAAGAAAAGGATGGGAATACAGGTGTGATGACAGTTGCAAAGGTAGAGAGAAAGGAAAACGATATACAGGGTGATGTAGAAAGAACGTGGTTAAGAGATGGGTATTGACATTGCACTTAAATTCCTGGAGGTTGTAGCTGTCAGGAAAGCAAGAATATGAAAGAGAGTTCCACAGGCAGGAAGTGCGAGAAAAGAAGCTGCTGGAGTAGAATTGTCATCTGCATTTCATTGATCTAACTGTAAATGGGTCGGACCAAGTTGCAATCCTGGTTACATGAATAAACTCCTGTGACAGGACACGAGTGACTTAAGTTCGTCGGAGCAGAAGCCATGAAAATATTTGTAGAACAGACAGAGGGAAGACACATCCCACTGGTGAGAAAGCGGCTGGAGTCAAGCCACCAAGTCGGCACCTATCACATTACTGATTGTCCTTTGAAGCCTGTCAAGAACACTGAGATGAACAGCAGGGGCGCCTCACCATATATGACAGCAGTATTCCATGCATGGATGGAAGTTTGGTTTGTATATGTGCAGGATGGATTCAGGCGGAAAAAACATCCTGGCCTGACACAGCTTTCCTAGCATTGGATTTAGCTATTGATTCAATGTAATGGTTCCACTTGAGATTGAAAGAGAGGGTAAGACCGAGGAGGTGAAGTATATTTCTCCCAGTGAGACTTGCTTGGTCCATGCTTATGGAAGACAGGAGAGGTTGCCTGTGATGATTGACAGATAGCAGCTTTGTCTTAGACAGTTGACCCAGAGAAGAAAAAAACCATATCGACTGTCAGAAAGAACACCTAACAAGGTGAGATATTTAACTAATTCAGATTTGATTAGAGCCTCTATTACATTGCCAAAATTGCTGCCTAAATATGCAAATATATTCTTCCTAGATATTTAAACTTCAGCAGTAGTTTGATTCTGACAAATCAAAGAAATGTATGACAAAAGAAAAAAATATTTTCTTTCGACTCATTACATTCTTTAGGCCTTCATCGGACTTAATTTTTACGTAGCAAGCTTCGCACTGTCCTATCACTATTTCCATAGAGAATGCACAGACAAATTATATTCCTTCGTTCCACCAGTTTTAATCTTCATGACTAAGACCCTCCATGCCTCACATATTGTACTCAACCACCCTCATTACCTTTGGATACCCCTGGTGAGGTGTAAGTTCCACTTGAGTAGCTTCTGCCCATAAATGGCTGATTTGTGGAGCTGACTCTAAGGACAATTGTCCCAGATTACTACAATCTTAACAAGTTTGATTTGCTTAACTGCTCTTGCATTATAAATCGACACCCTGGGTGGTTCTTTAGCTTTTTACAGGGTGGATACAGTTGTAAAGAAAAGAAATAAAGTTTTTTGTTAATATAATTTTACCTGTGCGGATGTGCATTGTGGTGCAGTGGATATTGACTTGGAACGAGAAATCGGGGGGCCGAGTTTGAATTCCAGTTGAATTCATGGCATTCACTTACGCACAAATACCCTTAAGAAAGATATTAATTCATCTCTTTCCTCCAGTTATGGGTTAAATAATAGGACGGATTGTGTTCTATAGCCTTGGCTGGCAATCAGTACCACAGAAAGTAATGGCAACCTACTGCAGGATAACCTTATGAGGATGTGCATTGTGGTGCAGTGGATATCAACTTGGAATGAGAGATCGGGGTGCCGAGTTCAAATTCCAGTTGAATTCATTACATTCACTTATGCACAAATACCCTTGGGAAAGGTATTAATCCGTCTCTTCCCTCCAGTTATGGGTTAAATAATAGGACAGATTAGGTTCTATAGCCTTGGCTGGCAACCATTCTACCACAGAAAGCAATAGCAACCTACTGCAGGATAATCTTTTGCCTAGTCAGTAATGTCTCTTTTGAGACATGATCGCCCAAAGCACGTATCACATATGGCACTTAACTGACTGACTAAATATAATAGTTGGAATCATGATTAAGGCTTCTACTGGTCATAAAGTGGGAGATCGGTTTTCTATTATTATGAAGTAATAAACTAACCCCCACTACAAAGTAATAATATTATACCTCTCTTATCCCTCTAGCTATGAGTCAAATAACAGGACTGATTGAGTTTTATAGCCTTGGCTGGCAACTAGTCTACTGCAGAAAGCAATGGCAACCACCTGCGGGATAATCTTCTGCCCAGTCAGTCATGTCTCTTTCAAGACATGATCACCTAAAGCGTATATCACATATGGCATTTAACTGACTGAATTTTACCTGCATGCTATTAAAAGTTAATTCCGTTTTCATCCTGTATAAGCGACGTATGCCATCTTTATTGTTAGTTTCCGCTAATGATTAAAAATGAGCATTATCTACGGTGATTGAACTCGGTTTGTATTTTGGGGCTACTTCACTTGCGTTTTTATAAAAGCTCAGATAATTTCCTCCTCATGTTCGCTTTGATTTCTTTCCTGCGTATACATAAGGAAATCATTTTTCGCACGATTGATTACGACTTTCAAAATGAGTTCTACTTCGTAGCAGCACGTCCTTTTCTTTGTTGATGTAATCACGGAAAGTCATTGGACAAAACTAGGCACACATTTCAGTTCTCTTTGCACGATCGTAGTATTAGTAAATCTCTGTATACCACTGTGATATTTGGAAGAGCTCTATAGCTGCGGATTGTTTGGAAAACACTGCACATCTAAGTGGTAACTGTAAATCTGAAGATCTATATGACACTTGCAAAATCAATATATTCACGTGGCATTTGTAAATATAGATACATAGGCTTTATTTGTAGGTTTCTCTACGATTCAATGATATTTGAAAACATCTATATCCACATGATATTTGTAAATCTGTATATGCATGTGACATTTGTAAAACTCCATACTAATGTGACATTTGTAAAGCTCTATATCCATGTGACATTTTTAAATTTCTATATGCATGTGACATTTGTAAATCTCTATATTCATATGATAATTGTAAATCTCTGTACATCTCAAGGACATTTGTAAACATTTGTAAAGCTCTATATCCATGTGACATTTGCAAAGATCTATATCCATGTGACATTTTTAAATCTTTATACATATGTGACATTTGTAAATCTCTGTACATTTTGGCGATATTTGAAAACATCTATATCCACATGACATTTGTTAATCTCTATACTCCTGTGACATTTATAAATATACTAGCAGTATAGCCCAGCGTTGCTTGGGTGTAATGAAAGCTTTAAAACTAATCCATGGTCCTGGAGCTCAGACTCTTTGGACATTGGAACGAAAGACTAAAAAGCAAAACCGTAGATTGAAAGAAAAATGAATGGATGTAAGTCAAATCTTGATTTTCAGTATCAATGTCAAATAAGTTTTCCATTGCAAATTGAATTTTGAAGGCTAAATAAGTTCTCTATGGTAAACTAAGAACTACAATTATACCTATTTAGAGCAAAACCCGAAGCAAAAACCAAAATAAAAGGGCTGATATCAGTGCATTGATTTTCAATATTGAAGTCAAATAAGTCATCCAAAGGTAAACAAAGTCCATGAAAACTTATCGTACCCATCGGGAGTAAAATTTGAGAAAATGAGCCATATTGATGGCTGAATATCGTTTTTTTATCATGTTCAATAGAATATCAGGGGTATTGATTTCCGATATCAGAGAAAATGAGTTGTCTGAGAAGATCTACTAATTTTTGAGACTAAAAACTATAATTTTATGAAGTTAGATCAAATTTTGCAGTAAGAACCATGATAAAAGGGCTGAAATCCTGATCTTGATCAGATCTGATCAGATATCAGAGTATCGATTTCCGATATCGGTGGAAAATCGGAAAAAATAAGTAGTCCATGACCTGACCAGAAGCCTAAAGAATATTTGTGGGGAAGTTGGTGAGAATTGGATAAAAATTGTGGATTTGTATAAAGAACATACAGACAGACACACACAAACATCCTGCCTTTTATATGTATAGATGGATGATATTTGTAAATTTCTGTACATTTTGGTGATATCCATATCACATTTGTAAATCTCTACATGTATGTAAAATTAGTAAAGCTTTATATCAATGTGAAATTTATAAAGCTCTATATCTTGGAATTATTTCAAACTTTTGTTGGTTGGTTCATTTAACCAGCATAGCAACCTTCATTAGGTCATTTAATGCTGAAAATTGTTTTGATTTGTTTTATTTAGTTTATTTGTTTTATTGTTTTTGTTTTGCAAGATTCATTGGGATTTGTTATACTCTTGTTATTTAACCCATAACTGGAGGGAAGGAACGGATTAATACCTTTTCCAAGGGTACCACTGCTTAAGTGAATGCAGGGTATTCAACTGGAATTTGAACTTGGCTCACCGATTTCTCTTTCCAAGTCAATATCCACCACACCACAACGCACATCCGTCCATAAATGCTTACAGCACCTGGTATTCCCAAGTGGTCACCCGTCTAAGTACTAACCAGGCTCAACTTCAGTGATCGAGCGAGAACCGGTGTATTCAACGTGATAGGCCATAAGCCTTTCAAACTTTTGTTCACATCTTGGTTAATATAGGTGTTATAAAAGACACAAGATTTCGACCAAGTACCCTCAGGTCATCATCAGGTGTTCATAGAATGGCTGATGTGGATTATCTTGTTGATTATTGTGAAATATCTTCTGAAATTGATTATTGTTCTTTCATGTTGGAATTTGACTCACCAAGTCCAAGGATTGAACTCCTGACCACTAGATGATACTAACACATGCATAACCAACTACTATATCCACTATATCCACTAGACCACCATCCCTTTTATATTCAGTGTCAGATGGATTTTGACAACTGGATTATGTTAATGGGTTCATGCCACTTGTCATAATCTGTATTTCTTTCTGAGATGAGTATTTTCAATAATCTTGGAATTATTTTGAACTTATGTTCTAATCTTGGTTAATATAGATCTTATAATAGACACCATAGGTGTTGTAATAGATATTAGAAGGCACTTGGTTGAAATCTTGTGTCTTTTATAACACCTATATTAAACAAGATGAGAACAAAAGTTCAAAATAATTCCAAGACTATTGAAAACTAGCAGTATAGCCTGGCGTTGCTCGGCTGTAATGAAAACTTTAAAACTAATCCATGGTCCTTGAGCTCAGACTCTTTGGACATTGGCATGAAAGACTAAAAAGCAATAGTTGTTTCCAGTTAAAGCGAAACCGTAGACTGAAAGAAAAATGAATGGATGTAAGTCAAATTTTGATTTCCTGGTATCGATATCAAATAAGTTTTTTTCATCGTAAACTGAATTTTGAAGGCTAAATAAGTCCTCTGAGTAAATGGTATCATGGCTGAGACTAAGAACTACAATTATACCTACTTAGAGCCAAACTTGAAGCAAAAACTAAAATAAAAGGGCTGAAAAAATGCAGACATACAGACAGATAAACAGACACACACACAAACATCTTGCCTTATATATATATATATATATATTATCGATTTTCTGCACTATTGTAAGAACTGCAACCTTGAAACTTTTGAATATTGTTTCTTATGTCTTTGTCTATAAGTGTATCAAATTTGATTAAAATCGGGCCACTCCTTCTATAACACGATTTTTTCGATTATCGATTTTTGATATTTATCAAGGGTACCTCGACACAAAACCTAGCTAAGAACACTTGCAGATGGTTATAGTACAACTGTGTAAATTTTCAAGAAAATCGGTTCAGCCGTTTCGAAGTCTGTAGGTAATGGACACACAGACACACACACAGACATACACACACACAGACACACACACACAGACACACACACAAAGTTCCATTTATAAATAAGTGTAAATTACTCATCTCAGAAATAAATACCAAGCTCTATATCTATGTGACATTTTTAGCACCTTGACGTGGTGTAATATTTAGCATGCTTGTCTCACTAGAACCTATTACAACTGAGTAGTGAGTTTGATTCTCACTCGGTATCCTATACTTCTGGTCATGTGTTACATCTAAGCAGTGCTTAGGGAATCAAATATCTATGTGACATTTGTGAAGCATTATATCCATATGACATTTTTAAATCTCTATAGCCATGGGACATTTGTAAAACTCTATATATATGTGACATGTCAAACTATATCAATGTAAGATTTGTAGACCTCTATACCATTGTGATATCTGTAAATCCCTGTACATTTTGTTGATATTTAAAAACATTATTGTACATGTAATATTTGTAAATCTCTACATGCATTTGACATTTGTAAAGCTCTATTTGAATGTGACATTTGTGAATGTAGATACATAGGTGGCATTTGTAAATCTCCGTATGTTTTGGCAATGTTTGCAAACATCAATGTGATATTTTTTGATCTCTGTACCCATGTGACATTTGTAAATATAGATACATAAGTGACATTTGTAAATCTCTGTACATTTATATGTATACATTTTTAAATCACTATATGCATGTGACATTTGTAAAACTCTATATCTATGGGACATTTACAAAGCTCTATATCCACGTGACATTTTAAAATCTTTATACATATGTGAGATTTGTAAATCTCTGTACATTCATATTTATACATTTTTATATCTCTATATGCATGTGACATTTGTAAAGCTCTATATTCACATGACATTTTTAAATTTTTATATCAATGTGACATTTGTAAATCTTTATATGCATGGCACATTTGTAAATCTCTATATTCATATGATATTTGTAAATCTCTGTACATCTCAAGGATATTTGTAAACATTTGTAAAGCTCTGTATCAATGTGACATTTGCAAAGCTCTATATTCATGTGACATTTTAAATCTTTATACATATGTGACATTTGTAAATCTCTATGTCAATGTGACATATGTAAAGCTCTATACCAAAATGACATCTGTAAATCTCTGTACATTTCGGCAATATTTGAAAACATCTATATCCATATGACATTTGTCAACTTTTATGTCTATGTGACATTTGTAAAACTCTATATCAATGTGATATTTGTAAAGCTATATATCAGTGTGACATTTGTAAATCTCTGTACATTTCGGTTATATCTGAAAACATCTATGTCCACATGACATTTGTAAATCTCTATATTCATATGATATTTGTAAATGTCTGCACATGTCAAGGATATTTGTAAACATTTGTAAAGCTCTATATCAATGTGACATTTTTAAATCTTTATACATATGTGACATTTGTAAATCTCTATGTCAATGTGACATATGTAAAGCTCTATACCAAAGTAACATTTGTAAACCTCTGTACATTTCAGCAATATTTGAAAACATCTATATCCATATGACATTTGTAAACTTTTATGTCTGTGTGACATTTGTAAAACTCTATATCAATGTGACATTTGTAAAGCTCTATATCAATGTGACATTTGTAAATCTCTATACATTTTGACAATATTTGAAAACATCTATGTCCATATGAGATTTGTAAACTTCTATGTCTATGTGACATTTGTAAATCTCTATGCCCACGTGACATTTGTAAATATAGACATTTGTAAATATAGATACATAGGTCACATTTCTAAATCTCTGTACATTCATATTTATACAAGCTTTTTAAATCTCTATATGCATGTGACATTTATAAAACTCTATATCTATGTGACATTTGTAAAGCTCTATATCCATGTGACATTTTTACATTTCTATATCAGTGTGACATTTGTAAAGCGCTATATCCATGTGACATTTTTACATTTCTATATCAGTGTGACATTTGTAAAGCTCTATATACATGTGACATTTTTACATTTCTATATCAGTGTGACATTTGTAAAGCGCTATATCCATGTGACATTTTTACTTTTCTATATCAGTGTGACATTTGTAAAGCTCTATATCCATGTGACATTTTTACATTTCTATATCAGTGTGACATTTGTAAAGCTCTATATCCATGTGACATTTTTACATTTCTATATCAGTGTCACATTTGTAAATCTCTATATCCATGTGACATTTTTACATTTCTATATCAGTGTGACATTTGTAAATCTCTATATCCATGTGACATTTTTACATTTCTATATCAGTGTGACATTTGTAAATCTCTATATCCATGTGACATTTTTACATTTCTATATCAGTGTGACATTTGTAAATCTCTATATCCATGTGACATTTTTACATTTCTATATCAGTGTGACATTTGTAAATCTCTATATCCATGTGACATTTTTACATTTCTATATCAGTGTGACATTTGTAAAGCTCTATATCCATGTGACATTTTTACATTTCTATATCAGTGTGACATTTGTAAATCTCTATATCCATGTGACATTTTTACATTTCTATATCAGTGTGACATTTGTAAATCTCTATATCCATGTGACATTTTTACATTTCTATATCAGTGTGACATTTGTAAATCTCTATATCCATGTGACATTTTTACATTTCTATATCAGTGTGACATTTGTAAATCTCTATATCCATGTGACATTTTTACATTTCTATATCAGTGTCACATTTGTAAATCTCTATATCCATGTGACATTTTTACATTTCTATATCAGTGTCACATTTGTAAATCTCTATATCCATGTGACATTTTTACATTTCTATATCAGTGTCACATTTGTAAATCTCTATATCCATGTGACATTTTTACATTTCTATATCAGTGTGACATTTGTAAATCTCTATATCCATGTGACATTTTTACATTTCTATATCAGTGTGACATTTGTAAATCTCTATATCCATGTGACATTTTTACATTTCTATATCAGTGTGACATTTGTAAATCTCTATATTCATGTGATATTTCTAAATCTCCGTACATTTCAAGGATATTTGCAAACATTTATATCCATATTACATTTGTAATATTTTATATCCATGTAGTATTTCCAATGCAATGTAAATTACTATGATATTGGAAGGTCTTTACAGCTATATGACACAACTGTTAGGATAACACGATAGACCTTACTACTCATAATTGATTGTGAGCAAGCAAATACAAATAGTCAAGCCAAAACACAACACACATGGCCTGAAATTTTGGTCAATCATGAAACAGATTGTCACCACTGGATGTTGACCTCAGTTTCTATTTATATTTACATCAGCTCTATACCTGGTATTGAGCACTTTCACTTATAAATATACCATACCTTAAAAACATACTTTTAGCACACACATACACACACATACAATACTGTGCAAAAGTATTAAGACAAGAATTATTTTATATTTTATGAGGTATATTGACAGAAAATAAACAATTTAATTAAATTAATTTTATTTGATTTACTCAACAAATACTTTAACAAGAAAAAAATACTTGTTAGAAAATAAATTTAATATTTAGTATAATAGCCTTTCACTTTGAAATAATAAAAAATTTCAACAATTTACCAATCGCACTTAGTATATATATATATATATATACTAGGCCAGAAGCAAGTGGATATGTCTAGCCACACTGATGAGCTGTGATGCAGCGAAACGGGCTTGTATGTGGATGACTAATATATTATGCTCTCATTACGATTGAGCACTCTGGAGAAGAAAATTTTAAAAACAGTTTCCACTTTGGCTATAATGCATGACTCTTCAGAAATGAATTGAGTTCTCTCAGTGACTGGCATCTGTATACACTGCTTACATACAAGATGTTAAAATTTCCCTTCTCTGACCCCATGCGCCGATGGCTTAGGGAGTAGAGACTCCGACTGACACCAAATCGGTCGAGTTTTGATCCCGGCCAGAAGCAAGTGGATATGTCTAGCCACACTGATGAGCTGTGATACAGCAAAATGAGCTTGTATGTGGATGACAAATATATATATATATACAGTACTGTGCAAAAGTTTTATGACAAGTACTATTTTTTCTTTTATGAGGCATATTGGCAGAAAATAAACAATTTAATTAAAGTAATTTTATTTGATTTACTCAATAAATGCTTTAACAAGAAAAAAATACCTGTTAAAAAATAAATTTAATATTTCGTATAATAGCCTTTTGCTTTGATCACAGCCTTTATTCTGTCAGGCATGGACATCACAAGCTTCTTCAATGTATCTAATGGTATCTCCTGCCAAGCAGCTTGTATTTGTTCCCAAAGTGTGTCTTGCAAAGTAACATTAGATTTATCAATTTTTTTTATCAAAAATATCCCATAGATGTTAAATAGGATTGAGATCAGGGCTTCGTTGTGGTGGGGGGGGATTCAAATTCCAAAGCCTTCCTTTCTCTTCCTTTTTAGTTAAATTATTTTTACAAAGGTTTGGATTTTGCACACTATTTGAATTTCAGTGAGGTTTTTAGGAAAATCACCCCTGTCCTAATACTTTTGCACACTACTGGTAGTGTGCAAAAGTGTTAGGACAGGGGTGATTTTAAACTTAATTTTGATGCCTCATAAAAGATAAAATAGTTCTTGTCCTAATAATTTTGCACAGTACTGTATATATGTATATATATATATATGGTTAAATGAAATAAAGACATGAGGAAAACTGTATTTTAAATTGCCTACGTGTTTTGTCCTGTGATGGACTTTATCAAGGCGAAAAGACGAAATGAGCTTTATTCTAAATTACATATCTATAAACAGTGTTAGCAACCACAAAGACGCTCACAAATCATTTCAAAAGATTAACAAAATATTTTAGTTTTTAGAGTTTCTTTATGGGTAGTGCAAAGTCACGAGATATTAAAATGAAGAGAAGTTGACCGTTTTCTTTGAAAACTTGAAATTCTAAAACAGACTAACACATGAAATAAACAGTTTTCAAAGAAAACGGTCAACTTTCCTTCATTTGAATATCACCTGACTTTGTACTACACATGAAGCAATTCTAAAAACTAAATTATTCTGTTAATCTTTTGAAATGATTTGTGAGTGTCTTTGTGGTTGCCAACACTGTCTGTTTATAGATACGTAATTTAGAATAAATCTCATTTCGTCTTTTTGCCTTGATAAAGTCCATCACAGGACGAAACGCGTAGGCGATTTAAAATACAGTTTTCCTCTTGTCTTTATTTTATTTAGCCATTCTGTCCTTAATCTCAGATTTTAACTGAGTATATTTTTACATATATATATATATATATATATATATATATATATATATATGCAAGTTTTGTCAAAAATGTCTGACACGGTGCTGTGATTTAGTTGTTTTTATATATATATTTTATGTGAGATCTTATAATACTTTTCTTTTTGTTACATAAATTATATAAAAATTGTCTGAGTGTTTTATTTGTCCAAGTGCTTTTGGCTATAATTCCAGCCATTTTCAAAGATACATTTTATTTTACTTTTAACTAAATATATAGATTGTTTTATGTATGTGTCTAGTGTATGTTAATGTTTTATTTTCCAAATACGGTCAGTATATTGTGGCCATGTTCATCGTTGATATTGCTGAATGCTGGATATTTTTTTAATAATAACGCTTCCATTATTTTTAATCCTTTTTTACATGTGGATGATTCTATTATATTTGGATTATCAGTTAATATGTTACAGATAGAGTTTGGTAGTTTTCCATGTGTATTTAAATAATACCTAATAGAGCTTTGGTCAGAGAGATGTAATGTGGGTTTTCTTGCTAAACATATAGTAGTATATCTAATCTAATGATTTACAAATTTGGATTTATCAAAAACAGTTCTTTAAAGGACATGTAAATTCATAAATAAAATTAGTTCTCTGTAATTTGGATCTTAAAGGTGAATTATTGTATTTGATAGTGAGGCTAGCACATTTAAATTTTTTGTAATAGATAATGAATTTAACTGAATTTGTCTGTATTTCTGAGATGAGGTAGTATTTACAGTATTTACATTAAGTGACACATGACTCAGTGGATATAGATGTTGGTTAGTTCCTGTGACTTGACTCAAAGAGTTGTGAGTTCAATACCAGGCTACAGCAGTGGTGAATTAGTAACTTATATATATAAGTAAGAGTAAGAACTTCTTCTTCTTCTATGTGCCCTGTCCCTTCAGGACGTAGGCGATCATGGATCTCCACGTCTCCCTATCCCTTGTGGCTCTTAGTATGTTTGCTCCTGTTGCTCCTGGCAACCCCCGTTCCGTCATCCACCTGATCAGACTCTGCAGATATGTTATCCGCTGCCTTCCTCTGTCTCTCCTTCTTTCTATCTGACCAGTCAGTATCAGGTTCTCCAGGCTCTCCTTCCTCATTGCATGTCCCAGGAACTTCAGTTGTCTCTTCCTGATGCCCAGCATCAATTTCCTTTTTGTTGCCATTCTTTCTAACACTTCGTCGTTGCTTGTATGCTCAGTCCACGATATCCGTAGCATCCTTTTGTAGAACCACATTTCGGCCGCTTCCAGTTTTTTCCTCATTTTCGATGATATTGTCCAGCATTCACAGCCGTACTGAAGAACTGACATCACGTAGCAGTCTAGCACTCTTTTCTTAGTTTCTATTGAGATCTTCCTGTGTGTTAGTATTTTGCTCATCTTCTGGAACGCGTCCTTTGCCATGCCAATTCGCCTTCGGATGTCCGTGTCGCATTTTCCATCTCCTGTTAGAACACTTCCTAGGTACTTAAATTCTTGGACTTGTTTGATTCTGTTATCCCCCACCTGTATTTGGCATTTTGGGTTGTATCTTTTGCTGATGACCATGCACTCAGTTTTCTTAAAGTTTATTTGTAGTCCCTTCTTGTCACTCTCCACTGCTACTTTCTGTATGAGATCTTGCAGTTTCCTTTCCGTGTCCGCAATCAGTACTGTATCGTCCGCGTATCTTATGTTGTTCAGGTTGTGGCCTCCAATAATAAATCCTGGTGTGTCATCTAGGGTCCTCAAAATATTCTCGCTGTATAGGTTGAACAAATCCGGTGAAAAGACACATCCTTGTCTTACGCCTTTTTCTATCTTTGTGTATCTACTGAGGTCGTTACCTGTCCGTATGCAGGCTGTTTACTGCCAGTAGAGATTCTTGATTATTCTGATATCTTTGCCGAAAATGTCGAGGTTGCCTATCATTTCCATCAATTCTTTGTGTCGTATTTTGTTGAACGCCTTCGCATAATCAATGAAGCATAGGTGCAAGTCCTTCTTCATTTGTAATGCCCTTAAAAATTCACCGTTCATAGTATTTAGTTTTTAAAGTGCTCAATACAAAGTAAAGCAACATTATTAATGTAATATTTGTATTATAAGTGATTATAATAACATTTTATATTACAACACAAAAGTATCATGTTTCAATATTATGAATTGTACTTTGTCAAGTAATCTAAACATATTTATAAATGGAACTTTGTCTGTGTTTCTGTGTGTGTATGTGTGTCCATTACCTATAGAATCCAAAACGGCTGAACCAATTTTCTTAAAAGTTTACTCAGTTGTACTATAAGCGTCTGCGAGTGTTCTTAGCTAGGTTTTATGTCAAGATACCCCTGATAAATATTGAAAATCAATAATTGAAAAAATCAGGTTATAGAAGGAGTGGTTTGATTTTAATCAAACCACACTCATAGAGAAAGACATAAGAAACAATATTCAGAAGTTTCAAGGTTGCAGTTCTTACAATAGTGCAGAAAATCGATAATATATATATATATTTATATTTGCTCTGTAATATTTTATTACATGGAGCTCTCTTCCTGTATCATTTTTTAATATTAAAATAAAATTTTTAATATTAATTAGGATCGGGTTTTTGGAATTAACCTTCCTGCTTTTTTCGCTTGGATTAAAGTATCTGAATTAAAATATATATATATATATATATATATATATAAAAGGCAAGATGTTTGTGTGTGTGTCTGTTTATCTGTCTGTATGTCATTTATACAAAATCACAATTTTTATCCGATTCTCACCAAACTTCACACAAATATTCTTTAGGCTGAGTCTAAGCTCCAGGACCATGGATTAGTTTTAAAGCTTTCATTACACCCGAGCAACACCGAGCTATACTGCTAGTATTTGATAACTGGTTATGAAAATTTTCTTTTTTGAAATTTTAAAACAATTTGTTACTTTTTTGCAACAGTTAAATGAAAGGGACATAAGGTCAGAATTTAAAACATATTTGTGGGCATTTCTCGATTAACCTATTAAAAATCAGATCTCTTCTAAATAAATAAAAATATTATATATATATACGTCCTTATAATACTTTTATTATAAGTGATTATAATAAGAACATTTTACATAACTACACAAAAGTTATTATGTTTCATTACTATGAATTGTACTTTGTCAGGAGATGGTTGGTAACTGGCAATAAATGTGACTTTATGGAAATTTAAAAACAATTCATTACCTTTTTCTAACAGTTAAAGGAGCGGGTGCATAAGTCAGATCTACACAATATGAAAATAAGTTCAAAGGGTATAGCTGGGTGTTATTTTAGCATGTCAAGATGAACTGGCTATTAGGCCTGTCATCATTGATGATTGTGGATGATTTTGCAACAACAAATGTTACACGTATATATCCAAATATGACCTTATTTGCAAATTTAGAGTAGATTTTTAATTGCTTAATTGAAACATTCCCACAAGAAAAAGGAAATAGAAATTGGTGAGCCGAGTTAAGCAACGTTGAGCCCAGTCAGTACTTAGATGGGTGACTGCTTGAGAATACCAGGTGCTGTAAGCATTTAATGATGGATGTGCGTGTTTACAGCCATGTCACATTGAATATGCCGGTTCTCGCTCGATCACCGAAGTTAAGCAATGTTGAGCCTTGTCAGTACTTAGATGGATGACCGCTTGGGAATACCAGGTGCTGTAAGTGTATAGTGACGAATGTGCGTTGTGGTGCAATGGATATCAGCTTGGAAAAAGAAATCAGTGAGCCACGTTCGAATTCCAGTTGAATACCCTGCATTCACTTAAGCACTGGTAGTCTTGGGAAAGATATTAATCCGTCCCTTCCCTCCAGTTATGGGTTAAATAAAAGGGTAGGACTTGGTGACCCTGCTCTAAAAAACAAATCCCAATGAATCTTGGTACTTGAAAAAGAAAAAAGTATTACTAGACACAAAAACTTATATAAAAACAACAATAAATTGTTGAAAGAAAAAGGTATTACCAGCAATAAATAAATAAAAAATTTAGTTGGCAAAAAATGACCCACCAAGGTTGATATGCCATAAAACTAAACAACCAACCAACCCACAAGAAAAAAGATAATGAATTGTTTTTAAATTTCTATAAAATCATTTTTATCCTCAGTTACCAACAATTGCCTGATGATATACAATTCATAGTACATGATAGCTTTTGTGTAGCGATTTAAAATGTTTTTATTATAACCACTTATAATAAAATTATTATAATATATATATATATATATATATATATATATATATATATATTCTGGTTAAGCTTACTTATTACTTATTTCATGTATAAATCAATAATATTTTTAACTTTAAGCAATGTTTTTTATTGATAAATGAAAAAGATGAACATTAACTCCACATATATAAATATACTTTTTATCACTTCCAAACAAGTGTTTCCTATAATGCAAACATGATTGATTTAATAGACAGACACAGTGTCAACACTTAAATGCTTGCCATTAGGCACGTCATACCTAATCTTGAAAAAATTAAAATCTGATTTATATTGCAAGTGAAACGGATGTGATTCCTCTGGGCAAAATTGAACGGGATTTGTATGCTTATTCTTCTGATCGACTGCTTTTAAGAGAGATTCTGTTCAACGAGGCAATGATTAATTTCTTTCTTTTTAAATAACTCTTGCTGAAGAAATCCATTTTCCGTATACAAAGAAATTCCCAGGAAACAAACAACAGATTTTTCTCTGGAATACACATTGAGTTTATTCTATATGAAAGAGTTGGTTTCATTTTTTGGTTGATATTTTTGTCATTGTCGTGTTTTCCCCAGAAACAAAATAGGATCTTAAAAGTTTCCTATGTCAAAAAATTAAAATTGAATGTTATTTCAAATCTTGTTCAGTAAGGTCTCATATATATATATATATATATATAGTACTGTGCAAAAGTATGAGGACAAGAACTATTTTATCTTTTATGAGGCATATTGACAGAAAATAAACAATTTAATTAAAGTAATTTTATTTGATTTACTCAACAAATGCTTTAACAAGAAAATACTTGTTACAAAATAAATTTAATACTTAGTATAATAGCCTTTTGCTTTGATCACAGACTTCATTCTGTCAGGCATTGACATCACAAGCTTCTTCAATGTATCTAATGGTATCTCCTGCCAAACAGCTTGTATTTGCTCCCAAAGTGTGTCTTGCAAAGTAACATTAGATTTATCAATAAATTATCAAATAATTTGCAATGTATTCCTATAGTAAAATCACTTCCAATAAATTTCTATATGTGCTTTTAGTATTTGCTATGTCACTATATATATAATCATTAGAGGGAATGAAAGTTTGGATGGATTTGTTTAATAAATCCTATCAGTGATAAGACAGCTTATATAAATGGCTAGTAAATAATTTGCAATACATTTCTATAGTAAAATCATTTCAAATGAATTTCTAGGTATGATTTTAGTATTTGCTATGTCACTATATATGTAATCATTAGAGGGAATGAAAGTTTGGATGGATTTGTTTAATAAATCCTATCAGTGATAAGACAGCTTATATAAATGGCTAGTAAATAATTTGCAATACATTTCTATAGTAAAATCATTTCAAATGAATTTCTAGGTATGATTTTAGTATTTGCTATGTCACTGCAGCAATGCAAAAGTTGATTATCTCCTTTTGGTTCAGATGAAGTCACAAGGGTTACATGATGACCACTTAATGTTATTAATTCATAGACTAATGAAAGTGGTCACTCAGTTAGCTACCTGGAGTCAACATGAGCAGTTTTCTTGATTTATTGCAAGCAATGGATAAATTTGGCGGCACTCGTCAGATTGATTCCCAAAGACTCTGAAATATTAGAGCTTCTGGCAGGAATGCTGATTCCAAATTTCTGGCAGAGGAAATTGTGTCAGAGTTGTTTTTGTCTGGATCACTAGTATACAACTGTACCTAAACAACTCCGACACATGCAAGGCATTGTTGAAGGGAGATGCGAGTGGGGAACTGGTCTGGCAATATCAAATAGTGGGCAAACATGACAATGCCAGGACTTTTGAGGGTCACTACCTGCAGATCATCCTGGAGGAGATTGTCTGTTTCTTCTGCATTTAACATTCCCTCCTGATGACTGAAGCAAAAGACTGATGATGACAATGATGATGATGAATAGAACATAAGGAAATTGAACATAAGTTACACTAAGCTAAGAATAGTTTTGCCCAATACCACAGCTTGCTACAAAACCAAAACATTAACCTAAAACCTTGAGTTATGTTCTTAAATAACCTTATCATATGCAGACTTCTGAGAATAACAGCCAAGTTGCAAAAGACGGCGAAAATAACAACGCCTATAATAATGAAAATTCCTCATCATGATTCAAAAATTATCAATATTTATCTATACTTCTGAGATAAGGCATTATTTATATTATTTATATTATTTAGACTGTTTCCTCATCTTTATTGCCATGTTTATGAGGGTCATTGAATAAATGTGAATTTTTCGGTATAAGGACTTCTACGAAAGTCATTCAATAAATAAGGGGAATTTTTCTGTCTAAGGATTTTTACGAGGGTCATTCAATAAATAAGGGGAATTTTTTTGTCTAAGGACTTCTATGAGGGTCATTCAATAAATAAAGTGAATTTTCCGGTATAAGAACTTCTTTAAAGGTCATTCAATAAATAAGGTGACTTTCTTGGTATAAGGACTACTACGAGGGTCATTCAATAAATAAGGTGAATTTTTTGGGATAAGCACTTCTACGAGGGTCATTCAATAAGTAAAGTGAATTTTTCGGTATAAGGATTTCTACGAGGGTCATTCAATAAATAAGGTTAATTTTTCTGTCTAAGGACTTCTATGAGGGTCATTCAATAAATAAGGTGAATTTTTCGGTACAAGGATTTCTACGAGGGTCATTCAATAAATAAAGTGAATCTTTTGGTATAATGACTTCTACGAGGGTCATTCAATAAATAAGGTGAATTTTTTGGGATAAGCACTTCTACGAGGGTCATTCAATAAGTAAAGTGAATTTTTCGGTATAAGGACTTCTACGAGGGTCATTCAATAAATAAGGTGAATCTTTCGGTATAAGGACTTCTACGAGGATCATTCAATAAATAAGGTGAATTTTTCGGTATAAGGACTTCTACGAGGATCATTCAATAAATAAGGTGAATTTTTCGGTATAAGGACTTCTACGAGGGTCATTCAATAAATAAGGACAATTTTTTGGTATAAAGACTTCAACGAGGGTCATTCAATAAATAAGGTTAATTTTTCTGTCTAAGGACTTCTATGAGGGTCATTCAATAAATAAAGTGAATTTTTCGGTATAAGGATTTCTACGAGGGTCATTCAATAAATAAAGTGAATCTTTCGGTATAATGACTTCTACGAGGGTCATTCAATAAATAAGATGAGTTTTTCGGTTTAAGGATTTCTACGAGGGTCATTCAATAAATAAGGTGAATTTTTCGGTATAAAGACTTCTATGAGGGTCATTAAATAAATAAGGTGAATTTTTTGGTATAAAGACTTCTATGTGGGTTATTCAATAAATAAGGTGAATTTTTCTGTTGAAGGACTTCTACGAGGTTCATTCAATAAACTTTTTTTTTTTTTTAATCATCTCACCCCAAGCAAGGCATTCTGCTGCCACTATTGCGCATGGGGCTACATAGGGGAAGGTAAAGAGGAGGAGTGGTTAGATATAGGGAATGTCAGGAGGAAGGTGACAGATGAGTAAGGATAGCGAGGATGAGGGTTGGGCAGATGGGAAGAGTGTTTGATAGAATGGGAGCAGGTTAGTGTGTTAGGAGGTGTCTATTGACCTTACATTTAAACTCCTGGAGATTGTAGCCGTCGGGGAAGCAATCACGTGGAAGAGAATTCCACAGTCGGGAAGTGCGACGAAAGAAACTGTTGGAGTAGAAGTTACGGCTGCATTTTATCGGTTTCACTGTAAAAGGGTGGGATCTATTTGCTAATCTAGTATCTCGTTCAAATTCGTATTTAGGGGGCACCAGTGATCTAAGTTCATTGGAGCAGAAGCCGTGAAAGTATTTATAGAAGAGACACAGGGAAGCCACGTCGCACCGGTGGGAGAGAGACTGCAGGCGGTCTGCCAAGTCGGTATAAATGAGGATAATTTTTCAGTATAAAGACTTCAATGAGGGTCATTCAATAAATAAGGTGAATTTTTCGGTATAAGGACTTCTACGAGGGTCATTCAATTTGTAAATTGAATTTTTCAGTATAAGGACTTCTACGAGGGTCATTCAAAAAATAGGGTGAATTTTTCGGTATAAGGACTTCTAATACAGATAGAATCTGACTATTTTTTAATGTTTTTCTTTCAATTTTTTTCAAAGGGATTTAATTGTTTGTGCAGATTGAAAAGAACTGCATAAGTTTTGGAGATTTACAAAGATGGCCAACAAATAAGCATGCTCCATGATTGAACACAGGTCTGTTATCACGTTTTTGGTTGCTGAAGGGCGCAAAACCTTTTGAAATTTATAGGAGAATGTCAACTGTGTATGGTGCCACATGTTTCAGCCAAAAAAATGGAAGTGGAATAAATTTTTTAAAGAAGTTTGAAAGTGACGATGAAGTCAAAAGTGCTGTGAGCGATCGGCTGAGACATCAGTCCAAAGATTTTTACGCTGAGGGAATACGGAAGCTTGTGCACAGATGGGAAAAGTGTACGACACTGATGGGAGACTACGTTGAAAAATAAAAATAAAAAAAAAAGTAAGCTTCTATCTGTATTAGAAAAATTCATTTTATTTACTGAATGACCCTTGTACTATGTTGTATTCTTCGGCCTTAATCAGGTGCAATGAATTTCAAACCAAACCCTCTATTTGGATCACCTCATTCCATGTGCAATGCCACTTCTGGATCCCATGTAATTATCTCCCTTTAACTTTACTCTCAAAGTTATTTGTTCACTACTGCTGTAGCCAGGTATTGAACTCACAACTGTTTGGATCAAGTCACTGAAACTAACCAACGCTCATATCCACAGGGCCATGTGTCCTCGAGGAAAATTATGAAACTATCAAATTGGTTAAAGTCAAGATGAAAATGTTGATCCAAACAGAAAAAGAATATAATGATGATAATTCCTCATTTCAAGAACTGCAACTAAAATTAACAAATCAGTAGTAGCCACGAATAGCTAGCCTGAATAACAAATCAATAATGATAATTCCTCATCTCAAAAATGCCGACAAAATTTAATTAATTAGAATAAGCCGTAATTAATTAGTACAAAGTACAGAAAAGATTATTTTCATTTGTATGTTGGGAAGAAAGAATCAGTAATACAAAATTAAGGCCCTCCACAACAACCAATATAAATCTAATGAATTAAATCTATGTGTAAGAAATTGCTTATGGCTTTCCTTAATGTAAATAAGCTGATTAAAAGATTAAGATTAAGAGAGGATAAGATTAGCAAGAGATTTGTTTGTTTTATTTTTATTTTATCTTCTGGTGTGAAAGAAAGAAGGCGGTATGTCAGATAGGTAGATAGGTCAGCAACTAGGTAAGCTTCTTTGCTTTACAAGAAATGAAAGAGCAGCCCAAAATGCTAAATACAGGTGGGGAGTACTAGAACTGAGCAAGTCCAACAATTTAAATACCTAGGAAGTGTTCTAACAGGAAATGGAAAGGGCGATACAGAGATCCGAAGGCAAATTGGTATGGCGAAGGATGCGTTCCAGAAGCTGAGTAAAGTACTAAGAGACAGGAAAATTTCACTAGAAACAAAGAAAAGAGTGCTAGATTGCTATGTGATGTCAGTTCTTCAATACGGCAGTAAATGCTGGACAATATCATCGAAAATGAGGACAAAACTTGAAACAGCTGAAATGTGGCTCTACAGAAGGATGCTGCAGATATCATGGACGAAGCATGTGAGCAATGATGAGATTTTGGAAAGAATTTTTTTCGAATATCAAGATTCATTGGGATTTGTTTTTTTTTTAAGGGCAGGGTTCCCAAGACCTGCCCTTGTTATTTAACCCATAACTAGAGGGAAGGGATGAATTAATACCTTTTCCAAGGGTACCAGTGCTTAAGTGAATGCAGGGTATTAAACTGGAATTCGAACTCGGCTCACCAATTTCTCTTTCCGAGCTGATATCCTCTGCACCACAACGTACATCTGTCACTATATGCTTACAGCACTTGGTATTCCCAAGTGATTACCCATCTAAGTTCTGACCAGGCTCAATGTTGCTTAACTTCAGTGATCGAGCGAGAAGCCGTAAAAATATTGACCGACAAAATAAAATTTAGCATGTTGTAATTCTTGGGTGGGTCAGTTGATTACTTAATAACAACAACAGAAAACTGACTCCCCACTTTATATCCAGTAGCAACTTATTGTAATATCTATCTAAACTTATTTATAAATGGAACTTTGTGTGTGTGTGTTCGTGTGTGTCTGTTACCTATAGACTACGAAATGGCTGAACCGATTTTCTTGAAAATTTACACAGTTGTACTATAAGCGTCTGTGAGTGTTCTTAGCTAGGTTTTGTGTTTATATCTATCTATCTATCTATCTATCTATCTATCTATCTATCTACCTGTGTTCAGATCTATCTATCTATCTATCTATCTGTCTATCTATCTATCTATCTATCTGTGTTCAGATCTATCTATCTATCTATCTATCTATCTATCTATCTGTGTTCAGATCTACGTATCTATCTATACACACAAATAAATCTACTCATAGTTAATATTAACTTCTTTTCAAAATATGCACTAAAAGGATTCAATATATTTACAATAAATTTTATGTATAAAATAATGTATAAAAATTTAAAATGTTACCTTATAAACTCAAACTTTAAATATGCATCCAGATCTGATAATCACTATTCATTTGGCTTATATATATATATATATATATATATATATATATATATATATATATATATAGTTGTGAAGCCCTGTTTTTGAATTGTAGAAAAATGCTAATAGATTTAAGTGCTGTCACTAAAAAATCATATTTTTTTGTACAAAACCAACTGACAGAAAGTAACTCAATTTTTATATATTGGCAGGCTCCAGATATTAGATTTTTTATTCATATATATTAACCAACCAGCAATGTAAGACATGTGGTATTCTTTGAATTGGCAGACGACAAAGTACAGAATGAAATAATGGAGGCTCAACTTCAGAATATAGTCAACAATATTTTTCTTCCTTAAAAAGAAATACTCAAATATTCGTAAAATATATATCAGCCAATTGAGATTCAGTCAGTAATAATGCACACTTGGGTGATCATGTCTCTTTTGATACAGGACTGACTAGGTAGACAATTTTCTTACAGTAGGTTGCCATTTCTTTGTGTGGTAGACTGGTTACCCTGTCATACTACTGAACTCAGTCTGTCCTGCTATTCAGTCCATATCTGGCGAGAGAAGAGATGGATTATATTCTTCTTATTATTTTTCTTCTTCTTCTTCTTCTTCTTCTTCTTCTTCTTCTTCTTCTCCATGTGCCATGTCTCTTCAGGGCGTAAGCGATCATGGACTTCCACTTGGCTCTGTCTCTTATCATTCTCAATATTTTTCCTCTTGGTATCTCTCCTAAACCCTGCTCTGCAATCCATTTGCCCATAAATCTAGAATATAAATTTATAGAAACTAGCATGGTCACAAAATGAGGGATCAGTTTATATAAGGACTATAAAAGAGAATCGATCCCCCACTTTATATCCATATTATAATTTATTTGTTCAAATTCTGATTAGTTATGAATTGACCTCTTAACACTGATTAGCCATGGAGGAATGTCTTTTAGATTTATTTCTTCTTCATGTGCCGTATCCCTTCAGGACGTAGGCAATCATGGACTTCCACTTGACTCTGTCTCTTATCATTCTCAATATTTTTCCTCTTGGTATTTCTCCTAAACCCTGCTCTGCAATCCATTTGCTCAAGTCCATAAATCCATAATAAAAAATGGATAGAAGCTACCATGGCCACAAAGTGAGGGATCCGTTTATATATTGAATATAATAGAGAATTAATCCCCCACTTTATATCCTTTTTGTCAAATTCTGATTAGGTATGAATTGACCTCTTCTCAATACTGAATAGCGGCACAGGAATGTTTTTACTTTTATTTCTTCTTCTTCATGTGCCGTATCCCTTCAGGACGTAGGCGATCACAGACTTCCACTTGGTTCAGTCTCGTGTCACTCTCAATATTTTTCCTTTTGGTATCTCTCCCAAATCCTTGTTCTGCAATCCATTTGCTCAAGCCCATAAATCTAGAATAGAAAGGGATAGAAACTAGCGTGGCCACAAAGTGAGGGATCAGTTTATATATTGATTATGACAGACAACCGATCCCCCACTTTATATCCACATTATAATTTATTTGTTCATTGAATTCTAATTAGGTATGAATCCACCTCTTAATACTGATTAGCCATGCAGGAATGTCTTTTAGTTTTATTTCTTCTTCTTCATGTGCCGTGTCCCTTGAGGTCGTAGACCATCATGGGCTTCCACTTGGCTCTGTCGCTTGTCGCTCTCAATATATTTTCTCTTGTTACCCCTCCCAAACCCAACTTGGCAATCCAATTGCTTAAGCCCATAAATCTAGAATATAAATGGATAGAAACTAGCATGGCCACAAAGTGAGGGGTCTGTTTGTATATTGATTATAATAGAGAATTGATCCCCCACTTTATATCCTTTTTGTCAAATTCTGATTAGGTATGAATTGACCTCTTCTCAATACTGAATAGCGACACAGGAATGTTTTTACTTTTATTTCTTCTTTATCATGTGCCGTGTCCCTTCAGTACGTAGGCGATCATGGACTTCCACTTGACTCTGAATCTTGTCGCTCTCAATATTTTTTTCTCTTGGTATCTCATCCCATTCCACCATCCATTTGCTCAGACCTATCAAGTAGGTCTCACGCTGCTTTTCTCTGTCTCTTCTTCCCTCTATCTGACCTGTGAGTATTAAATTCTCCAAGTCCTCCTTCCTCATTACATGTCCCAGGAACCTCATTTATCTTTTCCTGGTGTTAAATATGAGTTTTCTTCTTGTTTGCATCCTTTCCAACACATCATCATTGCACACATGCGCTGTCCATGGTATCCTCAGCATCCTTCTGTAAAACCACATTTTTGCTGCCTCAAGCCGCTTCTTCATCCTTGATGAGATCGTCCAACATTCACTTCCATACAGCAGGACAAATATCACATAGCAATCCAGCACTTTTTTCTTTGTTTCTAATGATATTTTCCTGTCTTTTAGTACTATGGTTAGCTTCTGAAATATGTCAATTGCATCTTTGGATCTCAATGTCAAACTTTCCATCCTCTGTCAAAACACTTCCCATCGTAGACTGGTTCCCAACCAAGGCTGCAGAACCCAATCTGTCCTGCTATTCAACCCATAGCTAGAGGGAGAAGAGATGGATTACTTACCTTTCCCAAGGGTCTTTTTTTTTTCAAGTGAATGCAATTTCGAATATATATTACATCACAATGCCCATAATAAATCTCAATTTTTAGATTCACCTCCTATTTAATAATAAACATGATCCATTTTTGTTTGCTAACTAATCTTTCAGTGAAACTTTGACCAGTTTTGTTTGTTACACAAACAAAACTGAAATTCTTACACTTAAATAATTACCCCCATTTTTGACATATTTGTTCGAGTTTATATATTATTACAAAAATAATCTTAAGCAATATTTTTAAATGAAACCTAGCTAGTCTCAGTTATTGACCCATTTGTACATATAATATTAGGTTGTCCGAAAAGTTCGTAAACACTTGCGAAAAATTGAATATTTATGCAATTTTGCGTTTATCTAAACTTATTTATAAATGGAACTTTGTATGTGTGTGTGTGTGTCCATTACCTATAGACTCCGAAACGGCTGAACCGATTTTCTTGAAAATTTACACAGTTGTACTATAAGCGTCTGCGAGTGTTCTTAGCTAGGTTCTGTGTCAAGGTACACCTGATAAATGTCGAAAATCGATAATCGAAAAAATCGGGTTATAGAAGGAGAGGTCCGATTTTAATCAAATTTGATACACTCATAAATAAAGACATAAGAAACGATATTCAGAAGTTTCAACGTTGCAGTTCTTACAACAGTGCAGAAAATCGATAATATATATATATATATAAATGCAAGATGTTTGTTTGTGTGTTTGTTTATCTGTCTGTATGTCTTTTATACAAATCCACAATTTTTATCCGATTCTCACTAAACTTTACACAAATATTTTTTCGGCTGAGTCTAAGCTCCAGGACCATGGATTAGTTTTAAAGCTTTCATTACCCCCGAGCAACGCCGGGCTATACTGCTAGTATTGTTATAGTGATCTTCATCTTTGTATTCCAGAGAGCAATTGATAAAATTCAGTTGCGAGTTTTGATTCGTTACTGCTGAAAGCGAGATCTTTCAACCAGAAAAGCTGCAGAAGAGATTTCTGTTCCAAAGGTGAAGGTACAATTGCATATACGGTGATCTCAAAGTGGTACAAGCATTTTGATTTTGGTGACATGAGTCTTGAAGATAAGCCTCATTGGGACGGCCGTTAAAGTTAGATGATGGAGACTTGCAAACCGGGTTGGACATTACGTCTTCATCGAGCACTTGAGAATTGGCTGATGAGCTTGGAGTTGGCAAATCAACAATTCACCGAAATTTGAAGCAACTTGATTTTGTTCACAAAAAGCCGTGCTAAGATCGGCACGAACCCACCGAAGCACTAGCCAATAGACGAGTTGAAATTTGCTGTCAATTGCTCAGCAATCCATTAGACGAGTGTTTTTGGAAACACATTGTGACATCCGACAAGAAATGGGTCTATCTGGTCCAGCATAATCGAGACAAGCGATGGGTTCAAAAAGGGCAAAAGACACCGTCCGTTCCAAAACAAGATCGATTCGGCAAGAAAGTCATGTTGTGCGTTTGGTGGAACTTTGAAGGAATCGTGCATTTTGAGTTGGTTCCAAATGCTCGTGCCATCAGTGCCGAACTTTACTGTCAGCAACTTGAGCAGGTCGACGGAAAGTTGAAGCAAAAGTACCCGGCTCTGATCAACCAAAAGCGCACTTTGATGCAGCAGGACAATGCCAAGCCACACACTACCAGGAAGACCAAAGACAAGTTTGAAGAGCTGAACGGTGTTGAGGTTCTGCCACATCCAGCCTACAGTCCTGACTGTGCTCCATCAGATTATGGCCTTTTCCGCTCAATGCAACACTTTCTAAAGGGCCGCCGATTCGACTCGTATGATGAAGTTGAGGAAGCGTGTCAAGAATTCTTTGATTCGAAGCCGGCTGAATGGTACTTTGACCAGATCCGAAAACTTGCAGATCGATGGCAGAAAGTCTTGGAAAATGATGGTCTTTATTTTGAGCAATAATTTTTGTTGTTTTTGCGAGTAAAATTTCAATTTTTTGCAAGTGTTTACGAACTTTTGGGATAACCTGATATTCCATTTTATATAATATTACAAAAATTATATTTAGTAATATTTTTAAATAAAACCTGGCTAGTCTCAGTCATTGACCCATTCGTACATATAATATTCCATTTTTTAAAAATAATCATTTCACCCCAGGCAAAGCAGAAATGCCACTATTGAGCAGGGGTTTACATTCAGAGAAAAAAAAAGTACAAGGGGTGTTGAAGAAAAGATGGATGAGAATTAAGTAGATAAAAGATGGCAAATGATATTGTATTTAAACTTTTGGAGATTGTTGCCATCAGGGAAGCAAGCGAATTGTTCAACATATAAAAAGTGTGAGAAAAGAAGCTGTTAGAGTAGAAGAGATGGGTACATTTAACTATTTCTATGGTAAAAGGATAGGAACTTGACACCAATCTAGTAGCACAAGTAAATACATGTGGTCAAGGTACCAGGGAAAAACGCTCGTCAGCACAGTTGCCATGAAAATAACTGTAGAAAAGACAGAGGGAAGCCACATCATGTTGGTGAAAAAGTGACTGAAGTTGGGTTGTCAAGTCAGGATCAATTATATTGCAGATCCTCGTTTGGATTTTGTTGAGAACCTTAAGATGAATAGCAAGAGCACCCGACCAGATATGGCAACAGTTATCAAGGCACGGACAAATAAATTTTACAAAAACAACACATTTATTCTTACTAATCGCATCAGTCGACAAAAAGCCTCATTTACTCAATGAAATTCTTAATCCAAAATTAATATTTACAAATTCTCTGTACAATATTTTAAACGTGAAATGTTGGGGGAGGGACAAAAACTAACATAATTTAAAGTCGGTAAAGGAAAATCGAGTGGATGTACAAGGTACATACAGTCGTGTGCAAAAGTATTAGGACAAGAACTATTTTATCTTTTACGAGGCATATTGACAGAAAATAAACAATTTAATTAAAGTAATTTTATTTGATTTACTCAACAAATGCTTTAACAAGAAAAGATACTTGTTACAAAATAAATTTAATACTTAGTCTTTTGTGTTGAAATAATAAAATAATTGCGTCAATTTACCAATCGCACCTAGTATATATATATATATATATATATATATATACAGTACTGTGCAAAAGTATTAGGACAAGAACTATTTCATCTTTTATGAGGCATATTGACAAAAAATAAATTTAATTAAAGTAATTTTATTTGATTTACTCAACAAATGCTTTAACAAGAAAAATACTTGTTACAAAATAAATTTAATATTTAGTATAATAGCCTTTTGCTTTGAAATAATAAAATAATTGCGATAATTTACCGACCGTACCTAGTATATATATATATATATATATATATATACTAGGTGCGGTCGGTAAATTATCACAATTATTTTATATATATATATATATATATATATATATATATAAAATAATTGTGATAATTTACAATTTAATTTAGTTGTTTCTGATGAAGGACCGAGGGCAGTCTGAAATATAAAATATAATAAAAATAAACAAATACTGTTCAAAAAAAGTACATTTTTAAATTCAAAACTTTTTATTAATATTCTTTCCTATATATATATATATATACAGTAGTGTGCAAAAGTATTAGTACAAAAACTATTTTATCTTTTATGAGGCATATTGACAGAAAATAAACAATTTAATTAAATCAATTTTATTTGATTTACTCAACAAATGCTTTAACAAGAAAAAATGCTTGTTACAAAATGAATTTAATATTTAGTATAATAGCCTTTTGCTTTGATTACAGCCTTCGTTCTGTCAGTCATTGACATCACAAGCTTCTTCAATGTAAGTAATGGTATCTCCTGCCAAGCAGCTTGTATTTGTTCCCAAAGTGTGTCTTGTGAAGTAATAATTTTTTTATCCAAAATATCCCATAGATGTTCAATAGGATTGAGATCAGGACTTTGTGGGGGCCAATTCAAATTTTGAAGCCTTTCTTCCTTTTCCTTTTCAGTTAAATAATTCTGACAAAGGTTTGGCTTTTCATCTTGTATTTGAATTTCAGTGAGGTTTTTAGGAAAATCACCCGTCGTAATACTTTTGCACATTAACGGTTGCGTGCAAAAGTGTTAGGATAGGGGTGATTTTAAACTTTATTTTGATGCCTCATAAAAGGTAAAATAGTTCTTGTCCTAATACTTTTGCACAGCACTGTATATATACTAGGTGCGATTGGTAAATTGTCGCAATTATTTTGGTGCCTCATAAAAGATAAAATAGTTCTTGTCCTAATACTTTTGCACAGTACGGTATATATACTAGAAGCGATTGGTAAATTGCCGCAATTATTTTGGTGCCTCATAAAAGATAAAATAGTTCTTGTCCTAATACTTTTGCACGGTACTGTATATATACTAGATGCGATTGGTAAATTGTCGCAATTATTTTGATGCCTCGTAAAAGATAAAATAGTTCTTGTCCTAATACTTTTGCACAGCACTGTATATATACTAGAACCTTCACTAAGCTCTCACTGGTTTTTCATAAAAAGTACTGTTTTATTTACAAAAATTAGTTAGAAGCATGTCACTGAACATCATTTTTTCTTGTTGGTTTTTTAGTTTCTTATACGCCCCAATCAACTTACTCTGCTGTATAAATTCAATAGTGGCTTCCAACTTCATATTTTGCAAATGTAGTCTTTCCAAAGTTTTAAGTCTCTGTGCATTATCACAATTATTTTATATATATATATATATATTGCCATTTCCTTTCCTCCCAGTTTATTAAATTCACAATACTAGTGTAATATAATAATCTGGCCCGACCGAAGAAGGCGATGAAGCGTGGGTGTTTCCGGTCATTGAAAGGAACGGATGTTTGTTTGACCCTATTTCCGACAGATGCAGAAGTGACTCTGAGAAATTACGTAGGCGTCGAGTAGGCGTCGCGAATCGAGGCAAAACTTGGAAGATATATAAAGGCCTCGAAACAAGAAGTCAGAGACGAGTCTCCAGAAGTCGACAGTAGAAGAGAAGTCGAATCCAGTCAGTCTTGACAGTCTCCAGAAGTAGACAAGAAGAGAAGTCAAAGAAGAAGTCAGTCAGCCTCGACAGAAGTTAGTCTTGACAGGCAGACAAGTCTCGAGAAGTCGAAGAAGAAACTAGAAGAGTTAAGCAGAGAGAGGCTACACTCACGTCGAACCCCACGTCAGCCCCTGGAAGCGCTCCCTCAACTCTCTGTTCCTAGGCGACACGGTCCATCGTCGTTAATAAAAAATATTATGATATATTTTTATATATATACGTGTTTGTCTGTTTCTTGCTATATAACACTAGTTTCTCTTAGTCTACTGAGATATTGCCTAATAGGTTCTCCTGACTCTTGTCTTAGTGCCAGAAACTTACTTTTCTCAGCAATGACTAATCTTCTTTTTGGTTGGATAGACTTTAAAATTCTCTCCTTAATTTTCTTAAATTTTAAAATTTCAATTTCTTCAGGGTAAGTCATTAATGATACTTGTTTAACAGCTCTACCCACCTAAATAAACCTGTGATTTATTTTTGGTGTTGGCAATCCTTCAATTTTTTAACCCTTGAAACACTTTAGCCAAATTGTAACCGCTTCCGGGTTTTCCATGTCCAACATAGGTTTGTTTGGTGATGCCATTTTGAGATGATATTGATAAGTGTTCATTCAAACTTAATCTTGTGAGATCTCAACCTGTCCGTTTTCTCAGATATTTCACATATATATAGGGGTATAACTATATTAATTATTATTATTAGCTAGCCTATCCCACTACATTTACATTGTTCAAACTGTTGTCTTGATCTTTATTGCCGTATTCAGTACATTTCAGACACTTTGTGTGCTTTGGTCTTCTTCAGGTGAATGGAATTTTGAATTAAACCCTTTCTTTTTGGTTACTGTGGTGTATTGTCATCATTCCATGAGTCATGCCAATTCTGGAAGTCTTAGTTACTTGTTCACCACTGCTGTAGCTAGGTATTGAACTCACAACTCTTTGGGTCTAATCACTGGATCTAACCAACAATTTTGTCCACTGGGCCATATGTCCCTGAGAAAATTGGGAAGTAGCATTGCCCATGGAACGAGAACAATATACCCCAGTAATTTAAAGAAAGGGTTTAGTTTGAAATTCCAATCACCTGAAGAAGGGTGGAAAGTGCAACAATTGAAACATCGTGAATATGACAATAAAGATAAGGACAACGCCGAAAACATTGTAAATAATGTAAAAATGTCATATATATTTATATATATATATATATATATATATATATATATATCATATCTAAACATATATATATATATACATATATATATATATATATATATATATATATATATATATATCTTATATCTCAACACTGCTTACATTACATGACTCACTAGTTTTATGAAGCTCATCTTTTTTACTACTTACGATGCTAAATCATCGAAAGTTGAAAGCTTGGCCTATATTTCTTGTCTGTCAGTTAAGTGCCATACATGATACATGCTTTGGGTGATCATGTCTCGAAAGAGACATGACTGACTGGACAGAAGATTGTCCCGCAGTAGGTTGCCATTGCTTTCTGCGGTAGACTGACTGCCAGTCAACGCTATAGAACCCAATCTGTCCTGTTATTTGACTCAAGGCTAGAGGAAGAAGAGATGTATTATATTATTACATAGTAATTAGTGGGGGATCAGTTTATTAATTCATAACAATAGAAAACCGATCCCCCACTTTATGACCAGTAAAAGCCTTAATCATGATTCCAACTATTATATTCAGTCAGTGAGTTAAGTGCCATACGTGATACATGCTTTGGGTGATCATGTCTCGAAAAAGACATGACTGACTGGGCAGAAGATTATCCTGCAGTAGGTTGCCATTGCTTTCTGCGGTAGACTGGTTGCCAAACAAGGCTATAAAACACAATCTGTCCTATTATTTGACTCATAGCTAGAGGGAGAAGAGATGTATTATATTATTACGTAGGAATTAGTGGGGGATCAGTTTATTACTTCATAACAATAGAAAACCGATCCCCCACTTTATGACCAGTAAAAGCCTTAATCATGATTCCAACTATTATATTCAGTCAGTGAGTTAAGTGCCATACGTGATACATGCTTTGGGTGATCATGTCTCGAAAAAGACATGACTGACTGGGCAGAAGATTATCCTGCAGTAGGTTGCCATTTCTTTCTGTGGTAGACTGGTTCCCAGCCAAGGCTATGGAACCCAATCTGTCCTGTTATTTAGCCCATAGCTGGAGGGAAGATATGTATTAATACCTTTCCCAAGAGTATTTGTGCTAAATCCACTGCTATGAAAGTCAGTACTCAGTGTAGGGCCAGTAAGTTTTTTCATCTGAAACAATTCTGCACATATAAAAATCTACCATCTGCAAGTGCATTGAATACTGCTGCCATATCTGTTCGGGTGCTTCTGCTATTCACCTAGGTGTTCTTGACAAAATTCAACGGAGAATGTGTATTGTAATCGATCCCAACTTAGCAGCTCGGATACAGTCACTTTCTCACCGGTGCAATGTGGCTTCCCTGTATCTCTTTTACAAATACTTTCACAGCTTCTGTTTTGATGAATTTAGCTCACTCGTGCCCTCTGTATATGAATTTACTCAAGCCACAAGATTAGCAACTAGGTCCCACCCTACTGTCTGTAGACTATCTTGCATTAACATCTGGAAATATTTCCTGAAATTAGTAATTAAATATTTTCATACCAATAACCCTTATGCAGAATCTTTAAAAGAAATACTATAAAAATTAATTATTCTTGCACACATAATATATATAACTTTAATTCCCACAAGAGGCATAGTTTTAAGAATTTAGATATAACTAATATTAAATCTGGTATAATAAACTCTTGCAATTGTAGGCACATCAACTTTTGGGCTGTAGAAGGCAAGTATAAGTCTGCTCAACGGATCTACCAAGCCAATGTCTCTCCTCAAAATAATGAAAATAATTATCATGTTTACACTAAAATTTTGGAGAGTGAATTTAAACAATATTACTACTACCATAAATACTCCTTTTCACACCCAAATCTAAAATTCCAAACTTCATTTTTCCAGATTTTGGGAAATGAAAGAGGAGCAACTTAACCCAATAGTGAGTTGGAGATTAATAGGTTCAGCCCACACCTCCAATAACATTTGCAATTGATGCAATCTAAGTTTACTTGAAAAAATGAAAATATTAAAATATCCTAAGTGAAATTTGCTTTTAAACTTAAGAAAAGAATTTATATGCAAATGCAGTCATAAATTTAAATTCTGATTCAAACTTCCCAAAAACCAATTTAAAATTAAGATTTCTTTTAAATAGTTGTTTCTTTTCTGCTGATTAACGGTAAAATTAAATTATATTATCTAATGACCGCTTTTTTTAAAATCTATATTCCTTCTAATTCTATCATTTGTTTTAGTATCAATGCCATTATAGATTTAAATTTAATTTTCTAATAATTATTCTAAAATCTTAATTCCTTAAAATAGTTGTTTCATTTTTTTCTTATTAGCCATATAATAAAATTATATTTTATGATAACTTTCCGGCCTTAAATTATTTTTCTTTCTATTTCTATGGAATATTTTTGCCTAAATGATATTTGATCTGTTTATTTTGGGATTTATACAGTCATAAGTTTAAATTTATTTTAATTTTCTAATAATTCATCTAAAATTAAAATTCTTTAAAATAGTTGTTTCATTTCTTCTTCTTAGCCATATCATTTAATCATATTATACTAGCAGTATAGACCAGCATTGCTCAGGTGTAATGAAAGCTTTAAAATTAATCTATGGTCCTGGAGCTCAGACTCTTTGGACATTGGTACGAAACACTAAAAAGCAATAGTTGTTTCCAGTTAAAGCGAAACCATAGACTGAAAGAAAAATGAATGGATGTAAGTCAAATTTTGATTTCCTGGTATCAATATTAAATAAGATTTTTCATCGTAAACTAAATTTTGAAGACTAAAAAGTCCTCTGAGTAAATGGTATCATGGCTGAGGCTAAGAACTACAATTATACCTACTTAGAGCTAAACCTGAAGCAAAAACTAAAATAAAAGGGCTGAAAAAAATACAGACATATAGGCAGATAAACAGACACACACACAAACCTTGCCTTTTATATATATATTATCAATTTTCTGCACTATTGTAAGAACTGCAACCTTGAAACTTCTGAATATCATTTCTTATGTCTTTGTCTATGAGTGTATCAAATTTGATTAAAATTGAACCCCTCCTTCTATAACCCAATGTTTTTGATTATGAACTTTCAATATTTATTGGGGACCTCAACACAAAACCTAGCTAAGAACACTCGCAGATGCTTATAGTACAACTGTGTAAATTTTCAAGAAAATCAGTTCAGCTGTTTTGGAGTCTATAGGTAATGGACACACACAGACACACACACACACACACACATATACACACACATACAGACAAAGTTTCATTTATAACAAAGTTTAGATAATAGCTTCCCATTCTTTATCCATTTTCCTTCTCGGTTAAGTTTCAACTTAAGTTATTGAACCAATTTATTTTGATATTAACATTATTCATGGCCCTTTAAGAGGGATCTTTTTAAGGCTGTTATTTTGTCTGACCTATTTCTTTCCTATTTATATTTTTTTTTTCAGTTTTTATTTTTATTTCATTTTATTATATCTGTTTTTGCTACCGTCACCAGAGTGACAAACTTACTAGTTCCGACAACATGAATCCACCACGTTTTTTCTTTTATTCTTTTTCTACTCCTTTTTTCCTCACACTCACTTTCATTTTTTACACAAACCCAAATAAATAAATTTATTTTGCCATAATGATTTGTTTTCACTGATGAGATGGGTGTTAAATTCACTCATCAAAATGGCCATCTGATCTTGGGAAATCAGAATTATATATATATATATATATATATATGTGTGTGTGTGTGTGTGTGTGTGTGTGTGTGTGTATATATACACACACACACACACACACACACACACACACACACATATATATATATATATATATATATATATAGTGTTTAATTGATAGTATTTAGTGCCAAGGTTGTTATTTTTCAGTGGTTATTACTGATAAAATTTATTTTGGCAAGCTGGTTTTTATCATAAAGTGCTTGATATCTTTGTATAGGTAAAACATAGATAGTTACAAAGAGTTCATCTCTTTTATAGAACAGATTCATGTTGACTTCAATGTTTGGGGAGGTCATTGTTATGATCCAGTCAGTCATCAGGGCTGTTTGTTTTCAGTTCTTACTATCCTCAGCATCCTTCTGTAAGACCACGTTTCTGCTGTCTCACGCCTCTCCTTCATTTTTGATGAGATGTCTAACATTCACTTTCATACAGAAGTACAGATATCACATAGCAATCCAGCACTCTTTTCTGTGTTTCCTGTCTCTCAGTACTCTGGTTATCTTTTGAAATATATTCCACTAACACACATAGATAAATCTTCGTCCTACAGCACGAATGCTGGTGTCCCACAAGGCTCTATCCTGGGCCCAACACTCTTCCTTATTTTCATCAACGACCTCCCAGATGAGATCAAGTCCCAAGTAGGCATCTACGCAGATGACACTACAATATACTCCCACTCCAGTAAGAAACCTGTCGTGGCGGACAGACATAATCTCGCTGCTGACCTTGAGCAGGATCTACACTCTGTGGTGAACTGGGGCAAGAAGTGGCTTGTCAACTTCAATTCATCTAAGACCAACCTGTTGTCTGTCAACCATTACAGGCAACCTCTTCTGCCTCCCATAAGCATGGACCAGATGATTCTCCCGGAGAGTAATACACTACGCCTCCTTGGACTTACCCTGTCCTCAGACCTCAAATGGAAGCACTATATTGAATCCATAGCAAAATCTACTGCTAAGAAGATTGGGTCACTATGTCGATCCAGGATGTTTTTTCCACCTGAATCCATCCTGCATATATACAAGTCAACCATCCGTCCGTGCATGGAGTACTGCTGCCATTTATGGTCAGGTGCCCCTGCCGTTCTCCTCAGTGTTCTTGACAAGCTCCAAAGGAGAGTCTGTAATGTGATAGGTACTGATCTGGCGACTCGTCTGCAGCCACTTTCCCATCGTCAAAATGTGGCCTCCCTCTGTCTCTTCTATAAATACTTTCATGGCTTCTGCTCAGATGAGCTTAAGTCACTGATGCCTCCTCAACAGGTGTTTACCCGTGCAACCAGACTGGTAACTGGGTCCCACCCATTCACAGTCAGGTTAGCCAAACGCAGACGACAATTCTACTCCTGCAGCTTCCTCTCTCGCACTTCCCGCCTGTGGAACTCACTCCCGTATTCCTGCTTTCCTGACGGCTACGACCTCCAGAAATTTAAAAGCAAAGTTAATACTCACCTACTAACCACTGGCCTCTAGCTCTCTCCCCTCCCCTGTATAACCTTCCCTTTCTCTCCGCCCATGTACCTGTCATTGCACCTGCTTTCTCAGCTTTCTATTGTTCCTTTCTAACTAGCTTGTACTCCTCACTCTTTTCTAATTAATCTTTCTACATTTATGTAACCCCCTGCACATCAGTGGCGTTTCTGCCTTGCTCGGGGTGAAATGATTAAAAAAAAAAAATAAATAAACGTAAATAAAAAATCTTTTCACCCTTTAATATGTTTAAAAGGAACTTTGTAACTTGTTTCTTTCAGCTTATATGAAAACAACAATTAATTTTATACTCAATAATAAACTAATTTACATTTGTAGAGCTGTGTTTGAAGATTATTTCTTTTCTTCACTTTTCATACACATTTTCCTCTACAAGTATATATATATGAGAGCCAATATACCTTCACCAGTCAAGGTACACAAAGAAACAAGGTACTTGACAGACAGACAGACAGACAGACAGACGGACAAACAGATAGATAGATAGATAGATAGATAGATAGATAGATCCAAAAATAAACTTGGGTTTTATATAATCCCATGCTTTGTGCTTTGTCAGTGTCAAAAACTGAAGTTTGATATTAAAACCAGAAAGGAAAAGAAAAAGCTAATTTTAAAAACCACCAAAATATATTTTTTCTCTCAAAACTGAGTTTTCGAAAATCAAAATAGTAAGAAAAAATAACAAAAACTCCTCCAAAATAAATGTAATCTCTAAATTTTACCTACCTACCTACCTACCTACCAGATCATATTCATATTTATCAAAAGAAATGAGACACTCAGGTATAAATCAATTTGATTAACTTCTACTTGTGTAATATATTACCTTGAATGGCTGATTTAAGCAACAGATACATCCAGCTGTAGATAATGTCAACAGAAGTGACAACCGGCTGGAAAAGTAATAGGTCTGACCTGAGGGATGGGGTGATTGACAGATACATCCGACTATAAATAAAGTCAGCAAAACGACAACCCAAAGAAGCAAAAATGCTTGGTCATGTGAGTCATGCTGTAGTCTAGAATTTTGGCTAAAGAAAAGAAACTCTCGCTGGCTTCCATCTCTCGACACCTCCTTCATGTGCACAAACTCTCTCTAACTGAGTTCATGACTTGAATAACCTAGTCAATCAATTAAGTGCCATACATGATACACGCTTGGGCAATCATGTCTTGAAAGAGACATGACTGACTAGGCAGAGAATTTTTCCATAGTAGATTGCCACTACTTTCTACAGTAGACTGGTTGCCAACCAAGGCTATAGAACCCAATCTGTTCTTCTATTCAACCCATAGCTGGTGGGAGAAGAGATGGATTATATTATATTATTATATTAATAGGTAATAATTAGTGGGAATCAGTTTATTACTTCACAACAATAGAAAACAGGAATTCTATTTTAGGTTCAACGGAAGCTTTAATTGTATATTTTTCTGATTATATTAGCTTGTACTAATTCTAGGGGGATCCATTTATTACTTTATAACAATAGAAAACCCATTCCCCATTTTATGCCCAGTAAAAGCTTTAAGAAAAGGAAGAAATGTTGCTTATGACCATAAAGAATAGGAAGTTATGGAGAGCCATGATCACTCACTTCCTGAAGGGACACGACATTTAAAAGATGTCTTTTTATTTTACGTAGTATACAAATTGCAGTTGTGTTGAGGGAATGGTCTACTTTGTTGAAGGACATTTATTACTAAGATCTACAAAAGATAGGAAGTTATGGAGAGCCATGATCACTCACTTCCTGAAGGGACACGACATTTAAAAGATGTCTTTCTATTTTACGTAGTATACAAATTGCAGTTGTGTTGAGGGAATGGTCTACTTTGTTGAAGGACATTTGTTACTAAGATCTACAAAAGATAGGAAGTTATGGAGAGCCATGATCACTCACTTCCTGAAGGGACACGACATTTAAAAGATGTCTTTCTATTTTACGTAGTATACAAATTGCAGTTGTGTTGAGGGAATGGTCTACTTTGTTGAAGGACATTTGTTACTAAGATCTACAAAAGATAGGAAGTTATGGAGAGCCATGATCACTCACTTCCTGAAGGGACACGACATTTAAAAGATGTCTTTCTATTTTACGTAGTATACAAATTGCAGTTGTGTTGAGGGAATGGTCTACTTTGTTGAAGGACATTTGTTACTAAGATCTACAAAAGATAGGAAGTTATGGAGAGCCATGATCACTCACTTCCTGAAGGGACACTACATTTAAAAGATGTCTTTTCATTTTACGTAGTATACAAATTGCAGTTGTGTTGAGGGAATGGTCTACTTTGTTGAAGGACATTTGTTACTAAGATCTACAAAAGATAGGAAGTTATGGAGAGCCATGATCACTCACTTCCTGAAGGGACACGACATTTAAAAGATGTCTTTTTATTTTACGTAGTATACAAATTGCAGTTGTGTTGAGGGAATGGTCTACTTTGTTGAAGGACATTTGTTACTAAGATCTACAAAAGATAGGAAGTTATGGAGAGCCATGATCACTCACTTCCTGAAGGGACACGACATTTAAAAGATGTCTTTCTATTTTACGTAGTATACAAATTGCAGTTGTGTTGAGGGAATGGTCTACTTTGTTGAAGGACATTTGTTACTAAGATCTACAAAAGATAGGAAGTTATGGAGAGCCATGATCACTCACTTCCTGAAGGGACACGACATTTAAAAGATGTCTTTCTATTTTACGTAGTTTACAAATTGCAGTTGTGTTGAGGGAATGGTCTACTTTGTTGAAGGACATTTGTTACTAAGATCTACAAAAGATAGGAAGTTATGGAGAGCCATGATCACTCACTTCCTGAAGGGACACTACATTTAAAAGATGTCTTTTCATTTTACGTAGTATACAAATTGCAGTTGTGTTGAGGGAATGGTCTACTTTGTTGAAGGACATTTGTTACTAAGATCTACAAAAGATAGGAAGTTATGGAGAGCCATGATCACTCACTTCCTGAAGGGACACTACATTTAAAAGATGTCTTTTTATTTTACGTAGTATACAAATTGCAGTTGTGTTGAGGGAATGGTCTACTTTGTTGAAGGACATTTGTTACTAAGATCTACAAAAGATAGGAAGTTATGGAGAGCCATGATCACTCACTTCCTGAAGGGACACGGCATTTAGAAGATGTCTTTCTATTTTAAGTAGTATACAAATTGCAGTTGTGTTGAGGGAATGATCTACTTTGTTGAAGGACATTTGTTACTAAGATCTACAAAAGATAGGAAGTTATGGAGAGCCATGATCACTCACTTCCTGAAGGGACACTACATTTAAAAGATGTCTTTCTATTTTAAGTAGTATACAAATTGCAGTTGTGTTGAGGGAATAGTCTAGTTTGTTGAAGGACATTTGTTGCTAAGATCTACAAAGGATAGGAAGTTATGGAGAGCCATGATCACCCACTTCTTGAAGGGAGTCAACATCTAAAAAAAGATGTTTTTTTCTATTTTAACTAGTATACAGCTTTGCAGTTGTGCTGAGTGAATAGTCCAGTGTGTTGAAGGACGTTTGTTATTAAGCTGTACAAAGGATAGGACATGATGGAGAGCCATGATCACCCGCTTTCTGAAGGGCGACAACACATAGAAGATGATGTTTTTCTATTTTAACTATATGCAGATTTGCAGTTGTGTTGGTCAAATTTGTTGAAGGACATTTGTTATTAAGATCTACAAAGCATAAGAAATTATAGACAACCATGATTACTAACATCTTGAATACCAACAACAATTTTTCTAATACCAATTTATCGTGCATATAAATCTCTCAAACTAATAATTGACTGCATAATTTATCAGTAGAATGGAAAGCAACTTGATTCGGGCAATGCCAGGTATAAATGCTAGTAGATATATATCAGAAGATGTGTGGGAGTACAGTGTACATATCTGAATCAAGTAATTAATAAAAATTCAATAAATAGATGAGCATATGTTGAACCTAAATATAGACGTCGTCTTAAGAGCTGAACTGAAATTAAACCTTTTGCAAAAACCAGCTCAAATAATCTCTCGGAGATTAACAAAATCAGAAATAATCAATTATGATTGCAAATCCCTTAATTTATCCATGGAGGATTAACTTTTTCTTGGAAATGACAAAGGAGTGTTCATCTGGTAAACATCTCAATGCGTAACATTCAATACGTTCAAAATCAAACGACTGGTGTTCCACCATCACCGAAGAGAAGCTGAATTAATTTAGAAATCTGTGTGATAAAGAAATTTTAAAAGATTTTTTTGGTTTTAATAATTTCACCCCAAGCAAGGTGGCTATAAATAAAGTCAGCAAAATGAGAACCCAGAAAAAGCAAAAATGCTTGGCCATGTGCAGGGGACAACATAAGAGAGTTGAAGTTTTGGACAGGAGGAGTGAAAAAAAAAAGACAAACCAGCTACAGAAGGAGAAAGAGAAAGGGCAAGAGAAGGATATGAACACAGGAGTGAAGACAGTTACGAAGGTAGAGAGAAAGGAAAAGAACAAGATACACGGGGTGATGTGGAAAGAGTGAAGAGAAAGACGAACCAGCTACAGGGGGTGAAAGAGAAAGGGCAAGAGAAGGATATGAACACAGGAGTGAAGACAGTTACGAAGGTAGAGAGAAAGGAAAAGAACAAGATACACGGGGTGATGTGGAAAGAGTGAAGAGAAAGACGAACCAGCTACAGGGGGTGAAAGAGAAAGTTCAAGAGAAGGATATGAACACAGGAGTGAAGACAGTTGCGAAGGTAGAGAGAAAGGAAAAGAACAAGATACATGGGGTGATGTGGAAAGGGCTGGAGTTAAGTGGATAAGAGATGGGAATTGACTTTGCATTTAAATTCTTGGAGGTTATAGCCATCAGGAAAGCAAGTATATGGAAAGGAGTTCCACAGGCAGGAAGCGCGAGAAAAGAAGCTGATGGAGTAGAATTGTCACCTGCATTTGGTTGATCTAACTGTAAAAGGGTGGGACCTTGTTGCCAGTCTGGTTGCCTGAGTAAATTCTTGTGGAGGGGACACCAGTGACCTAAGTTCGTTGGAGCAGAAGCCATGAAAATATTTGTAGAAAGAGACAGAGGGAAGCCACATCTCGCCGATGAGAAAGTGGCTGAAATTGAACTGCCAAGTTGGTCATGCCACATTGAATACACCGGTTCCCGTTCGATCACTGAAGTTAAGTAGCGTTAGGCCTGGTCAGTACTTAGATGGGTGACTGCTTGGGAATACCAGGTGCTGTAAGCGTTTAGTGACGGATGTGTGTTGTGGTGAAGTGGATATCAGCCCGGAAAGAGAAATCGATGAGCCAAGTTTAAATTCCAGGTGAATGCCCTGCATTCACTTGCGCGCTGTTAACCTTGGGAAAGGTATTAATCCATCCCTTTCCTCCAGTTATGGGTTAAATAACAGGATTGAACTTGGGACCATGCCCTTAAACAAATCTCAATGAATCTTCCTCCATCGGGAAGGAAGCCAGCTCAACCTGACTAGGGTGAATGCAGCTTGCTTCTGCCAAGTCCGTACTTATCACATTACAGATTCGCCTTTGGAGACTGTCAAAAACACTAAGATGAACAGCAAAGATTAAATTTAGAAATTTCCCCAAATTATTTTAACAGGAAAAAGCTACTAATATATGAAATATAAAAGGATCAGTAGTTTTCAGTTTCAGATTTAATTTTTATAATTAAATTGGAATTAAATTTAATCTCCACTTGAAAAAGATAAATAATTGTTTATGCAATCAGTTGGATAACGGAAAGGATTAGTAAACGATAAATCCGTCAAAACTTCTATTCAGTGATCATTACATACAGTCGTGTGTAAAAGTATTAGGACAAGAATCATTTTATCTTTTATGAGACATATTGACAGAAAATAAATAATTTAATTAAAGTAATTTTATTTGATTTACTCAACAAATGCTTTAACAAGAAAAATACTTGTTACAAAATAAATTTAATACTTAGCATAATAGCCTTTTGCTTTGAAATAATAAAATAATTGCGTCAATTTACCAATCGCACCTAGTATATATATATATATATATATATATATACAGTCGTGTGCAAAAGTATTAGGACAAGAACTATTTTATCTTTTACGAGGCATATTGACAGAAAATAAACAATTTAATTAAAGTAATTTTATTTGATTTACTCAACAAATGCTTTAACAAGAAAAAATACTTATTAGAAAATAAATTTAATATTTAGTATAATAGCCTTTGGCTTTAAAATAATAAAATAATTGCGACAATTTAACAATCGCACCTAGTGTATACATATATATATATATATATATATATATATATATATCCGAGTGGGTACGGAATGAAGAAATAATTTTTTTACATCCAAAACAGTAATTTAAAATAGTGCTTGATATATGATGTATAGAGCTCTGAATATTTATTATAAATTATGTTTTAGAACATGTACATTATTTTTTATTTTTTAAATTATATTAAAAAATAATGTACATGTTCTAAAACATAATTTATAATATATATATATATATATATACACAGTACTGTGCAAAAGTATTAGGACAATAACTATTTTATCTTTTATGAGGCATATTGACAGAAAATAAACAATTTAATTAAAGTAATTTTATTTGATTTACTCAACAAATGCTTTAACAAGAAAAAAATACTTGTTACAAAATAAATTTAAGATTTAGTATAATGGCCTTTTGCTTTGATCCCAGCCTTCATTCTGTCAGGCATTGACATCACAAGCTTCTTCAATGTATCTAATGGTATCTCCTGCCAAGCAGCTTGTATTTGTTCCCAAAGTGTGTCTTGCAAAGTAACATTGAATTCATCAATTCGAGAGGGGGGGAATAAAAAAAAGTCAGTCATATCCAAGGATAATAGAATAATGAGTAGTTTCAAAATAACTTGTTTAATAAAAAATAGGAAAAATTAAATATAACTTCTTTTTGATAAATTTCTTTTGCACCTAGTTTTAAATAATCAATATTTATTAGCAATTTAATTGGCTTTTTACCATGTATTTGAATTTCAGTGAGGTTTTAGGAAAATCACGCTTGTCCTAATACTTTTGCACACTACAGATAGTGTGCAAAAGTGTTAGGACAGAGGGGATTTTAAACTTTATTTTGATAAAAGATAAAGTGTTCTTGTCCTAAGACCTTTGCATAGTACTGTATATAGTAATGATGTTTCACTATTTGTTTTCATCAGTTAATATGTATTCTAGGTCAGGAGAGGAATATACACAGTTAACATTTACCCCATTACAGGCATTATTATATCCATGATATAGTAACACTTTAACACACAGACAGGACAGAACAGAATAACTGAAAGAAAAGGAATGACAAACATGCTTTGATCTGAAAGAGATTTTTATGTTGCTAAATCATACACAAAATTATATACACACTCTTACACTTGTCCTACACAGACAAAATATAACAAATGTATACAATAACAAGCAGTGTGAAGAAGTGCAGAGCCAAAGAGTCTTACTTGTAATAACTCAATTTGATAGAAATTGAAGGTGATAGAGGATTCTTATATAATTTTGGAGAAGCCATACTTATATTTTCTAAATGAGACTTTGTGCAGCTCTGATTTATCTTCTATGTCTCTGGTAAAGACATATTTCCCAATGAGAAAACAGGACGTGATTTGTATATCCCAGCAAGAAGACTACAAGCCTGAGAAACATTTCCTATGAGAAAATGGTTCTATGGGTGTATATGCTTATCCATGGCAGATGCCCTGAGCAGCCAAATTTATCATTTGCTTGTGCTAAATCAAGAAAACTGCTCATGCTGACTCCAGGTAGCTAACTGAGTGACCACTTTCATTAGTCTATGAATTAATAACATTAAGTGGTCATCATGTAACCCTTGTGACTTCATCAATTTTTGCATTGCTGCAGTGACATAGCAAATACTAAAATCATACATAGAAATTCATTTGAAATGATTTTACTATAGGAATGCATTGCAAATTATTTACTAGCCATTTATGTAAGATGTCTTATCACTGATAGGATTTATTAAACAAATCCATCCAAACTTTCATTCCGTCTAATGATTACATATATAGTGACATAGCAAATACTAAAAGCATATCTAGAAATTCATTGGAAATGATTTTACTATAGGAATGCATTGCAAATTATTTACTAGCCATTTATGTAAGCTGTCTTATCACTGATAGGATTTATTAAACAAATCCATCCAAACTTTCATTCCCTCTAATGATTACATATATAGTGACATAGCAAATACTAAAAGCATATATAGAAATTCATTGGAAATGATTTTACTATAGGAATGCATTGCAAATTATTTACTAGCCATTTATGTAAGCTGTCTTATCACTGATAGGATTCAATGTTTACTAACATGATGAAATGTTGTAAATTGTCACCTGCTCCTATTTTTTATTTTGTGCATGCACATTGTTTTTTAGTTTGTCAAATGCACAGTATAGTAGAGTCAGTTGGGCACCCTCTCTAAGACAAAGACCACTCTGACACAATTTCCTCTGCCAGAAATTTGGAATCAGTATTCTATACTGCCTGGCATTCCTGCCAGAAGCTCTAATATTTCAGAGTGTTTGGATATCAATCTGATGAGTACAGAGAATTCAGAAAGAGTTGAATGATATATATATATATCCAATGAACATGACGGTGTTTGGAGTGATCACTAGCATTTGCCACTTCATGCCTCCATTAATCTTGAGCCTTAGGCTCAATGCAGAAGCCTACACAAAGTGCCTTGAGGAGGTAGTTCTACCCTGGGTCAAGAGGGTGACTACTGTAACACTCTGTATCTGACAATAGGACTCTTCACCATGACACATGTCAGGTAACCCCACTCATGTTTGTCAGGCAATTTCTGTGACCACATCAACCCTTACATCTAGCCATCGAACTCCTCAGACTGAAATCATCTTGATTATTATGTATTGGGTGCAGTTGAGCAAGAGACCAGTAAAACTCCTTTTAACATCGTCAATGAACTGAAGGCAAGTATTGTGGAAGCATTCACCAACTCAGTCAAGGAGACTATTTAGAAGAACTGCAGGTGATTCCAAAGCCATCTGTAGCTAGAAGCCAATGCTGATTTTATTGTATAAATTACTCTTTAGTATTTCAAGATATTTTTATGTAATTTTTGTAAATATATGTGTTAAAATGAGATGTCAATATTGTTGAAGTTTTTGGGTACTCTTGTATGGGTACCCTTGTATATTAGTGGGATGTGCGTTGTGGCACATTGGATATTGACTCGGCACGAGAAATCGGAGAGCCGAGTTCGAATTCCAGTTGAATTCCTTGCATTCACTAGCGCGCAAATACCCTTGGGAAAGGTATTAATCTGAATATTCCTTCCAGTTATGGGTTAAATAACAGGACAGATTGGGTTCTATAGCCTTGGTTGGCAACCAGTCTACTGCAGAAAGCAATGGCAACCTACTGCAGGATAATCTTCTGCCCAGTCAGTCATGTCTCTTTCGAGACATGATCACCCAAAGCATGTATCACGTATGGCACTTAACTGACTGTATATTAGTGAGCCAGACATGAGTTGACTCATTTTATAGTTCACCAGTGGAAGGGTTAATCAATCAGAAGGCTCTTAATATTCACTGCGACGTGTATAAAAGGTGACTATATTTTCCTGAGTATTGGTGATATAGTTTGATTCAGCAGAGTGTCTGACTCGTGATCGTTAATCTTTGATGTTGTTTCATTGAACAGATTATGTACTGCGCTGTATTCTATATTCATAAACTATGACGGACATGGTCAACAAATGTTATTTTCATTTTTGTAGAATTGAGGCTACAATTCATCCATTGTACCCTGTACATAGTAAAATAATCAAATACTAAAAGTATGTATATAAACTGCAAATTGATTTACTACTGACATTTTTTTTAAATATTTCGATCTTAAAAAATACATTGTAAATGCTTTTACTATAGAAAATGCTTTTACTATAGAAAATCCTTTAAAAACAATGAAAAATGTGATAAATCAAGAAGTTATTGACAGAATAGAGTATTAAACATATAATTTTTGCAGTCTTCCATTTTCATATTGCAAAACATTTTTAATGACAATATTAGTAATGGAACTGAGGTCTTAAATGGCACCTGCAATTTCCGATTGCTTTCTTTAATTAATACAAGATAATGCACTGCTGTGAATTGCTTCAGGATTAAAACATAGAAAAAAACTAATGTTTTTTTAGATGAAGCGTTGTCAGCCATTATTATTAAGTTTTGACTCGTATTTACTTCCATCTTCATTTTGTATTGGATGAAGTGTTGTCAGCCATTATTATTAATTTTTGATTAGGATTTACTTTCATCATCACTTTTTATTAGATGAAGTGTTGGTCAGCCATTATTATTAATTTTTGACTAGTATTTATTTTCATCTTTATTTTTTATTATATGAAGTGTTGTCAGTCATTATTATTAATTTTTAACTTGGATTTACTTTCATCTTCATTTCTTTTATTGATGAAACATTGTCAGCCATTATTATTAATTTTTGACTGGTATTTACTTTCATCTTCTTTTATTATGAGATGAAGCATTGTGAGCCATTACTATTCATTTTTGACTAGTATTTACTTTCTTCTCTGTTTCTTTTATTATGTGAATCAATGTCAACCCTTACCATTAATGCGTTCTTTAGTCTTGATTTATTTATTAAATCAAGCATTGTCAATCATTTTTTAATAATTTTTGACTAGTATTAGAAACTGATAATCTTATTCCTGCAGGATTTGGGTAACAGATTGAGATTTTAGCTATTTTCAGTTTCTGAAAGAACAGAAGAAAATGAATTGCTGTAACTTTTGTCACAATTAAAATACAGAAAAAAAGTTAGCAAACACAAAACAATTTTAGCTTTCGAATTTCATCAATTTTATTGACTTTTTCTCTCTACTCATATTTTCTAAAGCCAAAGAAACAGAGAAAAGAATGATAGAAATATTTCTTTTATTTTGTTATTAGATCAAACACTGCGAGCTGTTATTAATTTTCATTAATGTTCATATTAAATGTTTTTACTGCTTTTTAGTGCAACTTTACAAAAGTTGGCCAAGAGTAGACAGGATTGGCAATAAAGTAAAAGACCGCAGAGAAAATAAAACCTGTTTCTTTTTTGCCTTTTCACAGCTTGATATAATATCAAAACTAAACATAAAAGAAACACTTCATTTATTGTTTTTTTTTGCATACTCTCTTAGTATAAGCAGTATTTTTATTATGGCAAACATTATCAATCATTATTAATTCTTAAACGGTATTTACTATCATCTTCTTTTTATCATGACGAATTTTTGTCAACTCCTATCATTAATATTTAGATGAAGCATTGTAAGTTATTATTAATTTTTGACTAATATTTACTTTCATCTTCATTTTTTATTAGATGAAGCATTGTCAGCCATTATTATTAATTTTTGACTAATATTTATTTTCATCTTCATTTTTTATTAGATGAAGCATTGTCAGCCATTATTATTAATTTTTGACTAATATTTATTTTCATCTTCACTTTTTATTAGATGAAGCGTTGTCAGCCATTATTATTAATTTTTGACTAATATTTACTTTCATCTTCATTTTTTGTTAGATGAAGCGTTGTCAGCCATTATTATTAATTTTTGACTAATATTTATTTTCATCTTCATTTTTTATTAGATGAAGCGCTGTCAGCCATTATTATTAATTTTTGACTAATATTTATTTTCATCTTCATTTTTTATTAGATGAAGCGTTGTCAGCCATTATTATTAATTTTTGACTAATATTTATTTTCATCTTCATTTTTTATTAGATGAAGCGTTGTCAGCCATTATTATTAATTTTTGACTAATATTTACTTTCATCTTCATTTTTTATTAGATGAAGCGTTGTCAGCCATTATTATTAATTTTTGACTAATATTTAGTTTCATCTTCATTTTTTATTAGATGAAGCATTGTCAGCCATTATTATTAATTTTTGACTAATATTTATTTTCATCTTCATTTTTTATTAGATGAAGCATTGTCAGCCATTATTATTAATTTTTGACTAATATTTATTTTCATCTTCATTTTTTATTAGATGAAGCATTGTCAGCCATTATTATTAATTTTTGACTAATATTTATTTTCATCTTCATTTTTTATTAGATGAAGCGTTGTCAGCCATTATTATTAATTTTTGACTAATATTTATTTTCATCTTCATTTTTTATTAGATGAAGCATTGTCAGCCATTATTATTAATTTTTGACTAATATTTATTTTCATCTTCATTTTTTATTAGATGAAGCATTGTCAGCCATTATTATTAATTTTTGACTAATATTTTATTTTCATCTTCATTTTTTATTAGATGAAGCGTTGTCAGCCATTATTATTAATTTTTGACTAATATTTATTTTCATCTTCATTTTTTATTAGATGAAGCATTGTCAGCCATTATTATTAATTTTTGACTAATATTTTATTTTCATCTTCATTTTTTATTAGATGAAGCGTTGTCAGCCATTATTATTAATTTTTGACTAATATTTATTTTCATCTTCATTTTTTATTAGATGAAGCATTGTCAGCCATTATTATTAATTTTTGACTAATATTTTATTTTCATCTTCATTTTTTATTAGATGAAGCGTTGTCAGCCATTATTATTAATTTTTGACTAATATTTATTTTCATCTTCATTTTTTATTAGATGAAGCATTGTCAGCCATTATTATTAATTTTTGACTAATATTTTATTTTCATCTTCATTTTTTATTAGATGAAGCGTTGTCAGCCATTATTATTAATTTTTGACTAATATTTATTTTCATCTTCACTTTTTATTAGATGAAGCATTGTCAGCCATTATTATTAATTTTTGACTAATATTTATTTTCATCTTCACTTTTTATTAGATGAAGCGTTGTCAGCCTTATTATTAATTTTTGACTAATATTTACTTTCATCTTCATTTCTTATTAGATGAAGCATTGTCAGCCATTATTATTAATTTTTGACTAGTATTTACTTTCATCTTCATTTCTTATTAGATGAAGCATTGTCAGCCATTATTATTAATTTTTGACTAATATTTATTTTCATCTTCATTTTTTATTAGATGAAGCATTGTCAGCCATTATTATTAATTTTTGACTAATATTTATTTTCATCTTCACTTTTTATTAGATGAAGCGTTGTCAGCCATTACTATTAATTTTTGACTAATATTTACTTTCATCTTCATTTCTTATTAGATGAAGCATTGTCAGCCATTATTATTAATTTTTGACTAATATTTACTTTCATCTTCATTTCTTATTAGATGAAGCATTGTCAGCCATTATTATTAATTTTTGACTAGTATTTACTTTCATCTTCATTTCTTATTAGATGAAGCATTGTCAGCCATTATTATTAATTTTTGACTAATATTTATTTTCATCTTCATTTTTTATTAGATGAAGCGTTGTCAGCCATTATTATTAATTTTTGACTAATATTTATTTTCATCTTCACTTTTTATTAGATGAAGCGTTGTCAGCCATTATTATTAATTTTTGACTCATATTTATTTTCATCTTCACTTTTTATTAGATGAAGCATTGTCAGCCATTATTATTAATTTTTGACTCATATTTATTTTCATCTTCATTTTTTATTAGATGAAGCATTGTCAGCCATTATTATTAATTTTTGACTCATATTTATTTTCATCTTCACTTTTTATTAGATGAAGCATTGTCAGCCATTATTATTAATTTTTGACTCATATTTATTTTCATCTTCATTTTTTATTAGATGAAGCATTGTCAGCCATTATTATTAATTTTTGACTAATATTTACTTTCATCTTCACTTTTTATTAGATGAAGCATTGTCAGCCATTATTATTAATTTTTGACTAATATTTATTTTCATCTTCATTTTTTATTAGATGAAGCATTGTCAGCCATTATTATTAATTTTTGACTAATATTTACTTTCATCTTCACTTTTTATTAGATGAAGCATTGTCAGCCATTATTATTAATTTTTGACTCATATTTATTTTCATCTTCATTTTTTATTAGATGAAGCATTGTCAGCCATTATTATTAATTTTTGACTCATATTTATTTTCATCTTCATTTTTTATTAGATGAAGCATTGTCAGCCATTATTATTAATTTTTGACTCATATTTATTTTCATCTTCACTTTTTATTAGATGAAGCATTGTCAGCCATTATTATTAATTTTTGACTAATATTTATTTTCATCTTCATTTTTTATTAGATGAAGCATTGTCAGCCATTATTATTAATTTTTGACTAATATTTACTTTCATCTTCACTTTTTATTAGATGAAGCATTGTCAGCCATTATTATTAATTTTTGACTAATATTTATTTTCATCTTCACTTTTTATTAGATGAAGCATTGTCAGCCATTATTATTAATTTTTGACTCATATTTATTTTCATCTTCATTTTTTATTAGATGAAGCATTGTCAGCCATTATTATTAATTTTTGACTAATATTTTATTTTCATCTTCATTTTTTATTAGATGAAGCGTTGTCAGCCATTATTATTAATTTTTGACTAATATTTATTTTCATCTTCATTTTTTATTAGATGAAGCATTGTCAGCCATTATTATTAATTTTTGACTAATATTTTATTTTCATCTTCATTTTTTATTAGATGAAGCATTGTCAGCCATTATTATTAATTTTTGACTAATATTTACTTTCATCTTCATTTTTTATTAGATGAAGCGTTGTCAGCCATTATTATTAATTTTTGACTAATATTTATTTTCATCTTAAATTTAAATTAAATTAGACCTGCAAACAGTTGTATTAGAAAGTGCTCAATAAATGTCTGAAGGAAGATGAATAATCAGCATGTAGGTCATTACGATATGGTAGGAAAGATCAGTGAGTTACACTACCGTGGTTTTGAGCCTTTTGGTTGCGTCAGATGATTTGTTTTGTAAGTTACCAGACAAATTAGCTGATGAAACCGAAAAGGTCAAAGCCATAGTTGATCTTCCCTATATATATATATATATATATATATATATATATATATATATATATATATATATATATATATATATATATATATATATATCGAGAGATAGAGAGAGAGAGAGGGTATTCATGGTCGAGAGGTCTAAAACGTTGCCAGATCAAATGGTAGCTTCCCCTATGTAAATAGGGGTCACAGGTTCGAATCCTGCCGAATGGCACACATTTTCATAATAACAATTTATTGTAAATAATCAGGCCGGTAGATATAAACATATAATACTGTTTGATTAAAAAACAGAATATCTACTTAAATACATATCTATAAAAATTTATGTTCAAACAATTCAAATTCATTTCAAATTGTCAGTTGTTTATAACCAAGTTTAGTTAAAATTCGTTAATTTCCGTAATATATATATATATATATGTATTTATGAATATTGAGGTCAGCACCAAGTAGTCACAGTCTATCTCATGTTTCAACACAAGCTTCAGACCCTAGATAATGTGTTTTGACTAAATAAATAAATAAATAAACAAATTAAGTTACTAGTAAACAAATTCAGAGATCTATCTGAAGGCGAATTTGCATGGCGAATGATGCGTTCCAGAAGTTGAGTAAGGTATTAAGAAACAGGACAATTTCACGAGAAACAAGGAAGAGAGTACTGGATTGCTATGTGATGTTGGTTCTTCAATATGGCAGTGAATGCTGGACAATATCATCAAAGATCAAGGAAAAACTTGAAGTAACTAAAATGTGGTTCTACAGAAGCATACTGGATATAAAGTGGGGGATCATTTCAATATTACAATCAATATATAAACTGACCCCTCACTTTGTGGTCACAGCAGTTTCTACACATTTATATTCCTGAAATCCAAAAGCACAAGGATGCATTCCAGGAGCTGAGAAGAGTATTAAGAAACAGGACAATTTCACTAGAAACAAAGAAGACAGTACTGGATTGCTACATGCTGTCCGTCCTTCAATATGGCAGTGAATACTGGACAATATTATCAAAAATGAAAGAAAAACTTGAAGCAGCTGAAATGTGGTTCAACAGAAGGATGCTGCGGATATCATGGATTGAGCACGTGAGCAATGATGAAGTTTTGGAAATTAAGGAAACAAAAAGAAAATTTATACTGAGTATCAGGAAGAGACAGCTGAAGTTCCTGGGACATGCAATGAGGAAGGAGGGCTTGGAGAACCTGATACCAACAGGCCAGATAAAGGGAAAAGAGACAGAAGAAAGCAACAAATGACATATTTGAAGGACCTGATCAGGTGGATGACGGAACGAGGATTGCATGGTGTAACAGGCGAAGGCGTGCTCAGAGCCACAAGGGATAGGGAAACATGGAAAGCCATGATTGTGAGGAGATTGTCCAGCATTCCCTGCCATATAGGAGGACTCATATTACATAACAGTTCAGGACTCTTTTCTTTGTAGAAGCACATTTCTGTTGCTTCAAGTCTCTTCTTCATCTGAAGGAGATTGTCCAGCATTCACTGCCATATAGAAGGACTGATATTACATAACAGTTCAGGACTCTTTTCTTTGTAGAAGCACATTTCAGTTGCTTCAAGTCTCTTCTTCATCTGTGAGGAGATTGTCCAGCATTCACTGCCATATAGGAGGACTGATATTACATAACAGTTCAAGACTCTTTTCTTTGTAAAAACATATTTCTGTTGCTTCAAATCTCTTCTTCATCTATAGGGAAATTTTCCAGCATTCACTGCCATATTGAAGAACAGATATCACATAACAATCCCGTATTCTCTGCTTCATTTCTAGCAATATTTTAAATATTCTTAAAAAAGCTATATTTCACGTGCATTCTTTCTTTCCAACTATTTATCCTTTGTTGAGGGACAAAATGTTGGGGACAAAATGTTTAATGAATGCCATGCTTTCCATTGGAGGTTTGAGAAATTTTAAAAATGTTGCCGAGAAAGAGTATTCACACTGTCAACCCTGCTGTATAGAATATTTGTAAATGTCAGAAATGGTTTTGTAAATTTATAAAGGCCATCTGTCACCTCTTTGATAAGTTTCATTCTCAAGTTCATTCAAAGACATCTGTTGAGGCAGCTTTTCATCAAATCTCATTTTAAACAAACATAAGATATTTATTTTCAATCAAGTCTGAAATATATTTTCATAATATTAACCATTTCTTCACAGAATTCTTTTTCATTTTTTAAAACAAATAGTAAAATTAAAACCACACAAACCACAGAAACCTATAAATATTGACACCTGTAGTTAACGTCATTTGAACGATGAGAAAAAGATCTAATTGTGACATTTGACGTTATTTCTTTTGGTATCTGATTGTATTTGCCAGTGAAAACTTATGTTTCATTAGATTTCATTCTAAAATCTGAAATGGCTAAAATGTTTCTCAGAGGAATTTTAAGATGAATTATTTTTATTCTTCAATGTTTCTTTTAGACTAGTATTCATCTTTTCTTTTTATTATATAAAAAATGTTCACATCGTATTTTCTCATCTATTCCCCCAAAATATTGATATGCAGAATGTGTGCAGATGTGGGTCTAAAAATGTCTTGGGGCAGGTATCTAAAAAAATTTCAGACCATCATAACTTTCAAATTGGTAAGGATCCAATAAAGTAATCGCTGAGGGTGACAGCTGAGAAAACGCCCCACAACATGGGAGATAATTCGGACTGAAATATTTTGAAGAGAAACTGAGGCTATGGGCAGGTGGTTAATGTTTATTAATTCGGCCTTGTGTCATACATAACCAAACTCCCTAGAGCTTAGGATTTTATTTGCAATCACCAAAAGTTTTTTGTCAGAAGGTTGTCATACTACAAATGATAGTAACATCTTCAAACATAAAGATATTGGATTATAAAATAACGATAACACAGTGTAATTTTATTAAAATATCTATAAAACTAATAGAATCTACTTTACTGTAATCTTATATGATATTAAGTGGCTTATGCACAGACCATAATCAAAATACTGTACGCTATTTTGTGAGAGATTTTGAAAAAGAATTTTTTTTTTACTATTGAAAAATAATTGTAAACAGAAAAAAAATAACTGAGTAATGGCCAAGGGTGTAGAGGCCAGAAATTTCATTATTAGGTCACGGGATATGACAACAAACCTACCTATTTTTACTTTATTGCACAGTATACACTCATACGCACACACAATTACTGCTACAACCACCAGCTTAAGCTGCTACTGCTACGGTAATGCTATAGGCTCTCTACTCCTACTCTCTCACTCTTTACTACCCTTCCATTTTGCAAAGGTGAGAGAAAGGCTGAGGAGAGATAGAGGGGAAGGAAAAGCTCGTATAGAGAGTAAGTGGCGTAACGGACAGAGGGACTAAGTAATCAACTAAGGAAGGAACAAGCAGAATTATTATATGATTCTTCAATGTTTCTTTTAGACTAGTATTCTTATCTTTTTTTTATTATACAAAACATGTATCGGTATATTTTTTTCATCTATCCCCCAAAATACTGATAAGTAGAATGAGTGCATATGTGGGCCTGAAAATCTGTTGGGGGGGTTCTAAAAAAGATTTCAGACTATCATAACTTTCAAATTGGTAAGAATCCGATAAGGTAATCACTGAGGGTGATACCTGAGGAAACTACACACAACATGGGAGATAATTTGGACTGAAATATTTTGAAGAGAAACTGAAGCTATAGGGAGATGGTTAATGTTTATTTCATTTGGCCTTGTGTCATACATAACCAAACTCCCTACAACTTTGGATTTTATTTGCAATCAACAAAAGTTTTTTGTCAGAAGGTTGTCAGCAGGTTGGAATGTTTGGATTAGTCTGGAATAGTGGAAGAATAAAAATATACATTTTGCATGTTAAAATAGAAATTTATTAATACGAAAGATAGCATGAATTGTAGAAGTTAATGTTCAACAAGAAAGTTAAGGGTATCAAGTGTTGTGGAAATGTTCGTAGTAGTAATTTGTTGGAAAGAGTTTATGCGTATGTATGTATGTATGTATGTATGTATGTATGAGTGTTTGTTTGATAAGAATGTCTTTGAATGGAGAAGAAGAAGTAGAATGGATCAGCACACGAGAAAGAAGGAGAAAGAAGACAAATGTCCAGGTCGCTCGAAGCTTCTCCCGTTACATTTTAGTGTGTCGTTTTGCTGCTCCCATCTGACTGTCTAACTTACAATTACTGAAGCCTTTATAGTCATCTAGATTTTTTGCACTGGATTTCTAAGTCCTTTTTAGTGTTGCAAATTGCTCCCATTGGTCAGAAAATCAATTTAATATCTACTTGTGAAATCCAGTTTCGACTTTTTTATTTAAGCAAGTGGTCAATCCTTTTTCTATTCGGCAAAACCAGGATTTCACACGTCATTGTGAATTTTTGTAAAAGTGAAAAAAAGTTGCTTTTAATTCTTAATTTTCTATCCACCACAAAACTAACCAAGACGAAAACACTAACCCAAAAATCCTTACACAATAATGGCAATAATTTATCTCAAATGTTTATCTGAAGAATTAGGGAGCTAGTTAATGTTTCTTTGATTCAGCCTTGTGTCAGACTTAACCAAACTTCCTACAGCTTACAGAATTTATGCTGAGTTATAATCATCAGAATTATTATCGGAAGGTTTTTCATCATCAGAATGTCGGTTGTCGGCAGGAAGGAATATCTGGAATTGTGTGGAATAGTGTAAGAAGAATAAAATATACATTTTGCATTTTAAAATAGAAATTTAATAAAAGGAGGAATAACATAAGTTGTAGGAGTTAATGTTCAATTAGAAATATTAATAAGAAGTTAAGGGTAGAGTTTGTAAAAATGTTCTAGAGGCAATTGTTGAAATAGATAAGGAGAAAGAGGACAATGGCAGAGTCGCTTGAAGTTGAAAGTTACATTTTAGTGTTGTCTTTCTAGCTGCTTCAGTCTAACTGACTTGACTGACATTGATGAAGTCCTTTTATTGTCATCTAGATATTTTCGCACTTACAAGGAAGTCCTTTTCGTCTTGCAAGTAGCTGGCATTCATCAAAAATCATTTTAACACCTACTTGCGAAATCTGGGTTCGACCTTTTGGTTAAGCACATGGTCACATCATTCTGAATTTTTGTAAAAGTGAAGAAGGTTGATTTTAATTAATTTCTTATCTGTTACAAAATACAAGAGCATTTAAGATGTTCAGCTGATAACATTGGTTTGATTGATTTGATTTTTTAACCTTTATCTTTGTTATCAGAAGGTTGTTTGTCGGTTGGAACGTGTGGATTAGTGTAAAAGAGTGGATTAGTGTAAAAGAGTGGAATAATAAAATATACATTTTAAATGTTAAAATGGAAATTATTAAAAGGAGGAATGACATAAATTGTAGAAGTTGCTGTTCATTGAGAAAGTTAAGGTATCAAGAGTTCCTACAAAATGTTCTAGTAGAAATTGTTGAAATAGATAAGTAGAATGAGAAAGAGAACAAGGTGCGACCTGACCTTATCTCCTGGTCAATTTGAAGTTAGTTACATTTTAGATGTGTGTCAGGAAACCACCCCTACCCTGACTGACCGGTGACCGGTTAGAGACCATCCTTAAATATTCAATCCAGTCACATGGGGTGGCTCCAGAATGATTTTTTCTTTAGCTGTGGAAAACCCGTTTCTCTGACATATTTTGAATTTTTCGATTTGATTGCCAATCAGGATCCAGAGTTCTGCTACATATTTAAAAGAGTTCAGAACAAAACCTGAAAATTTCCAGGAAGCTATTTTAAAGCAATTTTTTTGTCAATTTTGAATATTTAATAATTTTTTTTTAATTATATAAAGCAAATTTATTTCATTTTATATGGCATTAGAAGTGCTTAGTTCAGAATTTATTTAAGAAGTTGTCTTTTAATTCTATGGTGAACAATATCATTATGTGAAATTGATTTGAATTGAGTCATGGCAGTTGTTATAGTGGACACTTTTATTAGGTTAGCCAATGGTCGAGGTTTCTGCTTCTGCCATTCTGTGGCATTAGAAGCATTTAGTTCTAAATTTATTGAAAAAGTTAATTTTTAATTATAAGATAACTGCTGTACATTTTTTATGGTGATAGCCAAAAATACTTTTCTGTTCATATTGTAAGATGGAATTAGAAGTGCTAAGTTTTGATTTTATGGCAAAAGTTTGTTTTAACTTATATAATGACAGCTGTCTAAGTGCATATTTTTAATGAGCTTAGCTCAAAATATTGTTCTGTCCTTATCATAGGATGGAATTAGAACTATTAGGTTTTATTTTATGACTAAATTTGTTTTTAATTTTATGGTGACAGATGTCTAAGTGTACATTTTCAATGAGGTTAGCCATAAATATTGTTCTGTTCTTATCATAAGATGGAATTAGAAGTGTGAAGTTTTGATTTTATGACAAAAGTTTATTTGTAATTCTATGGTAACAATTGCCTAAGTGTACATTTTTATTAGCTTAGCCCAAAATATTGTTCTGTCCTTATCATAGGATGGAATTAGATGGAATTTAATTGTGTTTTATTTTATGACTAAATTTGTTTTTAATTCTCTGGTGACAGATGTCTAAGTGTCTCATTTTTAATGAAGTTAGCCAAAAATATCAATCTGTCTTAAAAGTGATTAGTTATAAATTCATTAAAATATTGCTTTTAATTATTTTGAAACTATCAAAATCTACATATTTATTGGGTTAGAGAAATTTGTCTAACCCAATAAATATGCCGATTTTGATAATTTAATCTAATTAATAGCAATATTTTTTTGTCGTAAGATAGCATCAGAATTTAGCTTTACTTTTATTCAAAATGGTTACTTATTTATTTGTGTTAGTTATTATATTATATTTATTGAATGTGCGTTGTGGTGCAGTGGATATCGACTCGGAACGGGAAATTGAGGATCCGAGTTCGAATTCCAGTTGAATTCCTTGCATTCACTTATGCGCAAATACCCTTGGGAAAGGTATTAATCTGTCTCTTCCTTCCAGTTATGGGTGAAATAACTAGAGATATTGGATTCTGTAGCCTTGGCTGGCAACCAGTCATAAAGTGGGGGACCGGTTTTCTATTGTTATGAAGTAATAAACTGATCCCCAACTAATTACTAAGTAATAATATAATACATCTTTTCTCCCTCTAGCTATGAGTCAAATAATAGGACAGATTGGTTTCTTTTGCCACGGCTGGCAACCAGTCTACCGCAGAAAGCAATGGCAATCTACTGCGAGATAATCTTCTGCCCAGTCAGTCATGTCTCTTTTGAGACATGATCGCCCAAGCGTGTTTCATGTATGGCACTAAACTGACTGATTATAGTTAAAGAAATTTATTTATTTAATAAGATTGGCAAAAGTTTATTCAGCTTCTTTATTTATATGACATTAAAAGCATGTCTCTTTTGAGACATGATCGCCCAAGCGTGTTTCACGTATGGCACTAAACTGACTGATTATAGTTAAAGAAATTTATTTATTTAATAAGATTGGCAACAGTTTATTCAGCTTCTTTATTTATATGACATTAAAAGCATGTCTCTTTTGAGACATGATCGCCCAAGCGTGTTTCATGTATGGCACTAAACTGCCAAGTGTGTTTTAGTTCTAAATTCATTGAAAATGTTCACTTTGGCAGCTGGCATGAATTTTAATGATTTTTTCCCAGATATATTTTTGGTGTTTTTATCATAAGATGGCATTAGAGGCATTTAGTTTTAAAATAAACCCTCACCATATCATGCTCCTTAAAAAATTTGCTTATTGAGATCTTTATAGAATTCTTTTAATGGAAATAAAATTCAGTTTTCTGGAAGATTCCAAAAGCCATCCAATGCAGTTCTTTGCTGAAAGGTTCTGGAAAAATGGTATTGGAAAATGTCAAATCTGGGGTCTCAATGAATTTAATATTGAAATTTAATAAAAAAAAAATCGAACTTCATCTCGCACCTTTTGTCTCCCGTAACTCTCACGAAGTCATGTAATTAACTGCAGAATGACTTTCGGCGTAGGCAATAAATTTCGACGTATTTACTTCCTTTACTGAAATTTCTGCCTATTTACTTCCTGTAATGAAAGTAATACGTGTAGAAAAAAGTCATGTATTACTTTCATTACAGGAAGTAAATGGGTGGAAATTTCAGTAAAGGAAGTAAATAGGCCGAAAATAGGCCGAAATTTGTTGTCCTACGCCGAAAGTCATTCAGCAGTTAATTACATGACTGCGTTAGAGTTACGGGAAACAAAATGTGCGAGATGGAGTTTGATATTTTCTGGACGTTCAGATCAACAAAGGTAAGTTTCTTCAAAAACTAATTGTTGATTTGAGTTCAGCGTATACATTTCCACAGAAATAATGCTATTTTGGATAAGTTTGAAGTGGGAAAGCTTTCGGGACCTACAACGAAAATTTACCGAAGCATTTAGTTTTAAAGTAAACCCTCATTAAATATTGTTCCTTCAAATATCTAGTTATTGAAATCTTTATAAAATTCTTTTATTGGAAATATAATTCAGTTTTCTCAAAGATTCAAAAAGCTACCCAATGCAGTTGTTTACTGAAACATTCTAAGAGAATGGTATTGGAAAATGTCAAATCTGGGGTTCAATGAATTTAATATTGAAATTTAATAAATTCTCTTTAATAAATAAAGATGAGAATAAAAATTTTAAAAAAAGTAAACTCTTAATGTTTCCCAATAGAAAATAATGATGTCGTTATTAATAACCACAGATTTCTTTAAAAACAGCAGAGAGACAATTTTAGAATCTTTTTAACTCCTTGGTGATATTCTTGCATTGGATTCTATAAAATTGTTGATCCAGTTCGGAACCTCATGTTTCTCTGTTTAGCCATCTTCATTTAGAATGCCAAGTAAAAAAAAAATAAATAACTGGCAGCCATTTTGGAAATGCAGCTTCATTCACGAAACATTCTGTCTTCTTGTGACAATCAATTTTATAGCCATTCAAACAACCCTTACTCTTCAGAAGCAATTATGATGGAAGCTGTGTTGAGTGCTTGCCGTCTTCTCTTTTTCTTATCTCTTCCTCTTGATTCTATCAAATGCAACAATTTAGCAAGGGAGATTACTCGAAAGGTCACTGATTTTTCTGCTTAACATCAGTTCTGCTAACAGCGGTTTCATGTCGCTTCTTTCCTAATGAATTATTCAGAGGTGTTTGTTGCCTTTAATACAATATTTTAGATAGTGCGTTCTCTAGCCGTCTTCATAACATCAGATATGACAGGATGAAGAACTCACATTATTCTGTGAATTAATCTGTCTGGCGCCCATATAATTTTTGTTTTGATTATCATATTTTGGTCAGTATATACTTCGGTATTCCTGATACTGTTTGGAAAGAATTACTGTCATGATTCCATACACTATTTAGACGAGTATCTTCATATTTGTTGTTTTCATCATTTCACTTTTGGTCACTGTTCTTTGGTATTCCCAATACTGTCTGAAGTCTTGGGATGGAACCCTGCGGCCATTCCATTCTTTATTTAGGTAGCCATATACTGATTACTTGGGTTCCATGGTATTGCAATTATAATTCTATCATTTGTTTAGCATGCAAAAAGGATAAAAGTTAAGGATGTTTGTGTAAGTGTCATTGATATTGGCATAAAAAGTTAAAACGCAAAGCCACATTCATTTTTCTTTAATACTAACGTTCACTTAATATAAGCCTCAAGAACCACTCAAGGTAGAGAGTAAGAAAAAGCAAGAATTTCAATTCAGAGTTATGTTGCCAGCACAGAATTATGGTGGAATAAATGCAAACAACGGAATTGTAGTAAATTGGTATATTACCAGGAAGAGTAGTATTTACAAAAGAGGTCGTTAGTAGAATACAGGAACAAGGGTTTAGTAGCACGTATTGTTGTGAGACGTAAGAGTGACCAATAGCACACTTCTGGTTCACTACTGGAAATACTCGACTGACTTGTTACTCGGCTGACTTCCGAGGTCTTCTCTCGAGGTATCGTCACGACTACTTTATGTAGTGCTTGGAACAGTCCATTATTGTAGACAAAGGTGGAGAGCGCCCCAACACACAGGAAATATAATGGTTAACCATAGACTTGAAAAGATTAAGATAGGGGAAAACACCCTCCCGGGAGTCTATTCCACAATGCAGCAATTCTGAGGAAGGGTTTGTTGTTTGTAATACAATATTTTAGACAATGTGTTCTCTGGTCTTTCTCATGTCATCAGAAATTACAGGATTATTTAGATTGTTCCATGAATTAATCCATCTAGTATCTTCCTATTTGTTGTTTTGATTTGCATTCTAAATCCTGTTTTGGATAAAGAAATGCAATGATTCTATGGCGTATTTAGTTGATTATCTTCATATTTATAGGATCCTGGGCATGACAGTAAACTGCATCCGGCAGCAAGGCCTCTGATTGGGAGGTTGTGAAGAGCATGAAACTACCTCTTAATTGCTGTTATTCTCAGGTCTACCCTGACCCGAGTGGAAGCGCCTGTTAGGATCCCAACTATGGGTAAATAGTTAACCCCTAAAACTGGGGTCAAAACACTATGAAAGTATAAAAATAGACTTTTATAGAGATATATACATAAAAATAGACTTTTATAGAAAAATATAGATTTTTTAAGGAAATATATTTTACCAGCAATACATTTGTGAAAGAAAAAAAATATTCTCAGCAAAACATTTTTAAATACAAAACTAGAAGGCAATTTTCGTTTTCTAAAATAAAAAAGAATAAAAACACAAAATTTTCATTAAAATCTGACTAAATCAACCTTCTCACTACAACCGAACAATAAAAAACATAGCTTAAAACCCCGCCTTTTGGGCATTAAATAACCCACAAAGGTTGATATGCCGTTAAACAAAATTCAAACGCAAACCCATATTTATAATTTTGATTATTACATTTTTTGGTAAGACTGTTCTTTGGCATTTTTATCACTGCTTAAATTTCTTCGATGAAGTGTTTATAGTCATATCACGTTAAAATACTAGTTTTTGTATAATGACCAAAGTTAATCAATGTCGGATCTGGTCACTACTTATTGATTGATGTGCTGATTCATGTGCTGTGAGCTTGAATGTGTGGGTGGCGTGATGGATATCAGATTGGAATTGGAAATCAGTGAACCGACTTCCAATTCGAGTACAGTTCCTTTTATTTACTTACATGCAAATTACCCATCTATGGGTTAAATTACCCTACCTGGAGTCTTTCCACAATGCAGAAATTTTGGGGAAGAGGCCATGTAAGTGTATTCTCTGGCCTTCCTCGTGCCATCAGAAATTACAGGATTACTCAGATTGTTTCATGAATTAATCCATCTAGTATCTCCATATTTGTTGTTTTGATTTGCATTTTTAATTCTGTTTGTGATGAAGAAGTGTAATGATTCTATGGTGTATTTGAAGAGGTTAAGATTGGGAATGTGTCTTTTCACTGGATTTGTTCAACCTCTACAGCAAGAATATTTTGAGGACACGCCAGAATTTGTTATTAGAGGCCACAACCTGAACAACATAAGGTATGCGGACAATACAGTGCTGATTGCGGACACGGAAAGAAAATTACAAGACCTCATACAGAAAGTAGCAGTGGAGAGTGACAAGAAGGGACTACAAATAAACTTTAAGAAAAATGAGTGCATGGTCATCAGCAAAAGATACAACCCAAAATGCCAAATACAGGTAAGGGATAACAGAATCAAACAAGTCCAAGAATTTAAGTACCTAGGAAGTGTTCTAACAGAAGATGGAAAGTGTGACACGGAGATCCGAAGGTGAATTGGCATGGCAAAGGACACGTTCCAGAAGATGAGCAAAATACTAACACACAGGAAAATCTCAATAGAAATGAAGAAAAGAGTGCTAGACTGCTACGTGATGTCAGTTCTTCAATACGACAGTGAATGCTGGACAATATCATCGAAAATGAGGACAAAACTGGAAGTGGCCAAAATGTGGTTCTACAGAAGGATGCTACGGATATCGTGGACTGAGCATACAAGAAACGACGAGGTGTTAGAAAGAATGGCAACAAAAAGCAAACTGATGCTGAGCATCAGGAAGAGACAACTGAAGTTCCTGGGACATGCAATGAGGAAGGAGAGCCTGGAGAACCTGATACTGACTGGTCAGATAGAAGGAAGGAGAGACAGAGGAAGGCAGCGGATAACATATTTGCAGAGTCTGATCAGGTGGATGACGGAACGGGGATTGCCAGGAGCAACAGGAGCAAACATACTAAGAGCCACAAGGGATAGGGAGATGTGGAGAGCCATGATCGCCTACGTCCTGAAGGGACAGGGCACATAGAAGAAGCAGAAGATTTGGAAAACATCCTGCCAGGAGTCTGTTCCGCAAAGCTGCTGTTCTGGGGAGGAAGCTGGAACTTATTCCTTACTAATGGAATATGTAGGAAATTAAGATAATTCATTTGTGGCATGGCAGGTCCTGGTTGCAAATGTTATGTTTGTTGTAATCAAGAAATAAAGCTCATTCGAACATTTGCGATAAAGTAACTAGAGGTTTGTGATATTTTGTCTGTGGGAAAAGGATCATAGAGTCGGGGGATAATTCATCATCTACAAGAACATCTGTCCGCAAATCCTTCATTTTTGAGTTATTGAATTTAAAGAATATTTCTTATAGATGGCACTGTGCTGTCATGTAGACTAGTTTTTTTTGTTTTTTTTAATCGTTTCACCCCAAGCAAGGCGGTACTACCACTGATGCACAAGGGGCTACATAAGAGTAAAAGTTTAGACAGGAGAAGAGTGAAGAGAAAGACGAACCAGTTTCAGGGTGTGTCAGAGAAAATGCAAGAGAAGGATGTGAAGACAGTTTTGAAGGTAGAGAGAAAGGAAAAGAACTAGATATATGGGGTGATGTAGAAAGAACTGGAGTCAGGTGGATAAGAGATGGGTATTGACATTGCATTTAAATTCCTGTTATTAAACGTCATTGTGCTGTATTAACAAAAAAAAACATTCTTTTTTATTTAGAATTATTCACTTGGCAATAAATACTAAAAATAGTATGAAATCCATCATCTGAAAAAAAAAAACCTGGAGTGGACTAATAATTATGGCTGGTAGTGTCGAGTTTCGATTTCGACCAGAAGAAAGTGGATGTGTCTAGCTACACTGATTAACTGTGATACAGCTAAACAGGCTCATATGTGGATGACTTATATATATATATATATATTTTTTTTTTTTTAATCATTTCACCCCGAGCAAGGCGGAAATGCCACTGATGTGCAGGGGGTTACATAAATGTAAAAAGATTAATTAGAAAAGAGTGAGGAGTACAGACTAGTTAGAAAGGAACAATAGAAAGCAGGTGCGATGACAGATACATAGGTGGAGATATATATATATATATGTATTAATCATTTCACCCCAATCAAGGTGGGACTGTCACTAGTGTGTGTGGGGGGGTGGAAGTTACTGTGAGAGAAAAAACTGGGTACAGTGCTTATTGAAGAAAAGATAAAAAATTCATACAATTCAATAAGACAGAAAAATACAACTGATGTTGTATTTAACTTTTCTTCTTTTTTATAATCAATTCACCCCAAGCAAGGAAGTACTGCCCCTGATGCACAGGATGCAACATAAAAGGAGAGCGAAGAGAAAGAAGAACAACCATTTATCGGGGGTGTCAGAGAATGGGTAAAAGAAGAATGGAAATACTGGTGTGAAGAGAGTTACGTGAGAGTAGAGAGAAAAGAGAGAAGAACAAGATCCAGAGGGTGTTGGGGGGAAAAATGAAAATGAAAGTGTTGTAGCTATCAGGGCAGTAAGTATAAGGAAGGAAGGGAATTCCTCAGGTGGGAAGTGCGAGAAAAGAAGCTGACAGAGTAGAAGGGCTGGCTACATTGTGGTTGTCAATAATCTTGGTAGGAATTCTAATTCTCTCAGAATCGCTTCACGGTTGATGAAGTCTGGTGAGAAAACACATCCTTGTCAGTTCGGAAATATAACCTCTCACCACCATGATCCTGAAGATCATGATCAGTTCCTTGAGGGTAGCTGTGCAGGTGAGCACCTGACTATCTCAGGTTGATGTGTTAGGGCTCATCTCTCTCATGGACAAACCCCAGCTGATGACCTCTAATTTGAAGGCTCACCTTGGCTATGGATATATGACCATTGATTCCATGTGGGAATTATCCACCCTGGCCGTTGACTCCAGTCTAGGAGGCCCTACATGCAGCACACTGTGTCATATGTGATACACACTTGGGCAATCATGTCTCAAAAGAGACATGACTGACTGCGCAGATTATCCCGCAGTAGGTTGCCATTGCTTTCTGCAGTAGACTAGTTGCCATCCAAGGCTATAGAACTCAATCTGTCCTATTATTTGATTCAAGGCTAGAGGGAGAAGAAAGGTATTATTGTGCAGTAATTAGTGGGAGATTAGTTTATTACTTCATAACAATAGAAAAATGATCCTCCACTTTATGACCAGTAGAAGCCTTAATCAGGATTCCAACTATTATATTCAGTCAGTCAGTTAAGTGCCATACGTGATACACGCTTGGGCAATCATGTCTTGAAAGAGACATGACTGACTTGGCAGAAGATTATCCCGCACTAGGTTGCCATTGCTTTCGGCGGTAGACTGGTTGCCGACCAAGGCTATAGAACTCAATATGTCCTGTTATTTGACTCATGGCTAGAGGGGGAAGAGATGTATTATATTATTGTGTAGTAATTGGCGGGGGATCAGTTTATTACTTCATAACAATAGAAAACCTATCCTCCACTTTATGACTAGTAGAAGCCTCAATCATCATTCCAAATATTATATTTTAGTCAGTTAAATGCCATACGTGATACACACTTTGAGCAATCATGTCTTGAAAGAGACATGACTGACTGGCAGAAGATTATCCCGCAGTAGGTTGCCATTACTTTCTGTGGTAGACTGGTTGCTGACCAAGGCTATAGAACCCAATATGTCCTGTTATTTGGCTCATAGCTAGAGGGGAAAGAGATGTATTATATTATTGTGCAGTAATTAGCAGGGGATCAGTTTATTTCTTCATAACAATAAAAACCGATCCCCCACTTTATGAGCAGTAGAAGCCGTAATCATGATTCCAACTATTATATTCAGTCAGTCAGTTAAGTGTTATACGTGATACACGCTTGGGCGATCATGTCTTGGAAGAGACATGACTGACTGGGCAAAAGATTATCACGCATTAGGTTGCCATTACTTTCTGCGGTAGACTGGTTGCCGACCAAGGCTATAGAACCCAATCTGTCCTGTTATTTAACCCATAACTAGAAGGAAGTGATGGATTAATACCTTTCCCAAAGGGTATTTGCACGTAAGTGAATACATAGAATTCAACTGGAATTTGAACTCGGCTCCCCGATTCCTTGTTCTGAGCCAATATCCACTGCACCACAGACACACATCCAGCACCACAGACGCACATCCAGCTGTATACATGGCTTTATCCCAGTCTACCCATTGTGTTAGATAGATGTTGAACTGACAAGAAACCCATCTGACCCTTGACATGTCTTGTTTTTTAATTCTGCTGTGCGTCTAGCCACTTTCCTTGCCAGAAATGTTTGGTGGGGAACTGGTTTAGTTGCAGATGACCTGACAATGTGGCAGTGCTGGGTTACACTTTGTCGACAAAATTATTAGCTGATATAAGAAATGAAGTAATGGTTTCCCCTTACAGTCATGTGGTCGACTGGTGTCAGCCATAAATATAGACGGAGACGAGGACACATTACCGCTAGAGCTCTACAGGTCTTCAACTAGAGGTCTACATCCATATCTCTATACAACTAGAGGTCTACAACTATTGGTCTACGTCTATTGACTATGCCTACATCCCAGGATACTGCATACAATGAGTACTGTCCATTACGTCTACATATTAGATTGTCTTACCCGGTCACATTAGCCTAAACTACTTAATTACCTCGAATGATATATATATATATCAGCATGCAGTGTGGGTATAGAGGAATCCAAAGGAGTAACCTGTACATACAGTGGTAGGATAACTCTTTAAGAGAGCTCTAAATATATATGTATATAAATACATATAGAGCAAATATAAGAACAATTAAGGCAGACACGTTATTTCATGGTAAATCGGAAGTATGGCCTATTTCAAGCGAACCATCATCAGTTTCCGTCATTATTTTACAAAGGATTTGTGTAAAATCCTTTGTAAAATAAAGACAGAAGCTGATGATGGTTTGCCTGAAATAGGACCTCACTTCCAATTTACCATGAAATAACGTGTCTGCCTTAATTTTTCTTATATATATATATATATATAGTCATCCGCAGACAGATTTGTTTTGCTGTATCACAGCTCATTAGTACATTTGGACTCCAATTACTTTTAACTCAGGATTGAAACCTGACTGAAGTGGCGTCAGTCAGTGCTTATATATATATATATATATATATATATATATATATATATATATCCCTTTCTGGGACATATCAAGAAACATAAATGTAATTAAGTTACAGATTCCTAATTTAACACACCAAGGAGAAATGTTCACGAACACAGCAATTGAAACATCATGATAAAAAACAACAAAGATGGGGATAGTAATCACTGTTGAAAACATTCTTCTTGAGTATAATTTAACTAAAGAAGCTATTTTATTCCAGACAGTTCCTGGTGACCTTGCTCACAATAACTTTCCTAGAAAATAAATCAAAAGTGAGAACAAGGAAGTCATTCAACCCAGTCTCATGATGAAATATGAAAACACAATGTAAATCCCAGGAAATTATTTAAGAGGCTTTAGATAATCTGATATTAATATGTCTCTTGGTTCCTAGATATTTCTCGGCTTGCATTTGGGGGTTGGGATCATGGCTCATTCAATAAAGACAAGTTTCTCCTTCTATTATTTGTGTCCCTTCAGAACATTGACAATCATGGCCCTCCACATCTCCCTATCCTTTGTAGCTTTTAACACCCTTTCTCTTGTTACCCCTCCCGAACCCGGCTCTGCCAACCATTTGCTCAGGCTGATAAATTTAGAATATAAATGTATAGAAACTAGTATGGCCACAAAATGAGAGATCAGTTTTTATAGTGATTATAATATAGAATAGATCCCCCACTTTATATCCAGATTATAATTTCTCATTTTTTTTATCGATTATGATTAGGTACGAATCCACCTGTTCTCAATACTGATTAGCTACACAGGCATGTCTTTTAGTTTTATTTCTTCTTCTTTCTGTGCCGTGTCCCTTCAGGATGTAGGCGATCACGGTCTTCCACATCTCCCTATCCCTTGTAGCTTTTAACACTCTTTCTCTTGTTACCCCTCCCGAACCCGGCTCTGCCATCCCTTTGATCTAGCCCATTATTTACGATAAATATTTGTTACGAAAATATGTGTAATTCATAACAAATTATTGTAAATAATCAGGCTGGTAGAAATAAATATATAATACTGTTTGATTATAAATAGTATATCTTCTTAAATATGAGTATCGATCAAAAATCATTTCAAATTATTGGTTGTTTAAAGACCATTTTGTTAATCTTCATTAATTTCTGTGACATGTTTACATTTGTTGACATTACAATACATTTTAGAACAGATATGGTTATTACAATGAATCAAGAATTGTGTTATGTAGGCTTGATTTGACTTCGTTTAGACTGTTGGTCATTTGTGGTCGAGAGGTCTAAGACATGCCAGATCACATAGTGGCTTCCCCTATGTGGATAGGGGTTGCATCCTGCCAAATGACACGTTTTTGTAACAAAAATTTATTGTAAATAATCACTGTTTGATTATAAACAGAATATCTACTTAAATACGAGTCTCGATCAAAAATAATGTTCAAACAAATCATTTCAAATTGGTGGTTGTTTAAAGACCATTTTGTTAATCTTCATAACATGTTTACATTTGTTGACATTGCGATACATTTCAGAGCAGCTATGGTTATTGCGATGAATCGAAAATTGTGTTATATAGGCTTGGTTTGATGTTGTTTAGACTGTTGGTCATTCCTGGTCAAGAGGTCTAAGATGCACCAAATCAATAGGCTTCCCCTATGCAGATAGGGGTTGCAGGTCCAAATCCTGCCGAATTACACACATTTTTGTAACAAAAATTTATCGTAAATAATCAGGCAGGTAGAAATAAATATATAATACTGTTTGATTATAAACAGAATATCTACTTAAATATGAGTATTGATCAAAAATGATGTTCAAACAAATCATTTCATAGGATAATATATTAATATATATATATATGTATATATATACAAGATATGTTGACAGCATTTTTGTTTTGATAAAAAATAAAATAAGGGCAAAATTGTATTCAGAAATTAAACTTTGAAAATAACTCATCATTAAAATTTATGTATGAACTCATGGACAATTATAAAATCCTGTTTCTTGATGTTAATACAAAGCAAAAAACCAATAATTAATCACTTATTTTTAGAAAAAAACATTAAGCATGTAAGGTGTCTAGTCAAAGAAGTGGTAGTATGGCTATTAAGAACTCTTGTCTTTTAACAATAATAGCCAATAGATATAAAATAACAATGATAACAAGCTTCTTAAATAGAGCACATCAAAATTCCTCCTCCTAAAAAATATTTTTGCGCAAGCTAAAGCACATAAAACAAAAATTAGTCAACAATAATTTTCCCAATGATATCATTGATAAGCAAATAAATTCATTTCTACAAAAAATACATCACACATGTATTAAAAATATAACACAAAAACATCATCTTATTTTACTGCGACTAAGTGCGCAATAATTATAAACAGGATGAGTTTGCCATATGAAAAATTATTAAACGCCATATTTCTCCCATAATTCCTCAAAAACATGTAAAATTTATCATATAGAAAATAGAAGACTGCAAACCTCGGTGTTTCTAATAATAATAACCCCATCAATACTAAACTATCAATGACTAATATAGTGTATGAATTTTAATGCCCTATACAAGAGTCTGTTTTTTGTCATAAATCATTTACCTACACTGGCCATACTACCACTTCTTTGACTAGACACCTTACATGCCACATATCTATTGATAATAGTGCAATAAAAAATATTTATTTACTCATAATTTACAAGAACCCTTAAAAAAGATTTTGGTTGAAAATACAAAAATATTACTTTAACCACAATATTAAAGACACCTTGCTATAAGAGAGGCTCTATATATTAAACAGTTTTCTCCTACCATCAATCTTACATTATCTAACTGTGAAAATGGAGTTTTGAAAGTTGTAAAAAAACAGACAGATGCGAATGTGATGCCCAGCCACGCACATCATGTGATAGCTTTAAATAACTCTCCTTTTCAAAAACACAAAAAACACAAAGATTATGTTGCAGTCAAACATGGGAACAAAACAACAACTTTTGAAAATTACAGAAGTTGTCTTTCATAGATTTGTACACCTGAAGATGGTTGGAGAATAGATTGACCGAAATGCAGTGGTTGGAAGAGCCGCAAAACAAAGAGTGAGTTCAATCATCTAAACAACCTTTGGAATGACAATGACACTTCTGAAAATTATAGAAATTGTCTTTTATAGAGTTTTACAGCTGAAGATGGCTGGAGAATGGATTGACTGAAATGCAGTGGTCAGAACAAAAGCAACACAAAGAAGGAGTTCAATGGTGTAAACAACCCTTGAAATGATAATGGCACTTATTGCATGTATAGGTGTCTTCCACACCTGAAGATGGTTGGAGAATGGATTTTGACTGAAACGTAGTGGTCAGAACAAAAGCAATACAAAGAAGGAGTTCAATGGTGTAAACAACCCTTGAAAAGATAATGGCACTTATTGCATTTATAGGTGTTTTCCACACCTGAAGATGGTTGGAGAATGGATTTTGACTGAAACGTAGTGGTCAGAACAAAAGCAATACAAAGAATACGTTTAATGGTCAGAATAATTCCTGGAATGACAATGATACTTCTGAATTTATAGAAGGCGTCTTCCATACAGTAGTCATTGGGCCTTATACAGGAGTGAATAACATTGTAAAAACAAAATATATGATCTTGTCTGCCGCTGAAGGACAAATATTTCTATAACTGCTTTAATCAATCGAATTGTCTTCAAATCTCACAAAGTCTTTTGTGTTTTTATAAAGACCAGAACAAAGACCGTTCTCAAGTGAGATATCCTAAGCAGCTGTAGGAACATCACTTCTTTTACATCCTTTGTCACCATGCATGAATCAGTCACTCTAAGTTCATTGATTTCATGGCCTTCATAAGAATTTATAAATTATCTTCGATTCAATTCCTTGCAAGAATAAGAGAACCAGGTAAAGAAATTTCTTTTGTAGCATCTAACCAGTGACTTGTGATAATAACTGCTTTTATCAGCATCCATGAATATCTTGAATCAGCATCTCTCCAATAGACAAACAAAGGAAACCTAAGATAATAAAATCACTCAAGAGATTTCCTGTTAGTCAATCCAGAAGAATCATGGGTTTTTTTTTTTATTTTCACCACAAATGACAAATAATCTTGAATCATCATCTAATTCAGAGCCAATGCAAGAAAACCTAGAAAATTATCTCATTAACAACACCAGAGAATATCCTTTTAGCCAATCCAGAACAATCATGGGTTTCGTTATTTTTGTCACAAATGACACATAATCTTCAATCATCATCTAATTCAGGGCCAGTGCAAGAAAACCTAGAACAATATCTCATCAACAACACCAGAAAATATCCCGTTAGCCAATTCAAAACAATCATGGATTTTGTTATTTTCATCACAAATGATACATAATCTTCAATCATCATCCAATTTCGAGCCAGTGCAAGGAAGCCTAGAACAATATCTCATCAACAACACCAAGAAATATCCTGTTAGCCAATATGGAACAATCATGGGTTTTGTTATTTTTGACACAAATGACACATAATCTTCAATCATCATCCAATTCAAAGCCGGTGCAAGAAAACCTAGAACAATATTTCAACAACACCAAGAAATATTCTGTTAGCCAATATGGAACAATCATGGGTTTCGTTATTTTTGACACAAATGACACATAATCTTCAATCATCATCCAATTCAAAACCGGTGTAAGAAAACCTAGAACAATATCTCATTAACAACACCAGATAATATCCTGTTAGCCATTCTAGAACAATCATGGCTTTCATTATTTTTGTCACAAATGACATAATCTTCAATCATCATCCAATTCAAAGCCGGTGCAAGAAAACCTAGAACAATATCTCATCAACAACAGCAGAAAATATCCTGTTAGCCAATTCAAAACAATCATGGATTTTGTTATTTTCATCACAAATGACACATAATCTTCAATCATCATCCAACTTTGAGCCAGTGCAGGAAACCTAGAATAATATCTCATCAACAACACCAAGAAATATCCTGTTAGCCAATATGGAACAATCATGAGTTTCATTATTTTTGACACAAATAACACATAATCTTCAATCATCATCCAATTTTGAGCCAGTGCAGGAAACCTAGAATAATATCTCATCAACAACACTAGAAAATTTGTTAACATCACAGCCGCTCATCAGCCCTCATCAGCCCTCATCAGCCCTCATCGGCCGGTATTGATTTGAATCATAATCCTTTTTATTGCAAAACTACAAAAACTCAAAGCAGTAAAATCTTTTCAAGAATATTATTCATTTTGCAGATTTCATCAAATACTAAGAATGACCTCGAACAATAATCTCAATTGATTGCCAGAGTAAGAAACATACAACCAAACATTCAGCAGTCTGAGGAGAATAATTTACTTCACACTTTTTACTCATACTTAAATCTGTTATCACAAGTTACAAAAAAGACCTGATTTTTTTGGAATACAACTAAGCGATCGGAAAAACCAACATTTTCCATTAATTTTTGCCACACCCTGAATGTCAATGAAAATTTTTGTTTGCATATCGAAGCATCAGATCTACCAGTTATTCGGGTTTGAGTGAAACGTCTCAGAGAAATCCATAAAAGCACGCAAAAGGCCACCCAAAATTAGGTTTATTGTTGACTAGCAGTATAGCCCGGCATTGCTCGGGTGTAAAGAAAGCTTTAAAACTAATCCATGGTTCTGGACTTCAGACTCTTTGGACATTGGCAAGAAAGATTAAAAAGCAATAGTTGTTTCCAGTTAAAGTGAAACTGTAGAGTGAAAGAAAAATGAATGGATGTAAGTCAAATTTTGATTTTCTGGTATCGATATTAAATAAGTTTTTTTCGTAAACTAAATTTTGAAGACTAAAAAGTCCTCTGAGTAAATGGTATCATGGCTGAGACTAAGAACTACAATTATAACTACTTAGAGCCAAACCCAAAGCAAAAACTAAAACAAAAGGGCTGAAAAAATACAGACATACAGGCAGATAAACAGGCACACACACAAACATCTTAACTTTTATATATATATATATATATATATTATCAATTTTCTGCACTATTGTAAGAACTGAAACCTTGAAACTTCTGAATGTCGTTTCTTATGTCTTTGTCTATGAGTGCATCAAATTTGATTAAAATTGGACCACTCCTATAACCCGATTTTTTCGATTATTGATTTTCAATATTTATCGGGGGTACCTCGACACAAAACCTAACTAAGAATACTCGCAGACGCTTATAGTACAACTGTGTAAATTTTCAAGAAAATCAGTTCAGCCATTTCGGAGTCCATACTTAATGGAGACACACACACACACACACACAGATACACACATGCACACACAGAGACAAAGTTCCATTTATAAATAAGTTTAGATTAGATTTTTGACAAACCCTGTACATTGATCCAAAATTTTTTGTGTACATCAAAGGTTCAGTCTTTGCTCTACAATTTATCTGATTTTGTTTGAGCTGTGGTCCTATGCACTAAAGGATTAATATAAATCAAATGCTAAAGATTTCATTGGCAAGAGACCCTAATTATGATTGGTAAACACAACAGAGAAAAACAATCCTGAATTTGAAAACATTTGAGTTTGGGGCTATTGATATTCTCCTTAGAAAAATCCACTTATAGCAAAAACTCAAGTAACAACACCAGGTGTGATGAAATTCTGGCCCTATATACAGCACCTTTAATATAAATAAACGAACCTCTACCTTTCTTCAAAAGGTATTAATGCATACCAATACCAAATTAGATTTTCCAGTTTATCGTAAAGCCACTAAAAAAGTGCTTACAGTCATTCTTTTTTAATTTATAATGTGACCAAGCAAAGGTAACATTGTCACCCAGAGGACAGTCCTTTTTTGGAAAATTTTATCATCATCTGAGAACAATCCTGAATAATAATATGATCCATTGCCAGAGTATGAAGAGCCTGGAAATAGATATCTCTTCAGGTAGGTCAGGTGAGACATTCCTTATGCAGTTTTCATTATCATGTAGGAAAGGGCTTAGATCATAAGCTGATCCATTGCCAGAGTATGAAGAGCCTGGAAATGGACATCTCTTCAGGTAGGTCAGGTGAGACATTCCTTATGCAGTTTTCATTATCATGTAGGAAAGGGCTTAGATCATAAGCTGATCCATTGCCAGAGTATGAAGAGCCTGGAAATGGATATCTCTTCAGGTAGGTCAGGTGAGACATTCCTTATGCAGTTTTCATTATCATCTAGGAAAGGGATTAGATCATAAGCTGATCCATTTGCAGAGTATGAAGTGACTAGACAAGGATATTGTCGAAAAAAAAACCTTTGACACAGAAAAAAATGGGGAGAACCCAGAAGAGTGCAGCAACAGCCTGGTAAGGATTGCAAAAGGAATCCTCCTATTGCAATCCGCTCCAACTAGATCTAGTAACAGAAGAAAACAGTATTTTTTTGGCTAACACTTTCTACAATCCTCCTTACTGAGAGCAAAAATGTCCATTGGTCACTTGCTTCCAGTTTAGTTGGGCACAATTCCCCCGAAGCTGAAGCAACCTGCCCGTAAGTACCCACCACACTCTTCCTCCTTACTTTTCTTCACAATATCTCAGTCAAACCCAGGACAGTCATTCTTTTTGAAGCTTTCATCATCATCTAGGAACTCTCTTTGATCCTAAGCTGATCCATTGCCAGAATAATGATACCCAGGGTAAAGAAATTTCAGGCAAATTCTTCAGCATGTCCCAAATGAGGAATATCAGCAAACTGATACCGGAAATTGAATTATGTACGAACATATCTATTCCATATATACGGTGCTATTATCTTTTGTGGTGTAATAAAATTTTACAGTCCAAATCAATAAAACCAATTCAACATTCTTAATCTCAGTGGAACTTTGGTTTACAGCCAAATGTTGAAGAATTTACGAACTGAGATACTCTGGGGACGCTGTTCTATTCTTAAGAAAAAGAATTTTATGGAATACAAAAGAAAAATAATAGTTAGAATAATTCAGGAAATAAAATATAAAACTGTTTTTCTTACCCGAGAGATGTTTTTCTCTTTTAAGTTAATACTTACCTGTAAAAGAAAGAAAACAATTTTACAATATGTATCAGGCAATATTTATTTTTATATTTATCTCAATATATATTTTATTCAATATGC